>CM034152.1:494667580-495097999 GCA_019776745.2 Taxus chinensis | reverse complement strand
AGCCCATTCACATAATGTCGTCCCAAGAAAAGCCAACGCGTTGTCTGATGATTGTAAACGGAACACCAAAAACCTCGTCATTAGACCCTCCACAATCTAGAACTGCCTTTCAATTGCTCTCTTTTAATGCTAAACCACCGCCTCTGTCCATCGAGTAAAATAGTCGGTTGCGTAAGGACCCACCTTATGCCGTCACTGGATGAGGATGAATCATGTTCCAATGAAGTCAACCACCCCATTGAACACAGGGTTGATCCACGTAACTGGATGTAGTGGAAAGCTGCCACTTCTGCTTACCTGTGAAAAAGGCACATTCCTTGCACTTCCTTATTACCCCCAGATGGGCATCCTTGAATAAATCCGGCCAACAGTAGCCAGCTCGCATGATCTTAGTACTTTTTGTTTCGTTCGCGGAATAATGTCCTCCAAGATAGGCCATTAATGAAATTCTTCTAGTATCTTACTTACCTGTTCCGGTCCTATGCACCTAAGGAGAACCCCTTCAAATCTTTTCGAATAGAACGCTAGCTACCAAAACATATGGGATAGATTGAAGATGAAAAGTTCGCTTTGGGTTTTTATCCACTGTTTTTGGGTCTGCCTCCTGAGAAGATTGAAATTCTTCATTTTGGATATAACCAGTCAGCTTGATAAAACATCCTCATCAGTATTTAGGAGTGTCACGTCCTCCATTACCTTTTGATTCCATGTTGCAGCAAGTTGCTCACATAAAACCCTTACCTCTGACAAGTTTAGTGACTTTGATATGCACGTCATACTCCATTACCTTCGTGATCCATCCAGCACGCTTTTCGTTCATTTCTTTGTTCAGCAAAAACTCCTTGACACCTGGAGAGACACCATCAGATGAATCTTTTTGTTGGACAACATGTGTTTGAATTCTTCAAAGCTCGAATAACTGCAAGACTTGTTTTTCAATGAATGAGTATTTGAACTCGTAGTCTTTGAGGGACTGACTGAAGAAAGTGATTGGTGCTCCATCAGGTTGTCGTTTGTTGGGTGAGGATCCCTGAAATGCTCTCTTGACCTGTAAAAGCATAAAGGATAAAATCTTTGTCAAACCTGGGGTTCACAAGCATGGGAGCTTGGGAAATGGCTATTTTGATGGCTTCGAAGCTTTCTCGCCCTTCCTTTGTCCATGAGAATGGCATGTTTTTCTTTAGCATGGCTGTTAGTGGTTTAGCCAATGTCGCAAATTGAGGGATGAATCTCCGCACAAAATTTATGGTTCCCAAAAAGCTCTGGAGGCCCTTCTTGTGACTTGGGAGAGATAAGGACATAATCGAATGAATCCTGGCTAGATCGATTGATAATCCTTCTGCTGAAACAACATGCCCCAACAATTTTCCCTCGTGCACTGCGAAAATACATTTCTTGGGGTTAAGTGAAACCCCAAATTCCCTACACCTTTGGAAAACTTTCTTTAGATGTGTGATGTGATCTTCTGCATGCTTAGAGTATACAGTTATATCATCAAGGTAAACCAAAATAATATCGTTGATCAGTCCCTTAAATGCCATGTCCATGGCTCTTTGGAAAGTAGCCCCGGCGTTGGACAATCCGAATGGCATTTTATTGTAGGCATATGTGCCCCACTTAGTAGTGAAAGCCGTTTTGAATTGGTCGGATTCTTGGACTAAGATTTGATTGTAACCTGAATATCCATCGAGCAAAGAAAATCTTTGAGCTCCTGCCACCGTTTGAAGGATCTGCTCCATCGAGGGAAGAGGATAATGATCTTTTAATGACGCACGATTCAAATCCCTGAAATCTACGCATAACCGGATCTCTCCGTTCTTCTTCCTCACGGGCACCAAATTGGCTACCCATGAGGAATGCTTGATGGGAAAAATTATATAGGCCTCGATGAGCTTGGTTAGCTCCTTTCTCATTAGTGGCTCAATTTTGGGATTAATTGGTCTCTGTTTCTGACGAACTGGCTTAGCATTAGGATCCAGTTCGATGGTATGTTGCGCAAGACCTGGATCAAAACCACGTAGATCTTTATAGCTCCATGCAAAGATGTCATGATACTCTCGAAAAAGTTTGATGAAAGTTTCTTTCTCCTCAGAAGTACACACTTTTCCAATCTTAAGAAATTTTTCATTTGATACTTCGACTTCCTCGAAACATTCTTCTTTGACCACCATGTTAGGGCTTTGTCTCGTGGCTTGGTCATCTGAATTGAAAATGGATTCCAAAGTGACTAAACCTTTTGGTAACTTGTTTCTTTTCAATTGGATAATTTTCTCACCATATGACTCTTGCAACTTATCTTGATTCTTTGCAGCAAACTCCGCCTCTTCTTGTAGGAAGAGGACAATTTGGTTGTCACTATCGAACACTTGCCAACTACTCACATTATCAGGGACTGCTGGTCGAACCACCATTTTAACAAATTGCTGCCCTTCTTTCATGATATCAACTGGTATGTTGTATTGTGAACCAATTGTAGCAAGCCTATCTGCATCTTGATTTTGACCTCTAGGAACTGCATGAATTCCAAAAGCTTCGAAATCTTCAATCAGGTCCCAGACTCGGTTCTTGTATGATCTTAAAAGATCATTTTTGGATGCACTACGTGCTGAAACTTGATGAACAAATAACTCACTATCTCCAAAAACAGTCAGGGCCTTGATTCCCTTCCTTTGGGCTAGCTGAATTCCTTGCACAAGAGCTTCGTATTCAGCAACATTGTTGGTGCAACTGAACTGCAACCGGAAAGATGATAAGTACTTATCTCCCTCTGGAGAAATTAACATAACACCAGCACCGGATCCATTCTTACTTCTTGAGCCATCGAAGAACAATTTCCATAGTCCTTTAGAATCATTTGGTGTTTTGACAAGTTGTGGTATGATCGTATCTTCTTCATGGATACAGTAGGTACCTAATCCTGTTTCTTCCAAGACCAGCAAACCAGCTTCTTCTTCTGCCAATACATCGGCGTAGGGATCGTACTGATGATCTCTACTTGCTTCATCTAGCAAAGTATCAGGGAATTCCTCAACAAGGGTGGTTGGTTCATGATCGGCATCTTCCTCTTCTAGATCACCAATGGTATAATTTCCATTTATGGGATTAGAAGTGTAGGGTTCTACATGATTATGGCAGATTGGTTTTGTCCTTATAGTTACTTTGGTTCCATATCGAGTCCTGAGAATCATATGCGACCAATCGGCTGATAGGTAACCACCCATCTTGGCGGTGAAATCCCGTGATAGGCAGATGGCAAAGAGGGGAGGGAGATCAATGACTGATATATCTTGGGTGAATGACAAGCTTGGGCATGCGTGGATGGTAAGTTGAAGTCCTTTGATAACCCCAACAGTCTTAACAGCTGTGCCATCTAGCTGAACAACCCCTCTTGCAACTGGCGCATATTGTATGCCTAGTACATCTGCAATTTGTTTAGGCATGACAGAGCTACTGGCACCAGAATCGATCATACAATTATGTACCAGGTGGTCGCCAATGATCAGGGAAATGTAGAATGGTGGTGGTTTGTTTGCCGTAGGAATGATTTTCCCTTCCGGTTGACACAAATTTGTAGCATTTGTCACTCCATGGCTTGGTGATCCGTTGGTTTTACTAAAACTGTTCAGAGCTTCTCGCAACAGGTTTCTTTGAGAAGGAATCGAGAGTGCATCCCACATGGTAACGCTTAGATTGGTTTTCTTCATTTGTTCTACTATGCTGAAGGGAATCACTCCAACTTTATTGAAACCTTTTTGGGCATTGGGGTCCTCCTTTGGAAAATGTTTGTTGGGTACCGTGATGCCTGGAGAACCATCTTTCCCTGTGGTGTGGCTAGTCGATGTTTCTGGTGATTTCTTTCCCTCATTTCTATCAACCGCCATTTGTAATCCATGTTGAGAAGTGGATGCTAGATCAGATTCGGGAGCTTGAGGCTCCATTGCTCTCTTCTTGGAACGAGTGTTTGCTGCCACTGATGAAGAATCGGTATTCAACCCACAAAAATCTTCTTCTTGCCAGTTTAGTAAAGTGGATTCTTCAGGTGCCTGTGGTTGATCTGCCGCTTCTTGTGTAGATGAATTATTTGTTAAATCTGAAGGGGAAGATACACTTTGAACCATAAGGGCCTGGCTAAGAACCCCATTGGGACAAAGATTTTGATTGTGAGGTTGAGAGCAAGGATAGCACCATTCGTAGTCTTGAACTAGATTATTTTGAACAGGTACTATGGCTCTAGATGAGCTAGCTGCAAGAGGGTTCCGGAAGTTCAAAGGGCCTGACATTTGCAACTTGACTCGTAGTTTGATTTTGAGGCTGATTGTTTCCTTGAAAAGGAGGATGGTTAGCCTGATACTGCTGATTTTGTGGCTGATATGGACGATTGTATTGAAATTGTTGCCTTTTGAGTGCAACGAGCTCATTTCCAAAATTTTGCAGTAGTGATTTGACTTCAAATAGGTCATTTGAAGAGGCAGGGGAAGATTGAGATGGTTGCTTGGAGTCCACTGGAATAGGAGCAATGATAGGCTGATGATTTGTAAGATCTGGAGAAAAGGGCATTGGTGGTCATGGAGCTATCTTTCCAGCTTGAATCAAAGAATTCTCTGCACTTATGGCAACTTCGTAAGCATCAGGAAGTGTAGTCCCTCCCATAGACTGGATCATAACCGCTACATCGCTATTCAAGGCTCGCAAATAGTACAAGAATGCATTATGTGCAGAAGGTTTTACGAGCGCCGGAATCCTATTCCAAGTCCTGTGGAATCGGAAGTTGAAATCACTCATGTATTCTTGGGAAGCTCTCTTTATGGTAGTAAGTTGTTCCAAAAGCGATAGGTGATCACTTTTGTCTTCAAATTGTTTACACAGCTTTTCTCCCAACTCGTCCCAAGTGGTTATAGTGCCAACACCTAACCCGCGAAACCATTGAAGCGCTTTTCCCTTGAAAGAGGTAGCAAGAAGTCTAACTGCAAACGTTGTCTTCGGTGATATTATGTACTGCGCAGATGCTGGCTACATCAAAGATATGCTCCAGTGGAGTAACGTGAGTTTCCCCCGTGTAGAAGGGTAAACTTTTGAGTGCCGCAACAGGTATCGGGTCACGTTGAGCCAACACGAGAGGACTGCTTGCATTGAAAGGGGGAAAAACTTGGTTCCTCGCCATAGCAACGAAAGGTTGATTGTTCCTGGGTGGAGGAAATCTTCCGTAAGGAGGAGTTGAATGACCCCTACTAGGTAAATCTGCAACTGGGGATGTGGAAATGCCTCTTCTTCTTCTCTTTGGAGGAGACAAGGAAAGTTCGATATGCTGATAATTTCCTTTCTTTGAAGAAGCTCTTGTTTGAATTCTTCGCATAAGTTACTGCACTGAGATTCGGAATCCAGAGATATGGAGTTGCCAGGTACTTTGACTTGTGTAAGTGAGAAGAGAAGTACCAAACTCTGTCCCACCGGTGCGTGCCCAAAAACTGTTGTGTGTGGTTCGCACGGTGGCTTAAGATTTCTTGTTTGATAATGAGACACTTCTGAAAGATGGAACTCTAACTTCTGTGATGTCTGTGATGTCCCACCGGGCGTGCCAAAAACTGTTGGTGTAGGTCGCACGGTGGCTTATGATTTGTTGTTGTAATGAGACACCTTGAAAAGGTGGAAGATCTAACCTTAGTGTCCCACCGGGCGTGCCAAAAACTGTTGTGTGTGGTCGCACGGTGGCTTAAGATTTACTGTTTGATAATGAGACACCTCTGAAAGATGAAACTCTAACTGTGATCTCCCACCGGGCGTGCCAAAAACTGTTGTCGCCAAATCACTGCACCCCCCGAATATCCAAGATGTGAATAGGACGTTCGGTGTGATTGGGACACATGGGATCACCTCTCAAGCTGTGGGACTTGGGCTCGAGGTGAACCTCCGGAGAAGGCCGGCTTCCTCTTCCTAAACTAAGTGTTGTACTACTCCTAGTGTAACAAAAATGATTATCTAGTCCTAGGCTAACATTTTCATGGGGTTTTAGGGAAAGAGATTTACAGAAATGAAACTATACTAGGGATGGTGATGCACCGAATGAAGGGTGTCTTCAGATTCAGGAAGGGTTAATTTGAAGAGGGTGTGTGCACCACAGGTCAACTTCACCTACTGCAACTTAGAGAGGGTACAAGATACCACAGGCTAAGAGACACGCGTTCCTTTTGTTAAACTTTATCAGACCGAGAAATATACCAGTTTCCCAGTGATGAAGGATGAACTCAAGAAGGGTGAACAGACACCACAACTCAACTGCATGCAATACTTCACCACTCGATAAACACAGAACTCCAAGAACCTGCAATAGAAACTTAAACTTGCACAGTGTACCTGCAAGTATGAGAAAGGCACAAAGAAGCATAGAAGGATGAAAGGACCGAGATTAGTCACAAAACACACACTTTTATTGCTTCAATAACATGCACAATGCATCATACATTCAGAAGAGGCAATATTTGCCATTACAGTCTTGAAGAGGAGGCTTGAAAGTTCTCTCAACACACAAGAACAACTTGTAGAAGAGAGAGGATTCTTGAAAAGTATACACTCGCCTGAGATATCTAACTGTCCAACTTGTCTGAACTGTTGGAACCCTTTGAAATGAGCTTCCAACTTACATTTATAGAATAATATGTGAGAAAGAAGAAGAAATGGTCATAATTACATTCCTAAATTGAAGGCCCATGATGTATTTATTGCAGTTAGTTGAACTACCTGAGAAGGTTCCATCATGGGTCATTAATTGCCTGATGACCAAGTCTTCTCAATTAATTAAAAGAATATTTAAATAAAATATTTAAATAATAATAATAAATATTATTATTAAAATATTTAAATAAAAATATTAATTTAATTAACATAATGTTGGGACCCCCCGTTGACCCGTTTGACTTGAAGAGGAGGGGGGTCCATGTGGATAGAATCTGCACATAGCCAAATTTGATGAGCTTCGAATCCTCTAACTCGGTATTGCACTCGATTTTTGACCCCGCACCAACTCTTTCCTCGTCTTGGCAATCGGGCCCTTTTGCATTGAGTCCTCCGAATGGTGGACTATCAAACTTGATTCTTATCATTTCGCTCTGTTAACTCGAAACCATTTATGCATTCCTCATTCAAACTTCATGAAACATCACCACGAGCTCCCAACTGATTCGACCTGGCTTTATTTTGCATATCAACCCGAGCACCCGGGTCTCAACTCGGACTCTCACATGTCTATGTACCGAGCTCATATTTACCATCCTGCGCATCTGATTTCCTTACTCCCTGAACAACAATGGGTCTATGCTCATTGGTTATAAACTCAAGCACTAGCTCATGCATTGAGCTCTTCTTTGATTCGGTCGATCTCTTGAGCTATTCTGTGCTTTGTATCTACGGGAAATATCAAGATTTGTTCGATCATGTTCACATTTTCACGCCTCTAAGAATGGTTTTACCACAATGCTCACGGTTCTTCCTTATCATATAACACTTGTAGTAAGAATGTTTAGCTTTGCCATAATAAGCACAATTTGTACCTTCCAAACGATGAGAAAATGCCATTATTAATAAAGACCTAATGCTGCCATGATGATGACACAGTCTCATGCCCATAACATGTCTGATAGACACCCTAAGACTGATTTTTTGGCCAAAGAGCCCCTTGGTATTTTGGCAGTGCACCCGGAAATCTCAGCTCCAATCAACAATTATGCCACTATTGGGACCTATGGCATAGGTAGCTGTGAGCTATACAATATACTCATTTTTTTCAGAAACTAAAAAGATCTTTTATGTTACAATTTGCAACACATAAAAGGAGTCCTTCAAAAAATACATTGAACAGCTGGGGCAGCCAAGAGGACCTTGGAAAAAATGTACAGTAACAACTATATGAATTCTTCCTTAGTCGTGGATCAAAGCTAATAAGCCGATAAAACCGGCTCGAAACTACAGTATAATCGTCCATTGTTAAAAACGAGCTTCTCTGAACCTGGTAAAAGAATATTTTATTGTCTGATTGAACGCACATAATGGAAAGGTATAAATATTGCCTCTGCTCTCGGATTTTCTCGAAGAGACCATTTACGAGTAACAAGGATGTAGCAGGCAAAACGGCTGACCGGGTATCTTCAGAGTTGACCTTCGCATTCAATTCGTTTCTAGGGGAAAACAATGCCGAGCAATATGAATCGTTTCGCTCTGCACGTAATAAACCTTCATCTCCTGGTTCATGGAAATTCTATGAAGCCTCGAACAGCGTGACTCCAATCCATCGTGCATGGCAGTGAATATTTGTTTTCTGCAATTGTGCGTGGGAGCTTCTCGCGACCACCGAATGCTATGCGTGGATGCGGAATGTGTAAAACCTCCTTCAAACAACCTTCTGTTTACAAAACGGCTGACCAGACAACCACGTTTAATCCGATTAAACACTTTAACTGCTTCATTCCACGTTTTCCAACTTACCTTGCGTGTGACTCGCCCAAAGACTCGGACCACGTTTAAACGGCTCGTGCGGAAGTTTGATGTTGGATTGCCATCGTCAAATCTCCACTTGGCAGTGCTGCTCCAAATCTCCCCCGCGCGGAGTTTCTTCTTTGGTTTGCCATCCACAAAAAAACCCGCTTGGCAGTGCTGCTCCTTATTTCCCACGTCCAACGGCTTGGACAAACTAATCCACGGGCCCCGGCCTCAGCTTTGCCGCGCAACCTTGGCAAGTTCGCTCCTTATCTCCGCAATTTCCACCAGCGAGCGGGATTTTCAGCTTGGCCCGCCATTCATAAAAATCCACTTGGAAATCAAGTGAAATATTTCCCATGCGCGGAAATATCGTTCTCTTGCCAAGATCGTGCCTTCACTTATTGTGAGGTCCCATGTAGCCGCGTAGATAATTTTTTAAAGCAGCTACAGGTAGAAATTTTCGAGAATAGTTGGCAAATGGCAGAAATAGTTTATGTAGTCGTTGCTTATCTTCAATTAACCACTCTACATGCTACTTTAATATTGATTCCTGAACAATTGCCGCTTGAATTTTTCAGGAAAGATTCAAATTTAAGCGATTGCGGGATCTGTAAAAATTTCATAAGACCATCTGTTCCATGAAAATCGATGCATTAGTCCACCACATGGGACCATACTTTTAGCAATTTGAATTGGCTATACGCAGCAGCTACATGGTAGAGAAGTAAACTTTATCTCAGAGAAACAATCACCTCCAGAGAGAGTTAATTGCGACAGCTGCCACAGGGCGATCCCAAGGAATCGTTGGTGTTGATCCTGATGTTCTGGTTGCATGGGACGACAGCCGTGATCAGTCGTTGTAAAATCTTGCTGCTGTAGTAGAAGGACGAGATAAAGTTTTAGTTGATTTGTCTCGCCTTTTCACTTTGGAAAGTCACTTCCATGGAAGAAGCTCGATCAAATCTTGAGACAAGTTTTGTGAATGAGGCTGAGATTGTGAATTCATATTCCAACAAGGAAGCATCAATCTCTCCATGTTGAATTAAACTGAGTCGAGCTCGTCATTTCTCTACCTCAATGAGCCAACCATCGAAACATCCTCCACTCCTATCGAGACTCTTCTATGACAAGCCAAAGTTGGACAACCGAACTTACATTTCCTACTCATGAACTCGTCTAAGGCTTGTGATCTGAGTTATGACCGAGTTAGGAGAAGGCACGAACTCCTCTGATGACTCGTCTCTTTATTCCCGATTTGACACTGTTTTAGCTCGACCGAGCGAGATAAACTTGTCAAACTCCTCGATAGCTCGCATTCTTGGAAAAAATGAGCGATCTCACCTAATCACCAAAAGTGGGTACCTGGGACCAATGTCGTGATTTGATTGTAACAAGGCCCTGTTTTCCAATTTTTCCATGTGCGTAAAATTGGATAACACATTCATTTCACATTCTTTCATAATATGATTCATCAAGATATGATTTTTGACAAGCTTTAGGAAAGGCTATTCCCTAGTCTTCTTGAAGTTGGTGGATGTCCCCTGGAGTAGAACATAAGGCCTAAAATCATAAAGGAGGAATAATAGATAGCCAAGAACATTATGCAATCATTTTTGGAAGGTTTTTAAATCTTCCACAAGTTTTGGAGTAGTTTTAGTGAAAGCGGGTCTTGGAGGCCTAGGCAGTGCATAGTGTAAAAATAGCCCTTGATCTTTAAGAAGAGATTCCGAGAGCTCTGCAAGGGGTTATCAGTAAAACAATATATAGTAAAAAAAGGTAATTCAGAGACCTAAAATATGGTGGAATCATATTTTTCACAACACCTAGGTGAATCATCTACAACCAGTTTTTAGCTGACAAAGCCTTCTAACCACAAAACAAATCCTATTTTTCAAGGGGTTTCAAGAAGAATCATAGAATGAAACCACAAAAATTGGATTCAAAATTTAATTTCTAGGAGGAATCATATATAATTTCATCAAAAAAATTCTCTGGGAACTCAAGCTAATGTCTTAACAAGTCATTCTCCAAGGCACAAGCTTCAACAATTAGGTTTTGGGTTGGAAATCTGACCAATGGGAGAGTGAAATAATTTTTGCACCAAGTGCACCAAATATTTGGTGCAAAAGGTGAAATAAAATGCACCCCATCCTATTTCATCCCTAGACCCTCCACATGACCATAGTTCAACATTTTCTTACTAGATAAACCCCCCAAGCTCCATTTCCCAACCCTCGCTCCATGTAATCACACTCTGCCACTTGTCAAGCTAGGGTAAGGGCACATTTTTTTGTCCCATGTGCACCAAATATTATTTATGTTTGGGAAAAAACTCCCCAACCCTCCCATTTAATCTCTTGGTCACCCATGTGCCCCTGATAACTGCTTAAGGTGTAAATTTCACCCCCTCTCTCATCCTCAATGGAAAATCACATGCTGCAAAGGGGACCAATAGGTATGGGGCACACATTTTTACACCAAGTGCACCAAACCTTTGGTAAAAATGGTGCACTAAAGTTTGTTTCTTCCCACTGCATCGAAATATTGCAAAATTACTAACTGTCGGGCTACCACTACTTGCTTCCATTCTTCCTGCACGCACGCATAATTTTTCTACAACTGCCAAAATTTATTCCTCTCCTCCATTTATGTTTCTTCCAAAAAAATTTCATCTCCTCCACCATCATGTTTTCATCACTCCACACTACTACAATGTGAAGAACAAGGGTTTTCAAGCTAACTCTATGACCAAGAGCTGTCAGAAAACCTAGGGCAAGAAAATTCCAAATTGTGGATTTGATTCTTGTGATATTTTGAGTAAATATTCCTTACCCAAATGCCTTGGGGAAGCACAAAAAAAAATGATATGGCCCTGATTTTATACAGTAACCATTCAAGAAATTCTTCCCTGAAGGGACTTTTCTTAAGTTTTCATCAAACTATGTAGCAGACTGGCCTGAAAATTTGAATAGAACATCGAAAGAGAAACCCCTGAAAGAATCCATAATTTTCTCTTCAATATACCACCATTATTTTCAACTTCTAAAAATAACAAGTGCCACTAGTTTTCAGTTTCCATTTTTATTAAGTTTCCAAAAATGGAAAAACCCTCCAAAAGAGTAGACACTAAAAATCATACAAACAAAAAACTAGGGCATGTGGGTCAAAAAGGTACAAAAAAGCAAAAAAAAAATTTCCAAAAATGGAAAGTATTTTTAATTAACCCTAAAACATCTATGGACATGTTTGGAATGTGAGTGAAACACCTCAGTGTAATGACATGGTGAGAAAATCAACATGCCCGAAATGCATTTCATCATTGGCAGGACAAAGTGTTCAAATGCATTTCATCAAATCTTGCTAATCAAGACAAAAGTGTGTTTATGTAATAGAAGTCATCAAAAATCAATTGCAATAATCAATCTTCTTTGGAGTGAATGTCAGTGAGAAATCTCTACGGTCACTAAGGAGATCGTTTGATGGTGTTTCTAAACACTTAGTTTGAGGTGTTTGTGCATTATCTGAAGGGGGTTTCTTATGGTGTACAATATTCAAAGAATCAGAGTTATCCACATTGAGATGTTTCATTAGATCAATATGGAAATGAGGTGAAGGAAACAAGGCATCATCTTCATTGGCATTCCTTCTTTCTTATTCTCATTCATTCTCTCCTCTCTTCCTCATTTGTCTCTCCTTTCTAATTCTTTTTTGAGTTTAATCATTGTATTTTGTCCTATTCACTTAAGTGACCTATCTTAATTTTGTAAAATTATTTTCTCAAAATTAGAAGAGAAATAATTAATTTATGGAAAAAAAGGTCAAAAGTGGAATACGGAACATGAAGAGTCACGTGAGGGAGCTGAAAGGAAAATTGTGATTGCTATAAGTTGAGATGGCCTCTCTATTCTAAGGGATTTGATATTTTTGAAGAACTATCACTTTGTAGCAAGAGTGGATTATAATATTTTGTTGTACTTAGTGTCATCCATATACATGAAATAAAACTACATTTATGCTACATGCTATATTCTTTTCTCTTTTTTGGTACAACATGTGTAAATGTCAATCAAGGAATATAGTTTCTACTTTCTAAGATGTATGAATGTGTGCAACTTTGTATGGATGGTTTCCTCTTATCGCTGACATAATAAGCATAGTTAGTATGAGTGTATTTTTTTCTTAAACTTATTTCATTTATGAACTTTGCAAGCATAATGATGAAAGAGTTTTGTATCTTCGGTAGGTGAATATGAATACTTTATGTTTTAATTCATTGATCCCACTAGCTTCATTGTTTCTTTCTTCTATATTTAATGTGAAACTATTTCGGTTACTAGGTGTGAGTTCTAGAATCTACTCATGGAAGTAATCTTCCCTTACTTATTTATCTCCTTCCCCCTTATCATTGTGATTTTCTTCCCTTGTACCTCATACAAGAACTTTTACACATGTTTAGTGGAGTTCCCTTGTGTGATCCCCAGTCAATTTGGCCACCCACAACATTTAGATAGGATTAGGATTGGTTTACTTGAAATACTGGGAGCTGCACCATTCAATAGAGAGGGGTGTAGCCTCGTGAACATTGGTGGAGACAAATAATTTTCTACCTAACAATCTTTATCACTAACACACATCATACGAGATGTATAAAACACATCCAAGGTCCTCAATCATTATCACAAAGCTCACAAGTTCTCAAGCACTTCCATTCTCAAAGATTGCTAAAAATGCATTGTAGGCCCAATTTTTTTTCGAATATTGACCTATGTAGGTCATCAACACACTTAAAAATGATTTTAAATAAATTCAAACATGTATTATAGATCCACAAAAACTAACAACACCAATTTATTCATAGGGTCTAATGGTAAACCTGAAAGTAGAACCTTCTTTCCTAGAAACATGCAAATATGAGTGGGCTCTACTAATTGTCATGAAATTAAACCACCTCCATATAAAATATGAGAGATTCCTCTCAATCATCTAATCATAAAATTTTATGATATAATCTATTATGGACTCAAAAAAATAATTTTTCCTCCATCGCTAGGAAACTAGGGATTCAAGACCATAAATACCAACTTACTTTCTTAACAATCATTCATAAAAAATAGAATCTCATTTAACCTCATTATAACTATGATATATTATTATTTACATGCCTCAACATCCATTAAAGTATTAGGTTCCCATGAAAACTTTTAATGTGCCATCCAATTCAATTTCTCTCATATCGATCTAAGAGACATGCATTCTTGAGCTCGATAGGACTTAAAACCTCATAAATTACAAATAATTCATCATAGGAATATAAATTTTTTCCCACAACACCATGACACACTCTAATAACATATCCAATGCTCACTTGATCATAAATAGGTTATAGTACCTTCTCAACCACCAGGACTTGCATAACTAGGTCTTAGGAAATGAGCATGTTTGGACCAACATAGAGTAGGAGAACCTCATACCTCAGCATGAAACCAATTCAAAATGCCCTAAAAACCCTAAAAAATAATTTCAAAATGACCTAAATGTCCACATGGGCTCACATATTTATGCAAATGATGATCATGTCTCATTAGTCCTCTAAGAACCTAGACTAGGTCTAGATGAAGCACCTAAAAACCCTTTGTACTGCACCTTGTACCTGTACTCTAAGACTCTATTTGATTGTCTCAACACACTATCAATTATGATCTATCCATACATCTATTTATGCTCCTGAAGCCACCATCATAACTTCATTACCATCATACTATAGTCACCCTACTGCAAACTTGGCCACTTGATACTAGACCAAGCCATTGACTAAGAAAGTGTCCATTGTTTCCACTCATGTCACACCTTGTTTGTCCATGTCACCATCACAAAAAACATATTATAGAACTATGAGATCACATCTTTGTCAAGATTTATATGCAATCATCAATGAAATCCTATCTATACTCACACATGCTATTCAAATTCTATAATGGCACTGAGCTTCTCAAGTGAAGATTCCCCATTTAGTTGTGACGAGGTGATCTCTATCATGACCTTCATACGCAGTCATGCCCCATTTGATGTCTTGTCCATGTCATACATCATGTACAAGATTAGAAATCATGTCCCACTCATATACCTGATACAATATTTTATCTATTAATGAGAATTGTGAATGGTTCGTTAAATGACATGAAAACAATAACTGTGCCTCATTGTCTCCACATAATTCTAATTTCTCTTATGTTATTGGGTTGGAAAACTAACCGAGTACTTCTCCCATCTGAGTTTTATATTGTATGATAATGATACATACTTCTATATTTTTGAAAAAATTATATTGTTACCTCTGTCATTGAGACTATTCTATATTCATTGTCTATGGTTAGAAACATATAGGTAAAATTCATTTCAAATCAATGCACATTTCATCGATTGTTTTATCCACTCCTTGACTATATTTTGTCTACTTTTCATCATTGGAGCACTATAGCTCCCCTAGTCTCGCAGTAGCATTTCAATACTCATGTCACCAATCATTTTCTAGCTAGTAAAACACCAAAAATCACCTATTATTGACTCATTATTCCCTATTGGTCAGCTGTCTGGATACTCAATCTCTAGATACTAACTCATCGTCAAATATTAGACTACCAGAAATTATTATGGGTCTCTAGAGCCCTATTGGAACCTGACCTTTATTCTATGTGCAAATTTTGCAGAAATGTGCACCTTGCTCTAGAAGTTCACTTATTTTTTTTAGTATTAGGTGAAGACAACATGGTTCAAATACTTCCCCCATAAGTTCATTATCCATCTTCAATATATCTGAAAACATAAAACATTGTTGACTTACCTCAAGCATATGCACTCAGCGATGAGTCATGTCACAAATTTTCATAGTCCTGAACTAATCCTTCTGTTGTTCTCTACAGTATTTTATCTCTTGTACCCTGCATAGTTTCTCTATTATTTCATTTGGGACATGGGGATTATTCTCCTCCTTTTAATTCAATAATTATGTATTAGATGAATTTTTTAATTTTATGAAGATTAGTATCAACCATAGGATTTCTATCATTGAATGTGAAATTTTGCAAATAACTCCCCCTGCTTGCAACTAGACCTCTATGGACTTGTAGATTTCTCATTTCACACCTTCATAGTCTTCAATACCTTGTCATGATGCAAGAAATAAAACAAATGTATTACTATAACATACATTTTCATCCACCATCTCAAGTGCTCTATAGTCACTAAAGATTCCACACTCAACACAAACCATCATAGAAGACACAATGTATTCTATCAAGAATTAGTTTGTAGTAGTACATATACCATTGTCCTTAGAAACATTGTATCAACTTGAAGAATGAACTCAGAATACATACCTTCCATTTGATGAATTTGAACAGATTTCATAGTCCTTAAGCAAGTCTGAACTCTTCATTCTATACCAAAGAGACCTTAGAACCATATTTTATTCTCATACATTTTTCAGAGACAATACTACAAACCCAAAATGTCCACATACAGACTTGAAACCATGTTTATCAACATCTACCATCCTTATTAGTCTTATCTCATGATCCATTCTCATCCAATGGTTCAAATTTACATCCAAGTCATCACCAAATGAGGATTCAATTTCCCATGGGATATGAATTTCTTCATTTTTCTCTATATAGTATTGATCATGTTGTACAAAATTACAAAGTTGGTATATCTCTAGTTTGGTTGGGGAGTGGATATTATAACTTGTTTTTTTTCCTATGAAAGAATTCTTAGTGTGGGTTTAAAGAATACTTGGCCATTTTTGGAACTCTTCCTTTCTTATTTTTGGCATGCATCATAGAACAAAAGACTTTTCCTGAAGTCCCACCTTAAACCAACTTTTAATATCATGTGTATATGGCTTCTCTAGGAATGGTATATGGTGTATGTTCATTATTTTTCATTGTAATTACAATAATAGAATCATCAAGATGTTCTTCCATGTTGTTAGTAATTGTGTTGATCGTCATATTACCATCATATGCCCACTTCTTTCCAATCAACACTAGATAGTGGGTTTTGTTTATTTTCATGTCTATGAATTCAAAATCTCCTTTCAAACATAAATATCATACGTGTATTTTAGTCTTCTAATTGACCAATTGGATCTAATCTTCCATAGTCTATAAGGCTGAGTGTTATAGGACTATATGCCAAATAAGAAGCTCCCATTTCTTCCCAAGTGGATCTTAGCATCATGTTAATTATGCTTCCAAAATTAAACATTTTGTATCTTATTTAAAAGTCTCCCAAAGTTACATTTAGTTAGGTGTCCAAATACCATGTATTCTTAGTTTTTACATACTAGAATACTTTCTTCACCTCAACATTATTATCTAATACAATTTGTAATAAATTTATGAGAAGATTAGATATGTTATGCAAGATATATTAATTAATACATTCACCATGTTCAAAAAATCCTATATAGCTTTAACTTCTCCTTGTTCTAGTATTCTCATATTTTTTCCATAAATTTGATCTTCTGTTACACTAATGTTCATCGTAGCACCTGCTGTGCTTTGAATTTATTGGATTAAATTCTTAGCTTCTTATAGTAACGCCTTTTCCTTTCTTGAGTTAGGATAGGTATATTTTTGTGCTCAGAATATGTGGGTATTCATAACAATATCCTCATGATCCAAGCCTTAATGTATGTATGTGAAATTAATCAAATTTAATGAAATGAACCTAACACCAAGTATATTCATAACTTAGTTTAATCAAGCAAAAAAATCATGATAAATCATAATGGAAATCTTATCTAACTATGAATAAAGAATTGAATATAATATAAAATTAAAACTTCCTTTAATTTTTGGATGTGATTTTATATTATAGGTATTTCCTTTGTGAACCTAATGGAACTATGAATGATCAAGGAATTTCTCCAAGGAAGAGGAAGATATCTCACCAATATGGCTTGATTTCCATTTTTGGTTATTCTCTTCCTAATCTTGGCCAAGTAGAAAGGGGGTTTGAAAAAAGCTGTCTGATGACATGGAAATGATCTTCTTAAGTGTAAATGTCTTACAAAGACATGGTGTAAATTGAAACATGTTGTACTAGGTTCTTTATATAGCTTTCTAGTTTTGGAGAAGCTTATATCCTAGTGAATGTGGGATAAAGGTAAATTAGAATTAGAAAGGGATAATTATGATTAGAAGATATTAAATAGAGATTAACAAAACATGGGAATTGTAGGTGATTTAATTAATCAACAAGGATTAATTAATATGCTAAATTAAGCTTATAAAAGCCATTTGGAGGTGATTTAGAGGGAAATTAATAGAATTTTAAGGGTTTAAAAGGGGGGTTTAACCAATAAGAAGGTTTATTGATTAAATATAATATTGAAAGGATTAATTGATTAATAATGGTTAATTAATTAATTAAAATAATATTATAACTAATGAAGTTTCGTTAATTGGCATCTAAGATGAAGGGGGAAGCTAGTTAATTAGCGAAGTTTCCGTAATTGACCAAGACAAAGGGGAATGTTAGATAATTAATGTGAAACAACTACTTATAAAAGAAAAGAGAGGAAATAAGATAAATAGTGAAAATTTATTATTAAAACTATGTATTCAAAATTAGGTGTCTACATTTGCTCCTCTTTGATGTGGTGTAGCGCAAACAACACCACTTCAAAGATAGTAGACAAGTTTAGATAATTGTATTTTGAAAGGATAGAAGGAGGATTAGTAGGATAGATGATGCCCCATCGAGTGTTGATGGGGTGATATAAGAGGTCAATTGACACTTGAAAACAAGAAGAGAAAAAGATCTTGATGGCAGAAAATCCCATTACGACATCGGGGAGTTGAACTTGGTTGAGTTGACCATTTTTCAATTTGAATAATTGAGTTAGAGATTATGCCTCAAGTGGAAGAAGAAAGGGATGGGGAAGAATTAGAAAATGATGAATATAATGTTAGATGATGGATGTGAAGATTGTGACATAGTATATGTACCATCTTGGTTCGAAAATACCTTTTTATTTGATATAAACATATAACAAAATGATAAAATTACATAAAGAGCCATAATACTGATTTTTTTTTCATTTCTAAAGGAATAAATCAAATAAAAATATATAAAGAAATGAAGTATGATAAAATAAACAAGAATAAACAAACATACTCAAACAAACAACGTTCAAGAAAGTTATACCTATATTTTTGGTATCTATCTTCGGTTCCCAAGTATTTGAGTCATATGAAAAAGTTTAAAATGAAGACCCAAGAAAGGATACATATAAGGGAGTATTAAAATTACAAATAATTCCCATGAAAAAGTAAAGTGCACTATGAAACTTCCCCAAACAAAAATATATGTCGGGAAGATAAACAAAATTAGAAAACTAGCTTTGTTAATGAAGGAAGATCACAAGATGATCTACATGTCATGCGATAGAAAAAAAAAACACTGAAGTAAGATGTTTTGTGGTATATTTTATGATTTTTTGTTTTGTGAATGTATAAGATTTTTTATATTTTTTAACAATGTTTTTCAATTTGGAATGTTTTACCATTGTTTTTGGATTTTGAAGGTTTTTACGAATGTATTTGGATTTTCTAGGATTTTGTGAAATTTTTAGGGATTTTGAATGTTTTTTGAAACTATGTAGAGGAAAATGAAGATTCAAGTATTCCCCCAACAAGAGGTGAGAATATACAAGGGAAAATCCACGCATATATACAAGAATAAGATCAACTGGATCAAGGTCAAGAAGGATAGGATAAAAAGGATTTAAAACATGAGTGAAAGACTAGATATGAAGAAGTGATCATGCCCCAAAGTGTGATATGATTGTGAAAAATGAATCCTCTTGTGGTGCTAAAAATGATTTTCACCAAAGGACTTTTACAAAGTGTCACAATTATGTGTTTTTCACATTTAAATAAATTTATTTCTCTTTACTATTTTTAATTTAATTTAATTATTAATTTTCCCCATGCTTAGGAACAAAAATTCTTTATATGCATGATTTTCATAGGTTCTCAAATATCCTCACCATCAGGATATGAAATTTTATAGGCCTTGGAACCAAATTATCCACTAAGATGTATGGTCCTAACCAATTAGGCTCAAATTTACCTTTCTTTTCATGCTCTTTTGTAGAGTTGAACTAGTTTTAACCAAGCACAAGATCACCTACCTCAAATTCATGAGGGATGATGCATTTATTGTATCCTACACAGATTTAATTTTTATACACTTTAAGATGGTCCAAGGCGTAAAGGCATTTTCATCCAGAATTAAAAGCTCAATTATCCTCACTACTCTGTAATCCTCATCTTTATATAGATAGTCTTGTAAGGATATTATCAAATAGGGGAGATTGACATCTAGAGGTGTAATGGATTTAGTTTCAAATACCAAGGAATAGGGGTTTTCACTTGTAGGTGTGCATATGGAAGTGCGATAGGCCCAAAGGGTAGTATGTATTTAGAGATGCCAATTATGACCTTTTTACCAACCATTTTCTCGATAATCCAAAAAAGTTTTTTATTGGTGTCCTCATCTTTCCCATTACCTTAAGGGTAATAGGGTGTAGACCAATCTTGGTGAATTTTTAAAAGTTCATAAAGAGCCTTCACTTGTTTTTTCTTGAATGATTTTCCATTATCAGATATAATGTTAGAAGGGATGTCGTAATGACAAATGATATGGTTCATGATGAACTTGGAAATATTAGAACCTATAACCTAAGTGAGAGTAATAAATTCCACCCATTTGGTAAAGTACTCAGTAGCAATGATAATGTTTTTGTGGTCGTTAGATAAGGTGGGGGTGAGTTTTCCTATAATATCGAGCCCCGATTTGGAAAATAACCATGGGGTTGTAATAGGTTATAAGGACTGAGATGACCCATGAAGAAAATTATCTTTCTTTTGACATAGGGCACATTTCTTCACATAATAGCAATAGTATGTTTCCATAGTAGTCAAGTAGTATCCCACACGTAGGAGTTTCTTCGCGATGATTATGTCACTTGTATGACTACCACATATGGCTTCGTGTACCTATTTAGTTACTTGGATAGATTCTTTATAATTAAGGAAAGGAAATAGAGTCTCATTGTAATCTCAATGATAGAGAGTTCCCCTAAGTAGGGTGTATTGGGCTATACATTGGATAAGGGTTCTCTTTTGGGAGTGAGAGAGATTGGGTGGGAAAGTACCATCATGTAGGTAGTTGTAAAAATCAATGTACTATGGGGAAAAGGGATCTAAAATTTCACATACCAAAAATGATTCTGGCATGTCATAGGTCAATTCCATTAGAGGATTGATAAGGAATTAAAAGTCTCTAGTATCTGGTGATAAGCATAACAAAGATCCGATGGTAGCCATAACATTTGTTGATCAGTGTTACATGCATGGAGCTTGATAGAAGGAAATAAAAACAAAATACTCTATCAATATTTCCACCATGCATTTGTATGGGATAATATTCTCATATTTGAATTTTTATTCATCATTCACTTGTTTGATGATAAGTTGGGAATCGCCTATAACCTTAACTTGTTTGATGTTCCATCTAATAGGGACTTTAATTCTTACAATGAGAGCTTTAAATTTGGAAATGTTGTTTGTACATGGGAAGATGAGTCTTCAATATTATGGGATGATATATCCTATGGGAGAAATGAGGTATAATCCTACTCCCGATCCATTAAATTTGAATGACCCATCAAAACATACCTTCCAAGTTGATGGTTCTTAGATATATAAAATAGAAGCATTTGGTAGATCTATACTTAAGGGTTCCACTCCTAAAAGTGGTGCTTTGGATAGTTGGTCAATAAGAACTTTTCATTTGACTAATTTTTTATTGAAATATTTAATTTTAAACTCATTCAGTAAGTTTGACTGATTTAGAATAATCAAGTTTTACATCCTATAAGTACAAGTTTTGACAAAAGGTATTTGAGAGGGCCAACTTTAGATATTATCTTAGTATTGTTGTTTAAAAGGTAATGGTGGAGTTTTTGAAAGGTGAAGACAACAACCAAGCATGATTTTTCAATCTACACATAATCAAGTTAATATGTAATTATGGTGTGACTAAGGTAATAACTGGCACTTTCTTTGTGTTGGGAATTGTACTATGCCAAGAGAGCACCTGTAGAAAATTGGGCAGCAAATATGTATAACAAAAAAGTTTCAGCTGGGGTAGGTTGTGTAAGAAAAGGCAGATTTACCAAATATTGTTTGAGTTAGAAAAGGCTTGATTCTAATCTGAGCTCCAGTGAAAATCAACATATTTCTTTAGAAAATGAATGAAGGAGTGGAATTTTTCTACAAGCTGTGAGATGAATCGTTGAATGGCCTGAATTTTTCCTTATAGGATGTATAAATATTGGAGGTTCTTAAGAGGAGGCATATTTGTAATAGAAGTGAATTTAGTGGGATCTACTTCAATTTTGTGTTGAAACACAATGAAGCCCAGTAGTTTACTTGATATGACTCCAAAGGCATGATTCCTTGGATTAAAATAGACCTTGTAATCCTGGAGACATTCAAAGATATGAAAAATGATTTTCAAGTGTTCTACTTTAGATTTTGATTTTATGAGGATATCATCCACATAATCCTCCATAATATCATGTAACATGTCATGGCGTATGATAATCATAGCTCTCAGGTACGTTACTCCTACATTCTAGAGGCCAAAAGGCATGAATATATAGTAAAAGGTGCCCCAAGCTGTAGAAAAGGTGGTTTTATGTTGGTACTCTTCCCATGTTCTTAATTTGATTATATCCTAAGAATCCATCCATGAGGGATAACATTTCATGGCCAGTAGTAAAATCAAAAATCATGTTGATTTTTGGAAGAGGAAAGTCATCCTTAGGACATGCTTTATTGATTTCCCTGAAATATGTGAAAATCCTTACACCAACATGTTACTTCTAAATAGGAAATATGTTGGAGCTACATTTAGATTAATCAATAGGTATGATGAATCCCACTGCTAATAACTTTTATATCTCCTCTATGACTAAAAGAGCCAAACAAGGATTCATTTTTCATAGTTTTTGTTTGATTGGCTTCGTTGATACATGAATAATGAGGTTATGCACTAATAAATAAGGATCCAAGATTGACATGTCTACGTAGGACCAATAAAATACATCTGAAAATTATATAAGGAGAATGCAAAATTTATTTTGTTCATGTGTTAAAAGAGAAGGCCCAAGTTTGACAATTCTAGGCTCATCTTCTGTACTGATGTTGATATTAATAGTATCCTCAAAAGTTAATTTAGATCCATCCTCCATATACATAGGATTAGGGGGGAGATTGAGTTCTTTCTCAATGAGTGTCTCAATGAGATTCTCACCCATAGGTTGGTCACTTTTTATATTCATTTTTTTATTTTTCTATTTGTTTGTCCATAAGTTCCTCAGAGAGGTTTTCACTATGGGACTTGGATATTTTATTTTCAAATATATTTTTCCCTCATTCTCTTTTTTTTCGGTGACCACATAACTCATTCTTCTCCCCAAAATACATGTATGTATCAAGTTTGATGTAAAATCCCTTCTTATGGTCCCCAATAGGAATGTCATCATGTAACCCCATGAATTATCCAATTATTTCATCATTATGAAATAAATCAATTGGTATATATCATTGTTGGTCCTAGTTGATAAGGGAAGGGTATATAAGGTCTAATTTAGGAGTGAAAGGGGACATGGTTAAAATAGTCATGTCAGAGAATAAGTTGGTGGAAGAAAGGCCCTCAGAAAGGCTATAAATGAAATCTGGTTTGCTATCATAATATGAAGAGCTATCCTCACATTCCGAGGATGTGGCCTCAACTTATGAAGGTGGTCATCTGTAGGGAAAAATACCAACTTCATATATATCCATTTCTCATGTACCAGAAGGGGTTTCCACACACCTTGTTCATTTATGCCACACCCATATCATTTGTATCCCATAACATACATCATCTTATTAGGGATTACATATTTTGGGGATTGATAGTATGAATCCATCCTTTTATCAACAGATAGGGATGCATAATTTTTATCATTTTTTCATCTACCAAGATACCACTAGAGATGAATCTATCAATACTGTAAGGTTTTTGATGTCGTTACAGATAAAATTTGGGTCTACCACGTGTTCTGGTTAATAGGGAGATATTTGAAAAAAGGAGGTCATGTTAGAGGTTGTACTCCCCACATCCAGTACAAAGGATTTTCATTTCCCATGTAGAAAATGGGGAAATGGATGTGGAGTCACCACATTCATGTGGGTGTAGTGTATCGCGATTGATGCAATATAAGAGGTCCTCTGATTGAAGCTTAATAATTATTTTTGTAGAAGGAAATTCATATGTTATGCGGTGATGGCCAAATAATGCTCTACAATGTGCAAAGGGTTATAGGTCCCCTAGAATGGTAAGTGCTTTTCCTTGATGATAGATCTTGATACATTGGAGGGAATGGCCTAAATGACATGGATATATAGGTGACCAAGGAAAATATTATAGTTTAGATCCAAATAAAGCACATGGAACCGAGTTTCATGTGTTATAGGCCCAAATTCCATTGGTAAGATAATTGTGCCTGCTGAATGTCTCTCTACATTATCATAAGCATTAATGGTGATCACATTAGGATTTATTTCAGATTCAATGTGTCCCAACTATTTTATGAACTTTAAGGTACATATGTTAAGGCTTGATCCACTATCCACAAGCACACTTTTGATATTTTCACCAGTAATGATCACTTCAATGTACAAAGGGAGATTGTGTATTTGGTGAGATATTGGAATCTCATTTTAGCTAAATGTGATTTGTTCAGATGTAGTGAGTTATGTAACCAAGGCTTGGAAATGTGAAGACTCAATGTATGTGGGAACTATTGACTCTTGAATGGTTTTATAGAGGATATAATTATGAACAATAGATATATTGAGAAGATTCAAGATAGAAATCTTGGTGATTTTCTTCTCAAGCTGCTCTAGGAGATCGTAATGACCCTCTGAAGGAGTAGGTAGAGGAGGTTCTAGGATGATAAGATGAGTGCATCACATTTCCTTAAGAAACCCTTATGATTTGATTCTGAGGGTATTTATATTCTCAGTAGTGGGATGGACATAGCCAATTAGATAATCAAAGGGATTGGTTATTTTGGCAAAAATTTGATTGGAATTTTACCTTGTGAGGATTGAACTTGATATGGCTTCTATTCCTCCTGCTTATGTTTGGGGAATGTTCTATTGGCTCCCATAATTGTCAAGCTTCATTTTAGTGTCATATCAATAGATGTGTTCTTATTTCTAGTTTGGATGTGTAATATGTACCAACATTTAAAAATAAAAACTTCTTTGTAAACCCTTCTTCTTGGCAGAAAAATTAATTATTCACTTAATTATATGATTTCATCAAGGTTTGGGGTTTTTGTAGAGTTTAAGGTATAGGGTAGTGGGTGATTTCATGTATTGTTGTGATCTTGGGCTAGGATCTTGGCCACTCTTTATTAAAAAGGGTGCAAATATGAAGTAAGGTGCTTGGGGAAAGGAAGGATAGTGTCAGAGTGTGCTTTATGCCTAGAAGTGTGTAAAGTAGTAGTTCAACCCTGAAGTCTAAAATGGTATGTTTGATTGACTTGTATTATGGAAAATCTTCGGGGCCCGAGGTTAAATTTACATCTCACCTGTGCTTTAAGTATGGATAAAAAATTCATGTTTTAGGCTCGAGAGCTCGGTTGTATAATTAAGTTAATGTTAGATGAATTCATGTGGTTGTTTCAAATAATTTGTAGTTATGGAATTTGTGTGAAGGATTTATTGTGTGAATTTTTTATAAATTCTATGTAAATGAGTATGAAATGAATAATGCGGTGTCAAAATAGAAAATAAAATACATTTCATACAATGGAAATAGAAAGATAAACATATTTGAACAGTACATATTGCAACCAAAATGGGGTTCTATTTCAGGTTGCATGCTAACATGTAGTAATGGGATACGTGCTAGGAGGTATTCCCTGTGAAACAAGAATTCATCACATACTGCTGTATTAAAAACAATCAAGATATACATGGTTAATCCCCTTGACATTTCCTTCCCCATTAACTCTAGTATCCTAACCCTTAGTCCTTACAAAATTTGATGGAATTCTTCCCTCTATACGAGTGAGTTCACCCCACTCGTGGAGCTGAAGGCCTTCCTTTAAGTGAACCTTGGAACCATGGCCTGATGGTGCATGAATCTCATAAGCACATGCAATATCAGAAGCAAGAGATTGTGGGATAGTTTTTTGCTTTTTCTAGGAAGGATCCCTGGTCACCACCATGGTACTTTAGATCTCAGCCATGGTTTCCTCATAGGTTCATGGGAAGTTTATCCCCTTGTGGTGGAAAATGTGTGGTTTGAAGGGGGGGATTTTTTTCTAAAAGATAAGTGGTGTAATAGGGAATATACATGAGCCATTTTCCATTGTAGATATTGTTGGGCCCCTAAAGTAACTAAGTACCTAACGTGTGAAGCCTTGTGCCATGTAAAAGAAGGGCATGAAGGCATGCGTAGAAGTAATTATTAGATAGGTGTAAAGGCTCACACCTGGGAAGGATGGATTTGGGACTTAGTGAGTTTGGACAACAATTAAAGACACACATAGGGAGAAAATGGAAAAGTGACCAGATGCAGATGTGGATAAGCCATGGAGACTTGTGGCTCAAGGAAAGGATATTCCAGGGAATCAGTATGGTTATCATGAATGGATAAGGAGTTTAGGTTGTTAAGGATTAGCTAACCCATGCATGCTAAGGGAAATTGATTGAGGGAAACACATGAAGACATCTGACATATTCCTAGGTAATGGTAGAGAAATCATAAACTGATTCCTTCAAGATTTCATAGGTATAATGATGAGAGGGAAGGTTAATGATTATTTTAAAAGAATAGATGGTTTTTAGAGAGGAGAAGGAGATATAAGTAAGGATGGATGTATAAGTAAGAAAGGATAGGGAGTGAGAGATACAATGATACTGTGTAATGTGTAATGGTGACCTCTATGATGTAACAAAATCTCTGCTAATGTGAACATTTCCATGAATGGGACACTTTTGATGTAATCTTGGCTACCATATTTTGGCTAATAAATATAATGAAGTGATTCTGAAACACTCATATGATGGATCTTTAACTTTTCATTTTCCTTATGTTCATATGCATGTTATGGGTTTTATTGATGTTATTTCATGGTTGATTCTATTTTCATTGAGTTGATCACGTTGTTCTATGCTTGGGTGCATTAGGCTAGTCATTAATGCTTACATCTTAAATTCCATGAATGGATGTACTTATTTTTTGGCTGTATTACATCCTCATGTTAAGAAAGAAAGTTATCAAAAATCTTGCATAAAGGAGGGGTTCAGTGTCTGCATGCGTCTCGGGTGAGATTCCAGGCTAAACTTGATGATATGCTGATGCATTTGGGAATGGTTGTTAAGGCAAGCAGTGATTAGAGAATACATTTATGTTCCTTTTCTGGGACCTCTTTTCAAATTTTTTGTGATAATGGTAAGCGATGATAGAGCACTTGACATTGGACATTGTCAAATCATGGTTTAAAAGAATGGAGGATGAGTTTTCTCAGATATTTAACAATGGACCTGAGTTTGATGCACATAAATGGGTAAAAGAGCACCTATATCATGATCTGTATGAGACCTTTTTTTGCTTTCAAGTGGAGTTGTATGAATGTCTTTCAACGTACGCGTATAGGTCAAGTTGGTACTATAGACCCTATGTATGGACCCAAGATGAGTATCATAAGCTATATGATGCCAATATGACCTGGACCCATGTTGTTGACCACTGGTGGAAAAGAGTGCTAACTAGTTATACCCTAGAATATTCCATTTCTACGTATTCTTATCCAGAGGTCATTGAGTTTGAGCTCTCGAGGAATCCTAAAGGATTGTTTTTGCATGTTATCCCCTTAGCCATCAAGATCCTAGTCATTACTTTAATTTTGGAGGCTTTTCCCATGGCAGATTAAACTTCCTCTAAGCATTGGGTGAGGAAGCTAGAGAGGAAAAATACGACAGAACTTGTGATTGAAACAGAGAGGGAATAGAGACAACTCAAGTACAATGAAGATCGTGAAAGGGAGTTAGGTAGGCAGTTTGAAGTTACAAGAGTGATGGAACTATTAAGGCATACGTAGCAGGAAGGAATTGAGGTTCATGTGGAAGAGGTGAAACCTGAACAGTCTGTGCTACCCCATCTTGGAAAGTGTGAAAGAGAAACCCCTTTAGCTTCTGATGAGAGCACATCACTTGGAGAAAAACGAGTCACCGACGCGCATCTTAATCCACCTAGTGACCAACCCTTAGAAATTATTTTTCCAAATCAAGAAATAAGTATTACTAATCCATTTAGTATTGGTGAAGGTAGTCGATAAACACCTAAGAGGTATAAATTTTCATTTGACACATCTATGGTTGCACAATCATTTCATGTGTTTAGAGGTATATTGTTTGGAACAAAATTTGGGAAAAGTACCGGTATAGAAAGTTTTGGTATCACATTTGGAAGTGGCATAGGGAACACATCTGGTATTAGTGCAATATCAAAAAATATTAGTGCACAATTTAGTGCGACAGTGGGGACACAAGGTGTGACTACTTCAGCACCCTTGCTAGCTACATGAGGTGGATCTAGTGGGTTAGGTGGAGTAGGTACTAGCATACCTAGTAGACCTGGCAGATTTGGAGGATCTGGTGGGTTAGGAGGAACATGCATTGGTGTATCTAATGGATCTTGTGGTGGAGGCAAGACCAGAGGGAATTAAGGTTCTGGATCAGGTGGTCAAGGGCCTCCACCACCTCAACAAGTATTTTTTTAAATGTCTTCACATGTACTAAATTACAAAGGTTTTGAGGATGCTGTAGAACATGTATTAAAATGTGAGCTGCTATGGCATGCGAAGGGGATCACTACCCTATAATGAAAGGAAAGTAAGTGATGAGGCCATAAATTGACCATAAATTACCATTATTTTTTCCTTTCAAGTTACCTTTGAAAGTGGATTTAAATGTAATCTTGGAACTTATAGTTTGCTTAAGATAAAATATAGGATATATATCTTATTCATTCTTTAGAAGTATTTTGTTATCTTTTTTGTGACTAATCCTATTGATTATGTAGGAAATATGCAAATTCTTGTGTATGTAGCCCATAAAATAAAGATAACACTAGTTCCTGAAAAGTGGAATTAAACATGGATAGTATATCTAAACTCAAATATGATTTCATATCCATATTCCTCTCAAAAAATTATGCATGTTCCAAAAAATAATCATCTCAATACGACATTGTGTGTAAAAGTTATAGTCATTTTAGTTAGCTCCGGAACAATTGGAGTTAGCTCCAGAACTTGCAGTTTTAGATCTGGAACTTGCAGTTTTAGTTTCGGAACCTGCATTAAATGAGACATTGTGAATAATCAGAGAATCCAATGGAAAAAATGAGAGAGGATTTTTTTAAAAGAAATGTTTTTAACAAAAACCTCATTCATATTTGTTACATGTTTTACCAATAAATATAAATCTAACTTGTAGTGAGCTATAGTCCAAGGAAAAAGTGTAGCAGACAAGAACTAAACGTTCCACAAAAAGAAACAACAAAGTCAAATGGAAAATATGAGAGAGGGTTTTTTTCATAGCAATGTTTTTAACAAAAAACTCATTCATATTTGCTACAAGTTATACTAATAAAGATAAATCTAACTTTTAGTGATGTGCAGTCCAAGGAAAATGTGTATTAGACGAGCACCAAAAGTTCCACAGTCAGAAATAACAAAGTCAAATGGGAAATATGGGAGACGTATTTGGTCAAAGTAATATTTTGAGGAAAAACCTCATTCCAATAAAGTAGGATAATAAAATAATCGTGATTCTTGTTACCAACAAACAAGGAGAAGATTTGGGAGCAAATCTTCCTAAAATAAGTAAGAAAAGACTTTGAATCCAATAATATATCTCTCTCCATATTTTGTGGAGATGGAGATCTTAGTTGTTAGGATTGTAATAAAGATAATATTAGATTGTATTTCACAAAATAAGAAATTGGTTGGATGCATAAATTATAAATGTAACCTTCAACACTCTTATACGTAATTTTTCCCTACCAAGAATAATAGATCCGTTCTTTCTCAATATTTTGAGTGAAATTTCTCTGCAGGTTTTGAATTAAGTTTGAAATTATGAATTAAGTCCTCTTCTAAGGAATGAGCTGGCCACTCATTCCAAGGAATAAGGATCAATATTTTATGTTTTTTTTCTTTCAATGTTTTATGTTCCTTTCTTTATTTATGTTTTCCTTTTGTTCTGAACTTTTAATTTCATGTTATGTGATATTTCTTTCCGTATACAATTTCTATTGTGAACCTGGATAGGTGTCTTATTTATCTTTCATTTATTTTAATTCAAAATTTCATTTATGCAAGTGTGTTTCTTTCATGAAAATTTTATTTCTGCAAGTGTGCCTTTACATTTCTGCATGTGTGATTTATTTTATGCAAGTTTGGATTGTGTTTAAACGGAGTTATTTTCCAAAGATATCTTTTTTCTCTTAATGCATACAGCCATCAGGACACTAGCCTTAGATTGAAATTATTAATGGATATAGGATTGACGAACCTCATCATTTTGTACCATTTTTTCTGGGGACACAGTGTTATTAAGAGATTCAAGAGTTTTCTAAGAGAATATTCTAATGACAGTATAATACCTCTTGAAAATTTTTGTGACAGGAAGTATTTGGAGGTAGTTCTTTAAAATTTTATTTTCTACAAATATATTAATATTTTTTTCATGCAATATAGATTAAAATTTTATTTCTGTAATTAGGAATGTTAGATTGTAAATATTTACCTCCCCACAAACTAACTTTGTGTATAAGAAAAATGATTGTGATGTTTGATCAAGAAGGTATAATGGCAGGGACAAATAATTCAAATATGGATTCTATTTATGAAGAAATGGTAGAAATATGATATTGAATCTAGAAGTAGATCTAGGTAATGAAATATCAAATTTCATTCTTGACAACCACCACCATTCCCCCTTGTATCAACTAAACAGCTCAATGATCTTATTACACATAACATTAGTCAAAAACCTAGCTTATCCAGTTTGTAATAATGAAGTGGTAGCATTTCTAATTAACTCCATCCATATTCAGGGACTTCATTAGAGCCAAAATAAAAACCCACTCATAATAAATCCACCCATCCAAATTAGTTTTTCATCCCATAATAAAATTCAATCCCTGAACCATATCCATTAGAAAAAAAATTTTGTGTCTTTCAATTTCTTCATTTTTGTATATGCTTGTATAACATTAAGAATCAATTATTGTGAATATCAAGGCAAAAACTTTTTCATGCTAACATCCACAGGAATTTCCAGAGTTGTTCTTGATACCAGCATGCATATTTTTGAGCACCAACAATATCAACCAAGGAGCAGTTTGGAGGGACCCACGGATACATAACACAATCCATCTCCTGAGATCACTAGTTTGGGATTTGAAGATTACTATGGTGATTCCGATAATGCTCAATTCAAGTTGGGCTTTGAAGACCTAGAAATTGTCTACACAATTTTTGGAAATCTTGTTGGAGTTACCAAGTATGCAAAGAGGTTTTTATGAGATCTCAGACATTACTTCCTACTTTACACAGGATGTACTTTAATGAATATAGTTTGATGATGTATCAAATTTTTCTCTAATCCTTCTCATGTTATCATTTCAGCAAAAAAAATAAAAAAAAAAAAACTTTGATTGACAAAACCAGCTTGCTGGCCAATCAAAGGTAAAAAAATAAATCAAAAAGATTTGATTGGAAAACCATCTTGTTAGCTGGCAAAAATAATCAAAGGGAAAACCAACTTATTGGCCAATCAAAGGCAAAAAAAATCAAAAAAAATTTGATTGGAAAACCAGTTTGCTGGCCAATCAAAGGAGAAAGGGGGGCAACTCTTCTTCAAAGGAAATCAAGTGTTACCTGGTGGCTTCCTTCTTGGCACTATTTGACCATGTTAACAATAGGATGGCAAGGAAAACTAGAGGTATGATCAAGTTATTTTGTTCTACTATTTTATTTTTAATCTTTCTTGTAAGTTTTTTTATTACAACTAGATCCACTTTTAAGATCTCTAAAGGAAGGAAAGATAAAATTCATATCTCCCCTACTTACAAATATGAAAAATATGTGCACCTCTTTGCAATCAAACTTTTGGAGTCTAATTTATGGGTAGCCATGAATAAACAACATACATGAGGACATGCATGATTAGGTGTGGGAGAGAAGGAGAAGCACGAGGTATGCATTTTGATTTTAAATATGAGGAACAATAGAAGGAGATCCACACAAGAACCTGTTGAAAAGGAAAGAAAATAAAAAACATCAGAAGGAGATACAAAGAACCTATTGTACAAGAAAGGAACCTGTTCAAAAAAAGAAAATCAAAAATAGCAAGGAGATCCACACAAGAACTTGTTGTAAAAGAAAGGAAATCAAAAACAGCATAAGGAGATCCACACAAGAACCTATAAAAGAAAGAAAATAAAAAATAGCATGAGATCCACATAAGAACCTGCTGTAAAAGAAAGGAAATAAAAAACAGAAAGGAAGAACTTGTTGTAAAAGAAAGATAAACACAAAACATGCTGTAAAAGAAAGGAAATAAAAACATAGCAGAAGAAACATCCACACAAGATCCACACAAGAACCTACTGTAAAAGAAAAAAATCAAAAATAGCAGAAGGAGATCCACACAAGAACCCATTGTAAAAGAAAGAAAATCCAAAAACAAGCTAGAAGGAGATCCACAAGAACCTTTCTTGAACTATAGATGGAATGCATACATGCATAAGCTCAATGTGAGAAGACTCTAAGAAGAGGAGATAATAATATAATGCATGAGACATGCATAAGATTAGGTGTGGGGCAATGATGAGGCCATAAATTGGCCATAAATTACCATTATTTTGTCCTTCCAAGTTACCTTTGAAAGTGGATTTAAATGTAATCTTGGAACTTATAGTTTGCTTGAGATAGAATATAGGATATATATCTTGTTCATTCTTTAGAAGTATTTTGTTATCTATTTTTTTGACTAATCCTATTGATTATTTAGGAAAGATGCAAAGTCTTGTGTATGTAGGCCATAAAGGAAAGATAATGCTAGTTTTGGGAAAAGTGGAATTGATCATGGATAGTATATCTAAACTCAAATATGATTTCATATTCAGATTCCTCTTGAAAAATTATGCAAGTTCAAAAAAAGAATCATCTCAATCCGAGATCGTGTGAAAAGTTATAGTTGTTTTTAGTTAGCTCTGGAACAATTGGAGTTAGCTTAGAAACTTGCACTTTTAGTTCCAAAACTTACAGTTTAGTTTTGGAACTTAGCATTAAATGAGGAATTGTGAATTATAAGAGAATCAATAAAATATGAGAGAGTTTTTTGTTCATAGAATTCTGTTTCAACAAAAACATTCAGTCCAGATTTGGACATTTTTAACCAATAAAGAATGAAATATAACTTTTAGTGAGTTACAGTCCAAGGAAAAAGTGTATCAAATGAGCACTAAAAGTTCCAAAAAAAAATAAAATGTCAAATATAAAATATGAGATAGGTTTTTGTTCATATCAATGTTTTTTAACAAAAAAATTTATTCATATTTGCTATAGGTTTTACCAATAAAGATAAATCTAACTTTTAGTGAGCTATAGTCCAAGGAAAAAGTGTATCATATGAGCACCAAAAGTTCCACAGTCAGAATCAAAAAGTCAAATGGAAAATATGAGAGAGGTTTTTGTTCATAGCAATGTGTTTACAAAAAACCTCATTCATATTTGATACAGGTTTTACCAATAAAGAGTAATCTAACTTTTAGTGAGTTGCAGTCCAAGGAAAAAGTGTATCAGACGAGCACCAAAAGTTCCATAGTCAAAAACAACAAAGTCAAATGGAAAATCTGGGAGAGGTATTTGGTCAAAGTAATGTTTTGAGGAAAAACCTCCTTCCAATAAATTAGGAGAATAAAATCATTATGATTCTTGTTACCAAAAAGCAAGGAGAAGATTTGGGAGCAAATCTTCCTAAAATAAGCAAGATAAGACTTTGACTCCAATAATATATCTCTCTCCATATTTTGTGGAGATGGAGATCTTAGTTGTTAGGATTGGAATAAAGATAAGATTAGATTGTATTTCCCAAAATAAGAAGTTGGTTGGATGCATAAATTATAAATGCAACCTTCCACACTCTTATATGTAATTTTTCGCTACTAAGAATAATAGATATTTGTTCTTTCTCAATCATCTTCTGAGTGAAATTATTCTGCAGATTTTGAATTAAAAGTATGAATTAAGTCCTCTTCCAAGGAATGAGTTGACCACTCATTCCAAGGAAGATGGATCAACGTGTTATGTTTATTTCTATATTTCTTATGTTTATTGTTTTTCCTTTTGTTGTGAATTTCTGATTTTATGTTATGTAACCTTCTTTCCATAATTTATTTCTGTTATGAACCTATAGGTGTCTTATTTATCTTTCAGTTTTTTTAATTTAGTAATTTCATTTATGCAAATGTGCTTCCTTCATGCAAACTTTATTTCTGCAAGTGTGCCTTTACATTTCTGCATGTGTGATTTATTTTATGCAAGTTTGGATTGTGTTTAATGGAGTTATTTTCTAAATATTTTTTCTCTTAATGCATACACCCATCAGACACCAGCCTAATGTTGTAGGGACGCATGCATAGTTGGTACCAGAAGTATGACCCCCACCAGATAATGGTATATTACACCATGCTATGGAACACCTTCTTAGTTGAATTTCATATTCCTGAGTTTGAACAAAAGAGTCTTATCATACTGATGGAGATTCAACAAGGTATGGAAGAGAGTGTGTAGGAGTATGACGCACGTTTTAAGACTCTCTTATGATATTCATCCTTCTCAACATGCTCAATGGTTCGTTGGAGGAATAATAACCCCTTTCAAGAGAGTGTTATCACATAAGACTTTCACAGACCCATGGGAGGACTTGGAGGCTGCCTTGCACACTGAGGCTGTTGGAAGTGTGGATATAAGTGTTATCCCTTTTCTTGAAGCTTATATTGTTTCAATGGAAAATTAGTTAGAGAATCTACCTTCAAACTCAGTGCATGAGACTTGTAGTGGCCTATGGTGCACATATTTTGAGGTAGAGGGGCACACAAAGGATAGATGTCCTTGGAGATCAGTGCACATCATGACAGTAGACTATGAGATTTTCCATAGGAATCATAATTCTAGTAGGTTTCCATTACTACAATTCATGATCTGTAAGTATGTGTCTTGTTATTGCAAGATTTACACCTCCACTACTCATGACACCAAGGATTGTAGATTGATTGACCATATACATGATGTCATTGATATTGGTTGATGTTAGACCAACATCACAAATAGTTCTAAGGATGAGGGTCATCACTATGAAGGGCACCTAGATGGAGGGGTGCGTGGAAGAGGTTTTTGAGGAGAATTTCGAGGTCGAGGTAACTGCGGAGGAGGAGGAGGAAGTGGGTTCCCACGTGGAACTTGTTACGATTGTGTGTCTATGGAGCATTATAGGCATAATCTCCTAACCTACTATACTACTCTTGGTGTGGAAAGAAGCAAAAGTACAAGGAATGGCCAAAGCTATTTGAACATATTATCCAACAATACCGTAAAGATAAAGGCATTAGGATGGTAAGCATTAAGAAATCAGACTCACAATGGATTCCAAGAGTGGCATGTGAGGTAGAGTTAGAACCTATACTAGTGACGACGTGAGATGAGGTTACGCATGCAAAGGAGATACCAAGGTAGATATTGTTGATTATGAGGGAAGAGGTGGTGTATGGTAAGTATCTAGATCCTACCCATCAAAAGGAAGTCTATCAAGAGACCATGGACATAATCAGGAATCTTCAAGGGGAAATTCAATATCTGAAGGAGCAATCCCTAAAGTTGGAGTAGAAGAAGAGAGTTGATGCTCAATTGAAGGATCTAGATGATGTCAAGGAAGATATGTAAAATGTCTGAGACAATAAAATATCATTCCTTTGTCTAGGATAATGGTTATGGGAGCATAAGATACCACACATGCTGGATGCAGAGTGTGAGAAGAAAGGTATCTGCATGTTAACTTTCCCCCCCCCCCCCCATGCAACATTGACTATGATAATGAGATTACCCTGACTACAGTTGTTGATGGATGGATCCTAAGAAACATTTTGATTGACATGGGTACGAAAGTTAATGTTCTCACCCTAGATGCACCTGGACATCAAATGGGAATGACCCCTATTATAGTCATCCTTCAAATGTGTTTATATATTGCCAACAAGACAAAGGTGATGCCCATTGGTGTCTTGAATGACACTACTATCACTATCCAAGGGGAAAAATTCACTAGGTACTTCTAAGTCTTAGCACTTGTTAAGTCTGAAAACTTCCCAACGTTACTCGAGCACCCCTAGTGCTATAAGAATAATGTTGACTTACATTTTCAATAAAGGTTACACAAGCTCTAAGAACAAAGAGGAATGGGTTATCATTCCTTTAACCGATATGGGAATTCAGCACCCTATATTGAGCCTTTAGGAGAAGAGGACCTAGAAAAAAATCTATGTGCGCACTATCTGAGACCCTAAAGTTGTATACACCCTATACCAAGGAGGATGTTATTTAATGGGAAGACACTTAATCTATAAGTGATATAACTAGTCATGGCATGTGACAATTGGGGGCACGGGACATATGAGTTAATGGTGGGAAGGTAGTTAAGAGGCTTCGGTAACAAGGGTAACAAAGGACATGCACTTCAATAAAGGTGCCTGAGGAGGAAAATAAGTTGTCTAAGTTACTTTGAAGGAAAGCCAACCCTGATGTTTTCCTACAAGAAATGGAGACCCAATGGAGAAGTGAGGTACAAGATTGAAAGGTGAAGTATGCTCAACTATACCTTGCATCGGAAATGTACATCACATTGGTGGGTGATCCACTCATGATAGCCTTCTAGAGTGGCATGCAAAGTGAGAATCATTTTCTCTATTAGGTTATTACCAGAGCAATTCATGCCTACTATCATATTTGAGATTATCATGGAGAAGGCATCCCACCTTGTTTCAATGTCCAAGCATGTGAGAAGGCCATAGATGGAGGGCATGGAAGCCTTTTCACCCCTTCCCTCTAATGGGTGCATAAATGTGTACTTCCACTTTACAAGGATTGTGCGTATGCATGGTACATTCACTTAGAGATTAGTGTTGTCAGATAGGAAATTGGTAGGATTTGATGGTTGAACTTGATTCAATACCTTTGAATATCAGAGTACCAAGACATCGGTGGATGAGGCGTTACATGGTTGTTAAGCACCTAACAATGGGAGATAGAGCCATGGATGGAGGATAGAATACTTAGAATTATTTGGTGAACTTGGTTTTGAAGCGTGTTTTGATGAGGATGAACTCAGAGGAGACTACAAGCTTGAGCATGTTCATGCATGGAGAAAGAGAAAGGAAAATTTGGTCTACATAATCGATGGTGAAGAATTGGATAAATTGTATATTAACCATACTATGGGTATGCACAAAGTAATAGATAATGCTATTGATGAGTAAGCGTGCACCTACCATGAACCCCTAAAAAAATGAAAAAGGTTAACATTGGCTCAGATACAATGGAACCTAAGGAAGCTACTATTGGGGACTATTGGTCAGAAAATGAGGTTTCAAATATCATTGATCTATTGCGTGAGTTTTAGGATTTATTTCCGTGTGGGTACCATGAACTTAAGGGAGTTCACCACTCTTTAAGGAGATATGTGGATCAAGCTAAAGGAAGTAGCATGACTGATTTGGAAGAGACCTTACTGAATGAATCTCAAATTTATGCATCCGGGTCAAGGAAGAGATAGACAAGATGATCGGTTAAGGTATCATTGAAGTTGATGAGGAATCAGAATGGATAAAACCAATGGTCAATAGAATTAAAAAGGATGGTAGGATAAGGATACATGTTTATTACATGGATTTATATGTGTTGTGTGTCATTGATCCCTTTCCAACCCCTTTCACCGAGGAGATCCTAGAAGGAATAGTTGGGCACAAGATCTATTTATTCACGAATGGCTTATCAAGATATCATCAAGTTAGGATTGCAAAGGAAGACAAAGAAAAGATAACTTTTTCCACTTAATTGGGAAGTTTTTCCTACACATTCATGCCTTTTTGACTAAAGAATGCACATGTCATGTTTTCGTGTATTGTGGTGTAGGAATTTCAAGACTTCATCTATAAGTTTCTTCAAGTATACCTTGATGACTGGATAGTGTACGGACTAGTGAAGGACCATTATGATAATCTGTAGTTGATGTTTGAGAGATGTTGACAGTTGCGTATATCCCTCAATATCAAGAAATGTCTCTTCTTTAATCAATTTGGAACCTTTTTGGGGCATATCATATGTAAGGAAGCCTTGCTGGTGAATCTTTCCAAAGTTTCCATTATTGTAGGATTGGAAGAACCCATCAGCTAGAGCAAAAATTCCTTAGGCATACGGGGTACTACCAAAAGTTTATTAGGGGGTATGAAAAAATCTCCACGCCACTGGAGGGATTGATGAAGCATGGATTTATATTATGTTGGAGAGAGGTGTAGTAGATGAAATTTGACACATTGAAGAATAGGCTTATCACTGCGCCCATATTACACTTTCCTTCCCAGGACAAGCCTTTCAATGTGCATGTTGATGCCTCAGAGATGGCCATCGGAAAAGCATTAGCACAACCTGGTGAAGGGACTATTGATCACCCTCTTTGTTTTGTAGGTAGGAAGTTGACACTAGCAAAGCACAACTATCCTACTACTGAACGTGAGGCATTATCATTGATTTATGCTCTACACAAATTTAGGGAGTATTTACTGGAAACACCCTTTATATTATACGTAGACCACATGGCATTGAAGTACTTGGTAAACAATCTTGTTTTACAAGGGCACATATGCAAATGGGTCCTATTATTTCAAGAATCTGATTTTACGGTTACTGTAAAACCAGGTAAGTGTAACTTGGGACCTGACCATTTATCAAGAATTGACTTAGGATAGGATGCAAAAAGAATTGAGGATACAATGTCAGATGCACAACCATTTAGGCTCTAACACGTACCCTTTGAATTAGAGGATATTTTTTGTTGGGGTGTGGAGCCTATTTTTTGGTCTTCTTGAATCAATGTTAAAGTGCTGGAGTTCAAACGGTTAAATTTGGAGACTTCAGGAGCATTCTATAGTTGTTTGCTATAACATCACTATGTTGCCACTGTTAATATGTTGTTAACATGTTGTTAATCGGTTGTTAACGTTGGGACTATTTTTCCAGCCGTGGGAAGTTGAAAGATCGTGACTTTCAAACTTCTAGGGTTGGATTTAGGACTTCCTATAAGGATTGTAATCCTATAAATAGAGGTTTTAGGGTATCTTGTAGATATCTTGAGTGTTCAAGAGGTATTGAGTCTTAATGAACAAGAGGTGATCAAGAGTGATCAAAGTTAAGAAATTGGGTGTCATTTGTGGTTTAGATGTGGTTTAACATCTTTGGAATTCTGTTGTGAGTTTATAACTGAGAGAATACTGTGAGAGTTGTTTTACTCTTGTTGATAATAAAATATGAGAAAGTTCTTGGTGTACGTAGCCCACATTGGGTGAACCACGTTAAATCTTGTCTTGTCTTCTTTTTTGCATTATTTATTTATATTGTTATATTTCTACAAGTATAATTCTGCTATATAGTTTCCTATTGCTGTGGTTTGAGGAATTGTTTCCGCGTATTTGTTATCTAATTCATAACAATTGGTATCATAGCTTTGGTGCTTTTTTTCTAAAGTTGTAAATCACAGGGAAAGTTTAGCTTGAGTGGGAGCTATGGTAGATGAGGGTAGATCAAGGGTTGATAAGTTCAATGGGAAGAACTTTGGTTTGTGGAAGATGTAAATGGAGGATTACTTATATCAGAAGGACCTCCATGTTCCTTTGGTTAGAAAAGCAAAGAAACCTATAACCATGTTGGATGAGGATTGGGAGTTGTTAGATAGAAAGGAACTTAGGGAAATTCGTTTATGCCTTGCATCTTCGGTTTCTTTTAACATATCAGAGGAGAAGACCACGGAAGGTCTCATGAGTTAGTTGGGGAAGTTATATGAAAAACCCTCTGCCTCTAATAAAATATTTTTGATGAAAAAGTTATTTAATATGAAGATGTCTGAGAATGGTTATGTTGTTGATCATTTGAATGAATTTAATATGGTTGTGAGTATGTTAAACTTGGTAAAAATTGTCTTTGATGATGAGGTCAGGGCTTTGTTGATTTTTTTCTCTTTACCAAATAGCTGGGATAGCTTGGTTATGGATATAAGTAATTCAGTCTCTAATAATTCAAAGCTGAAGTTTGAGGATGTAATAGGTGTGATCCTAAGCAAGCAAATGTGAAGGAAGAGCACCAAAGATTATTCTACTTTTGGAAATGCTTTGATAGTGGAGAGCATAGGGAGACAAAAGAACAGAGGGAAAGGTAACCATGGGAAGTCAAATGATCACGGAAGGTCAAAATCCAAGAGTAAGTTAGAATGTTAGCACTATGGGAAGGTTGGTCATGCTAAGAAAGATTGTTAGGCTCTTCGGGGTAAGAAGAACAAGGAGGAGGAAACTAAAGAGGTAAATTTGACAGCAGGTGATGTTTGTCAAGATGCTTTAATTCTTTCTTTAGATAATATTTCTGAATCTTAGGTGTTAGATTTAGGGGCTTCTTTCCATGCCACCCCACATAGACATTACTTTACTGATTTTGTTCAAGGTGATTTTGGACATGTATATCTTGGTGATGATAAACCATGCAGCATAGTAGGGAAAGGTTGTGTTCAGGTGAAAATGTAGAATGAGAACACATGGCTACTTAAGGACGTCAAGCATGTGCCTAAGTTGAGGTGGAACTTGATATCAGTGGGACAGCTAGGCAGTGATGGCTGTACAGTTAGTTTTATAGTGAATTCTTGGAAGGTTACCAAGGGAGATCTTGTGGTTGCAAGAGGTAAGAAAATTAGAAATTTTTATTTAACCAGTGGTGCTGTTTATTGCAATTTAGTTTCTACATATGGAGATGTAACTTTGTGGCACCAGAGACTCAGTCATATGAGTCACAAGGGCATGCAGATTATAAAGGATAGGTTGCCCAGATTAAAGGAGTTAGATTTGGAATTATGTGAAGACTGTGTTTATGAAAAATAGAAGTGGGTGAGATTCCTCAAGGTTAGACCTACCAGGAAGGAGGGTAAGTTGGAGTTAGTGCATACAGATGTATGGGGCCCAGCTAAGGTAAACTCTATTGGTGGTTCATGTTATTACGTCACTTTCATTGATGATGCAACTATAAAATTTTGGGTATATTGAATTAGAAAGAAATGTGATGTGTTTGAAACTTTTAAAAGATGGAAATCCTTGGTTGAGATTGAAACAAGTCTCAAGTTGAAATGTATGAGGTCAGATAATGGAGGGGAATATTATAGCAATGAATTTCTTGATTACTTTTTGGTAAATGGGATCCACAGGAAAAAAATGGTTCTAAATAATCCACAGGAAAATGGAGTGTTAGAGAGAATGAACAGGACAATCATGGAGTGTGCTAGGTGCATGAGGTTACATGTGGGGCTGCCACTCATGTTTTTGGCAGAAGCGGTAAACACAACTATTTATCTGATTAATAGAGGACCCTCTATGGCTTTGGATGGAGGTATACCTAAGGAGGCTTGGTCTGGTAAGAAAATTGATTACTCATTTCTTAGAGTATTTGGATGTGAGGTATTTGTTCACATTGATAAAGATGATAGGACCAAGTTAAAGGCTAAGTCTAAGAAATGCACGTTTGTTGGATATGGTGAAGATGATTTTGGTTTCCGTGTTTGGAGTCTTAAAGACAAGAAAATATTTCGGTCTAGAGATATTGTCTTTAATGAAAAAGTCATGTATAAAGATCAGTTGCAGGAACAGAAAGAGGAATCAAAGAAAGAATACATAGTGTTAGAGGAAATTGTGGATAACAAGGTGTCCAAGGGGCCGGTTCAGGTACAACATGTTTTGACAAAGCTAGTTCAGGTACCTACTCATCAAGAACCCCAAACTCCTGAGGTGAGAAGGTCTTCTAGGGTAAGAAGGGAACCTGAATGTTTTACTCCATCTTTGAATTATTTATTTCTCACTAAAAATGGAGAGCTAGAGTGCTTTGAGGAAGCATTGTAGGTGGATTCCATGAAGAAGTGTGAGCAGGACATGGATGAAGAGCATATATCTCTTATGGAAAACTAGACTTGGGATCTGGTGGAGCTACCCGAGGGCAAGAGAGCATTACAAAACAAGTGGGTGTATAGAATCAAAGATGAAGATGGAGATAGGAAACGATACAAGGCCTAGTCGGTGGTCAAAGGATTTACACAGAAGAAAGGTATAGAATTTGATGAAAATTTTTCTCTGGTTGTTCAAATGACTTCTATTAGGACTGTTCTTGGTTTAGTTACAGTAGAAGACCTACACTTAGAACAGTTAGATGTGAAGATTGCATTCCTTCATGGTGAGTTAGAGGAGGAATTATACATGTAGTATCCATAGGGTTATGAGGTCAAAGGGAAGGAGAGGTTAGTGTGCAAATTGAAGAAGAGCTTATATGGCCTAAAACAAGCTCCACGATAGTGGTACATGAAGTGTGATAGTTTTATGTACGAGCAGGGTTACTCCAGGTGTCACTCAGACCATTACGTGTACATCAAGAAGTTTCTTGATGGTAGTTATATTATTTTGTGCCTATATGTGAATGATATGCTTGTTGCAGGGAAGAACATGTAGGAAATAAAGGTACTCAAGAAACAACTAGGTGACTCCTTTACTATGAAGGATTTGGGGGCAGCAAAACAAATCTTTGGTATGAGAATAACTCAAAACAGGAAGGAGAGGAAGCTGGTATTATCTCAAGAAGAGTACATAACGAATATCTTGGAGAGGTTTAGTATGCAGGATGCTAAACTGGTTAGTACTCCTTTGGCAGGTCACTTTAAATTATCAAAGGAGTAGAGTCCCAAGACTGAGGAGGATAGAATCCAGATGTCTAGGGTACCGTACTCATCAGCAGTTAGTAGCTTGATGTATGCTATGGTATACACTACACATGACATTTCCCATGCAGTGGGAGTAGTGAGTAGGTTTATGAGTGATCCAGGAAGAGAGCACTGATAGGCAGCAAAGTGGATCCATCGGTATTTGAGAGGGACCATGGGAGCAACATTTTGTTTCGGTGGATTAGACACTACACTACATGGATATGTAGATTCAGACATGCTATGGGATTTGGATAGCAGGAAGAGCATGACAAGTTATGTATTTACAGTTGGTGATACAATGCTAAGTTGGATTTCACGGTTATAAAAGGTTGTGGCTTTGTCAACCACAAAGGCTGAGTATGTTGCTGCCATAGAGGCAAGCAAGGAGATGATTTGGCTACAGTAGTTTCTTGATGAGTTGGGTCATATGAAGGAAGTTGGGAGACTACCTAGTGATAGTAAGAGTGTTATTCATTTGGAAAAGAACTCTGCTTTCCACTATAGGATGAAGCACATTTAGCTGAGATATCATTTCATCAGGGCAACTTTGGAAGAAGATAAGTTGAAGCTGGAAAAGATTCATACCAGTCAGAATCCTGTAGATATGATGACCAAGGCGGTCACAAGGGAGAAGTTGAAGTTATGTTCAAATTTGATTGGAATTCATGGTTGATAATGAAGGGTTAAGAACTTTACTCAGTGGAAATAGTCTCCAAGTGGGAGATTGTTGGGGTGTGGAGCCTATTTTTTGGTCTTCTTGAATCAATGTTAAAGTGTTGGAGATCGAATGGTTAAGTTTGGAGACTTCAAGAGCATTCTGCAGTCGTTTGTTGTGACATCATTGTGCCATCACTGTGTTGTTGTTGTTAATATGCTGTTAACATGTTGTTAATTAGCTGTTAACATTGGGACTATTTTTCCAGCTGTGGGAAGTTGAAAGATCGCGACTTTCAAACTTCTAGGGTTGTCTTTAGGACTTCTTATAAGGATTTTAATCCTATAAATAGAGGTGTTAGAGTATCTTGTAGATATCTTGAGTGTTCAAGAGGTATTGAGTCTTAATGATCAAGAGGTGATTAAGAGTGATCAAGGTTAAGCAATTGGGTGTCAATTGTGGTTTAGATGTGGTTTAGCATATTTGGAATTCTGTTGTGAGTTCATAACTAAGAGAAGATTGTGAGAGTTGTTTTACTCTTGTTGATAATAAAATATGAGCAAGTTCTTGGTGGACGTATCCCACATTGGGTGAACCACGTTAAATCTTGTCTTTTCTTCTTTTGTGCATTATTTATTTATGTTGTTATATTTCTGCAAGTATAATTCTGCTATATAGTTTCCTACTGTTGTAGTTTGAGGAATTGTTTCTACGTATTTTTTCTCTAATTCCTAACATTTTTTTGTTTCTCAAAATAGGTATGACACCATAGGAAATGAAGAGGTTGGAAAGAAAATAGTTGGCTATATACATCACGCCCTACATATTAATTGGTAGATATTTATACAAATTAGGCCTTGATGAGATTTTACACTTGTGCATATTAGAACATGAGAATGTTATAATCATGGGTGAACCACACTATTGTCTTGTAGGAGGAAACTATGTAGGGAAATCCACCACACAAAAGATTCTACTCATAGGGATTTAGCAGGAAAGTATCTACTAGGATTGTATCGATTTTTGCAAGGCTTGCGACCATTTCTAGTGCCTTGGAAAACCAGGAAGGGATTAAATTCCCTTGAGACCGATAACTAGTGTAGAACCATTTGAGAAGTGGGTGATTGATTTTGTAGGAACAATTTCAATTGCTGAATGAAGGACTGGTTCTCGCTATATCATTACTTACACTGATTACTTAACAAGGTAGGTAGAGGCAATGCCTATGAAGGATTACACAGTGACCAAAGCAACAAGATTCCTATGGGAAAACATAATCAATAGGTATGGGTGTCCTTTAAACTTGACTAGTGACAGAGGAACACACTTTTTAAATAAGATGATCAAAATTTTATTAGCACAGTTCATGGTGGCCCATCACAAGACCACCCCTTATCACCCTCAAGCTAATGGAACCACTGAGGAATTTAACAAGATACTAAGTCACATGCTGACCAAAATTTGTGATGTGGGGAGACAAGATTGGGATGAAAAAGTCTCAGCCATACTATGGGTGTATAGGACAACCTACAAGATATTGAACAAGGCCACACCATTTCAATTGGTGTTTAGCGTGGAAGCTGTTTTACTAGTAGAATTTATGCTACCATCTTTGGGAATAGCATGGGCAAGAGGATTAGTTGACAAGAAATAAGTACAATAGCGCATGAAGAATTTAATACAGTTGGACGAAAGGCAATCACTTGCTAGGTGGAGTCACAAGACTGAGAAGGTGTAACAAAAATCATGGCATGATTGTCATATAAAAAAAAACAATTTGAGGTTGGGAATATGGTCTTGCTTTATGAATCTAAATTTCTAAGACATCGTAGGAAACTGAAATTCCATTTTTTAGGACCACACATCATCTCATACATCCTTGATTCTGGTGTGTGCTAGTTACAAGCACTTAATGAGATGAGGTTATTGGGTTACTTCAATGGGAGTAGGATGAATCCCTACTATAAATAAGGCTTATGTGTAGTAAAAAATAAGGCAATATGGTCAATTAAATTAGATTTCCTTGTTGTACTTTTTTCTTTTGGTTATTTCCTTTATCGTCAATTTTCAGTTTGGTTTTACACGTTGGTGCACTAGTAGCTAATTACATTGTAATAGGTTCTATACATAGGGGACCACATGTACATTTTTATGTGAGGTGAATTAGAAGATATAATGAACACGGTTGACAAAAAAATTCTTCAACAGTGGACTATTCGGAAAAATTAATACGAAGACAGAAGAACAAGCAATGTGATGGATAAGGTGCGTAAATTCATGCAGGTATGAAGGTGGGTTGAGAGAATTCCAAATACCACAAGAAGGGAATAATCACGTGGTATAACATAAGGTAGAAAAAACCATGGGGAACTACTTAGTAGACAACACAGAGGCTATGTACTTTGGCACAGTGACATGCACGAAGGAGGTCTGTGGTAGTTTAGTTGTATTGGAGTGCTAGAAGGTTATAGCTGGAAAGCGCAAGGGGAAGTCACATAAGTTTATTTAAGTAAAATAAAGTGATTTATCAAAAAGTGACATTAGGACACATGGTCGGAGGAACTCTAAGGCATTGATAAAGTATAAATAAGAGGTAAGAATAGTCATTTTGACTAATTTTCTTTAAGATAATTAATTTTTTGTTCCCAAAATCAAAGTGCGATGAGGGTTTTATGAAGAAGAATGATGTGAAGCACTATCACGAACTAGTGGACTTGTGCAAGTTGTAGTGTAATATTATGGTGTAGCAAGGAGGGGATAAGACAATAGAGAAAGAATGAGGTTGTGTGAAAGAGAAGTAGGGAAGTTGTTGAGTTAGGGAAAACAAATTAGGGGATCAACGCACCTATGACATGAGGGAAAGAAGGAGGAAGATGACACTGAAGAAGGATTGAAAAAATAGACTGGTGGTGGAAAAAGAGGATCCTGTGGAAATTTACTTAGAAATTTAGTACCCTCCTAGAGTTATCAAGGGAAAAAAGTAGAGCTTAAAGCTATACAAATGCAAGATCTGATAATGAGAAGCTGATGTGGTAATACCTAGTATCAGACACTCCAATGGCGGACAAGATTGGATCCCTAAGTTTGACGAATCAATGCAACAAGAGCTAAAAAAGACTAGAATTTTGTAGCTTTGGGAGTTTCCTTTTTTTCCAATATTTCCCCGCTGTTTAAGTGGTTAATGTCATGGGTGCACGAAGACTTCTTCTACTTCATGAGAAGAAGAATGAGGATCATAGGCCATTTGATTCGGATGGTTATAGGCTTATGGAACACTGGAGAAGATATGGCACTTGATTTATGTGCCACTTCTAAGATTGAGAAGTTGGTAAATAAACTGAACTATGAGAAGGAGGTAAGGCACAAGTAATTATAGATCTTACAGACCCATAATTAAGATTCACCTCCTAGATCATTAGCTAAAAATTGGGCACGTCAAAAAGGTAGACGAACATTAACCAGAGATTCCTGTATGTGGCTTACAGGGTATCCAAGAAGGCATACTATAATTTCACCCAATTTATTGTAAATGACATTATCGAAGAGGAGCGAGTGTAAAATGAGGGAGGAGAAAATATCACGTGGGGATCTATTCTACTATTGATCTTATTATGGGATATTGGTGTCCTAGACAGACCAGATGGGAACATTTGGGTTCACCCATCCACGCACACATCCCCTACAGTCTAATTCACAAATTTCACCTACGATGACACCATCTCGAGTCCTTACAAGTATCAGATGAACACGTTGTTTCAGCAATTACATAAATCTTTTAAGAATGAGTGGAACATTCCTAACGAGTTACCACATATTGTTGAGGACAAGGTAAAATTTATCATTACACAAAAAAATTTGTCTAGTAAATTTTATGATGGTAAAGGGAGAGATGGGGCCATGGTGTAAGCTCCCCTTCACTTTCACAGCCAAATATATGAGGTATTCCATCAAACAAATCAAGGACACACAAAAGTGGATTTTTGATGCAGACAAGGTGGATGTTTATGTCCACAAGTTGTGCACTACATATAAGTGTGGCACTCGACCTTCCTATATCAAATTTTTGGAGCCATACCTTCTGGACCTACACCCCCAGGTAATCATTACCATTAATGGATACATCCATTGGGTGTTCATACAGTTGTACCCCAAAACACATGGGGGATTTACGGTGGAGGTTATGGACTCCCCCTTTCTAAAGCCATGGGGAACACTAATCTCACCCATTAAACGAGTTCAAGAAGAAGAATAATAATAAGAAGAGCAAGATGAAGGGAAGTTAGATACTTCCAGGAAGAGAAAGTACTACACACGACATAATGGTAACAAGGGTGCCAACACTTTGGTACAGGGTGATGCCAAGGCCTCATTGCTAGGGTGCAAGGAAGAGAAGGAAGGGAAGAAAGAGGAGGAAGATAAGGAAGAGCCTAAAGAAAAGAGAAAAAATACACACAATGCATCAAGCCCCACAACATGCTCATAGGAAGAAGGCCTGACCACTTTCAAGGAAAAATTAGAACTGGAGCTAGAGGGGTAGGAAGTTGAGGTGGAGACCACAAATGCAGGAAAGGCACGAGAATAAGGAGAGGAATATTATACAGGGTCGAAGAAGATTCTATCACAGGAGGCCTCTACATGTCAAACCACTAGCCCAAGGGGGGATAAAGGGGACTCCTTTACCATAAAGGAGGATAAGGGATTCACCCCTGGGGTAAAGAAATATAGGAAAAAGTGAAAATATACAAGGAAAAAGTGGAAACCCATGTCCCCACATATGGGCTTTGTGGATGACCCCATGAAGGTCTAGGACACCCTCCCACTAGCCGGGATAATTTTATTGGCGAATATTCGTAATATGGCGAAATTTTCATTTTAGTAAAAATTGAAAAGGTGATTTTTTCGAAGTGGTGTCCTATTCACCTAAAATATACAGTATATTTTTTTGGGGGGGGGTCAGCTTCACCTTCATTTGAAAACATCTCCTATAAAAACCTAGGTGATTCGTTGGGTAGTATACCTCAAGTAGCTTACCAAATTACCAATACCGTGAAGTTTAAACTCACATACTCTTAAGCACCTGAGATTACTGTTATCCTATTAGGGTTAGTTGTTGACGTGTGACAGAGATATAGTTGACATGCAACAAAGAGTTATTACAGACGCACGATAAGGAGATATTGTATATGCGTAAAAAAGGAATATATTTGACGTGTGATAAAGAGAGTTGACGCAAAATAGGGAATAGGTAGTTAACGCGCTACAAGGGAAGATTTGACACACAATAGTGACCTCAGATAGTGGATGCCTACGTGACATGTGACATTTTCAGTTGACACCTTGCTGACGCCCAACAGGGATTATTGACATGTTATTGACATGTGACAAAGGGTTAGTTGTTGATGCGCAATAGGTAGTCGCTACTTGGTTCTTTTGCTGACACATGACTATCTACAGAATAATGGAAGGTGCTAGTCCTAAGAATGCGAAGACCCTAAAAGTAACTAAGAAATCTTAGAAATCACTCTTCAATTATTTTGGAAACTTTGTGGATATAGATATTGAAAATACCAACCATATAGACGCCACAAAAAAGAATCAAAATATTGACTATGTGGAAGGTATTATTGAGGTGGACATGCATTCTGCATAGTATCAAAGTCAAACAAATGACACCTAAGATAATATGCCAGATCTTGAAGATATTGTTCCTATTGGGGTGTAACTAGAAGTGCATCAAGATATCACACATAAAAATACTCAGCAAAATGGAACACATAAATCAAATTCAAATTCTAGTCCAAGAAAGAGGAAACCATGTGATTGTGATATTGCTCAAAATTCTACTTAAAAAAGTAAAATATTGAAAATGAACAAGAATATGTGGACCATTGGCAGGTCATACAAGTTTGATTGGGCAGCTAAATTTCGATTTATCAAACCTATACAATCATCTAATTCTGAATAGATCTCATCTGAATGTACATGTACAATATGTACGTGGAAATTGGGAAAGTAACAAAAAATGCAAATGAAGCTGGACACTATAGAAAAACATTGTGGAAAACAATATTTGACTGTAACGGAGGCGGATGGCCAGAAAATCAAAACACACAAGTGGAAAACTGAAAAAGAATGCATGTATGTTAGATACACAGTGGAATATGAGGTAGAGTAGAAAAAACACAGACATCTCTTGGAAAAGGGAGGAACGATCACATCACATATTCGTAAGATGAATTAAATAAATCTACATGCAAAACTCATACAATTCTCTACTCTATTTCACATACTAAAATAAGGAAGGCTGATTTTAGATTTCCTCAATTTCAAAGTTTTGTATCAATATAATGGAATGCTGAATGTACCTCAGTCTCATTGGTCTGAAAGTAGTGGATGGGAAATGGAAAAATGCCTTTCGATGATAGAGAAGGAATATTTGAAAGAGAATGTAAAAAAATCAAAGTTTATCTCTCTTTCAATTGATGAAGTGATAGCAGTCAACAACACTGCATGGGTATGTATCCACGTCTATACTTTAGAAAATAATATAAGGAAACCTCATCTGTTGGGTGTTATGAAAATGGTTGAAAACTGTAATGCTGAAAACCTACATAAAATAGTTGTTTCTCATTTGAAAGATATTGCTGGAATAACTGATTATGAAATTTCTATGAAGTTTGTATGCATTGGAGAAGATGGTGCATCTGTCATGCAGGGTCACCGAATAGGGTTATGTGTTATATTACAAACAACAGTGGCCCCATATATACTACCAATTCACTATATGGCTCGCAGAATGAATTTAGTGCATAAAATGGTAAACAACTACGAAAATTTTGCTAAATTAGAATACCTTATAAGAGAACTTCATGCCTATATGTCAAGCAGCCCAAAGTTATTTCTTGAGTTCCAAAAATTTGCAATTGGAATTACAGATGGCAAAAAACTTCTGAAAGATGTTGAGACTAGATGGATCTCCTTATATGAACCTTCATGCAGAGTTCATGAGGAGTATCCTTCGTTGGTTGGTTTCATGCAAAAATACTGCCATGAAGTTGATAGGGCAAGGGACTTGTTTTTCTGTTTAACTGATTTGGAGACATTGCTTACATTGGTTAGTATTCTTCCAATGTTACAGCAGATCAATACACTGATGAAGCATGCATAGGGAAGATTAATCTATATTGTGGATTTTATACGGATGAGAAAAATGGTATGTCAAAGTCTTGATATCTTGTACTATTCCCAAGATAGTTTTGATACACCTGTTTTTGAGAATTGGAAAGCTTTATTAGATCTTAAAAATCCTAGTAACTATTTGATATTTAATATCCACGATCACCTCTGCATCACTGTTAATGGGAGGGACATACTACTGCACATTGTAAAAAAATGTCAAGATATTAAAGGATTGGAATGAGAAGATGTTCCCGTGACATGTAATCTCTTTGAGTTTGTTATAGTTGAAACAAGAATAAAGATTAAGAAAATTTCAGAATCCTTATCATCAGACATTAGAGAACGTTTCTCCAAAGATAAAATTCTTGAAGCCATGGGTGTGATGGATCCTAATTTTTAGAATACTGAAGGTGGTCATGTTGAATTTGTAAGAAATCCTTTCCATAAATCCATGGGTACAATAATGGAACATTTCGCAAAGACTTCAGAGTTCAAGGGTATGGAATCAAAGGTATACTGAATGTTGATTTATTAAAATTTCAATCAACAAATTTTGCAACAACAATGATGAACCAATATAAAAATTTAGATGAATGTTCTGAAAGTGGCGCTATTACATAGTTTTGGATAGGAATATATCAAAGTTCTATCTTAGAAGAAGATATAGGTGAATATTTTAGATTATATGAGTTATGCCAAACAATGATTTTGGGGTCTGTGGAGGATGAAAGGGTTTTCAGTGCACTATCATTTATAAAATCAAAACTGAGAAATAGGCTGGATAAAAATATAGAAAGTTGCATGAGGTGTTCTGTTTCTTGATACTCCATGGAAACCTTTTCTTTCGATAGAGCAATTACACATTGGAATTCCCTTTGTGAAAGAAGAGGTGTGAATAATATAGCTACAAGTACAACTGTTCCCAACGTTGAGAGTGGAATTGGTGCATCGTCACACTCTATAGAAGAGAACATCGAGTTTGAAGAAGCTATTGATAATGGATCGTTTCAACTTTAAATAGGTATCTTCTTCACCTTAATCTTATTTTTTTTCACTTTACATTTTTTCATCTCTTGTTATTATTAAAGATGTTACAGGTCTATATATTTACATTTATTCAAATGTACAATCTTTTTATTTTTTTGAAAACATGGGTTGACATCCATCCCAGGAAGCTGGTACTTCTCAGGACTAATAATGTCAGGAAACTCACCCATCTATCTACTAATCCATTTCTGTCATGTTGATTTTTCTTAAAACAAAGATGTAGCACATTACCAGTGATGATTTCACATCAATCTAATAAACTAGAGGTAATTTAAACCCTATCATATCATCTTTCTTGATTTCTTACAATTATGTTTAATTTATTTTTTATATTTGCAAAATGCTTTGATATATATTTTTAACTGTGGGATAAAATTACACAATTGAATTTTACGAAGGAAGATATTTCCATACTATACAATTCATAATCCATGATACATTATACAATTTATAATATGCGTCCACATAAAATTCATCATCATCCATATATATCATATCATCACCATATCACTATCATAATCCTGAGTCCCGACACTACAATTATTATTAAAACAATTATTTATCTAATTTAAATTTATTAAAACAATTCCATTTTTTTAAAACAATTCATAATCATATCATTACAAGTATAGAGAAAAAGAATTATCTTAAAACAATTTTAAATGTCTAGAGAAGAAGAATTATCGTGCTTGAAGATAAATCTACGTCCACATAAAATTTATCATCATCCATATATATCATATCATTATCATCATTCATCATCATCTATCATCATTCCATGTTTTTAAAACAATTATCCATTATCATCATTCATCATCATCTATATCCATTCTAATGTCTAGAGACGAAGAATTATTATGCTTGAAGCTAAATCTACGTCCACATACAATTCATGATAATCCAAGTAAACAAGAAACATACATCATCATGATTCATCCCTATCTAATGAAATCACCATTAAGACTAAAACAAAAATCATAAACTCCATATACAATCTAAAAATTCTATCAAATCCATATGCAATCAAAATTAAAGATTATATAGTATTTCAAATTTTAAAAGGCTATCAAATCCAGAGAATAAAATTCAAATACCATGACCACAACATTCAATGTTACAAATTTTCAAATATAGACTCAATATTTAAAGTTTCCACACTCAATAATACAAGTTTCAACCCTTTTTTTGTATCCATTTTAACTCCTGTGCTCCTTTCCCCAATGGTTTCTTCCCCTGTGGTTGTACCCCTTTCCCCAATAGCAGAAATAACCCCAGAACTTATAAGATCTTCTGCAGCATTGTCTATATTTTTAAAAATTCTTTCTTCTTGCTTTGTTGCATCTCCATGGGACAAAAAATTTGGATCAGCTGTTGCCTTAGCTTTGAATAATATTTCAGGGTCGAAAGTCATGTCTGCTTCTTATTTAAGTATATCTTTAGTGTATTGTTTTGTTTGTTAACCAAAACAATATTTTCCTTCAAATTCTTTGTTGCGCATAAACTGTTCTTCACTGTTTCCAAGTGAACTTGGAATACCTTTGCTTGACTCTTCAAAATTTAATATTTCAAGTGCACAAAAAGAGTAATGTCAATTCAACATATTACTAAAAAATGAAAATTTCAAATTAACAAGAAAAATTGTTTGAAAGTGATAGTAATTATAACCGCTCTATCTCTCTCGGCATTTGCAACTGCTACCAGATCCTTGTCCTTAGAACATTTGTTAAAATATGCTTGGGCCTCAGCACTAATATTTTCCAATTTGTTTAATGTCTTATCCAAAATGTCATCTCTATAATTTTTGTTATACGTGATAGTCCCACTTCTTACTTGGGTAAGTAAGGAATCCATCTTCACAGGTTGATTCTGGACTGCAGCGTATAGACTATCTCTTTGCCAATAATTTTTAAAACGACTAATAATCTCACTAATAAGAAATTTAGCCATTCTCTCCCATTCTATGAGCTGATTGATATGAGGTAGAATAAACTCACTGACATGGGATTGACAATCATAACCAATTAAGTTCTCCAAAGGAAAAGGTAACAACTGTTCACCATCTGTATTTGATGAAGATGATATTGCTGGAGAAGTATGAGGGATTTTAGCTAGATCAACTACTACTTGTTTCTATCTTTGGGTGGCCTGATCCTGTTTGTGATAAAATTAATCAAGATTCAGATAAATAAATTTAAATTGAAATGTAATTCAATATTGTAAAGCATGTTGAAATTGAAGTATACCTGTTGGCCTTGAATCATCTCATAGGTATTGAAAAAACCAGTTGGGTCATTGCTATCAATGCCCAAATAATCTTCATCTAAATTTATATTATTCAAAATTGATATGACCGTTGCACTGGGCAAGCCACCAAGTGAGAGTGTTGGAATTCAAAAGGAGGAGGCAATGTTTAGTGTCCCGCTAGGGGCCGGAGCAATTGGCATGTGTTTACCAATGTTCTTTTTCACTGTTCCTCTAGTTGGAATTTTAAAAATTATTGGTTAAGGGGGGGTCGATGCTACTGTTTGAAAATAAGGACTACAATGTGTTGAAAATTTCAAGAAAAAACATGAAAAACTAGAAAACAATCCAAAAAGGAAAAAACTAGGAAATTAAACGTAGTATTGAAAAGTTATACCTTATTATTGAGGGGTAGTTTTTCGTGGTGCTAAGGGTGGCCATGTAGGAGTAGTATTTGGTGGTTGTTGAGAAGATATGAATGCATGCGACTGTACAGAGTGAGTTGGGGAAGAAGTTTGAGTTTTCGAAAGATGAGTATGGTCCAAAGTCCTGCAATGTCATCAACATTGAATGTTATGTCAATTCAATTGGTTAAAATTAATTAGAAAATAAAAATACAAATTTGGAATTTGTAAATAATATATGAGAAGGTATTACTTCTTTGGCGTTTAACGAGTTCAAACTGCTGAGGGTTCGGAGAGGAATGAGCTTCCATTTCAGATTGGGAGTCTCCCAAAGCCTCAGCGTGTTGTTGGCCTATTCCTCTTGATAAAACCTTTTTTCAAGGAAGGGATTCAATAAATCTTCTCTACAAACCATAAATTGTTAATAATTGTGCAGTGTAATGTTGAAAATTGAAATACAAACTAAATAGTTTATACCTGTTGTTTTTCAAATGGAATTGAAAACTTCATCACCTCCTCATCAGTGCAAGTAGGAATTGGTTTGTCTTTTAAGTTTAAAAGTGCCTCGTAATAAAGGCCAAGGAGATAGTTTGTGGAATAAATGACGGGTTTTTCTGAAAGCTTTAAATTTTTTATGTTAGTTCTTATTTTTTTTATAGATAGGTGCACCAATCAAATTTTTGTTTTGAGATAGTGGCAACTATGTATGTAATGGCCCAGTTTTGTGTATCTATTTTCCGACCTTGCAAAACTATTCTGGATTGAAAAAATGAAATCATTGCAGCAAGAAAGTGGTGTGTAATTGCTTGTGTATCCACACCACACCTAAATTTATTGACATGAGCTGCAAATTCCAAACAATGGGAATTAATATAAATTTATAACACTAAATTGTATCACAATAAAAAAATAGAATAAAATGATGAATGAAAATGGATTATAATTACAATCAACATGCAAACCGAACGTTGATTCGAGATATTTCTTGTCATCTTCTAGGAGTGTTGCCTTTTTTGTAATAATTGGTAAATTTTTGAACAGAAGGCCCGTAAACCAATGGATGTCATTTCCTTTGATACTAAATTGAAACATTCAGCCGTTGTTCAAAGTAACATAAAAAAGGTCATCCTCTATATTGTAGGATGAGAGAAGGTAATTAAAAATATATGGATCTGTTTCAAAATGGGGCATATTAACGAGCCCACTAAACTCACACGCATTGATCAAATCTTTATATTTAGAAGACATCTTTAAAACAATATGGATGTGGGGGCACAAAGGATTCCTATAGATGATCTTGCCCATGGATTAGAATAGATTCTCTTCTTAATTTTTGTCCTGAGCTTGCAGTTGGGAAGCACTTGAAGTCGCCATTGTAGTTGTGCTTGCATCTTTGATAATGAGGGATTCCTTAAAAAACAATTGAGAGCCGGAAAGTGTAAACGAGAAAATGACTGGTGGGAGGGTATTTATAGGCCAAATAAATCATCAATGGCCTCTGTTGACACGTTTCAATGGCCTCTATTGACAAGCATCAATGTCCTTTGATGTGCATCAACAGAGGCCATTAACGTGCGTCAACAGAGGCCATTGACACACATCAACAGAGGCCATTGATGTTCATCAACAAAGGCCATTGACACATGTCAACAGAGTCTATTAACGTGTATCAACAGAGGTCATTGATGTCCATCAATAGAGTCCATTGATGTGCGTCAGCTGTGACATTGATGTCCATCAACAAGAGTCATTGGTGTGCATAGATGATCCCTATTGATGCGCGTCACTGATCCTTATTGACGCGCGTAAATTCCCCTACTGATGCACGTCAATGGCCTCTATTGATGTTGTGTTGACACACATAAACGAGGGTTATTTACATCATATTGTCACACATCAAAAGGTACATTAGTGTCTGGAAATTTGTTTTCTTTGGCTCGAAAAACCTGGTGAAAATTTTGTTTTGGAACACTGTCAAATTCACCTTTCACTAAAACTGGTTCCGGGGATATTCGCCAGGTATTTTCCACCTACAATTTTCTAGAGGTGTCTTAAAATGAACCCTACCCATTAGAGAAACTTTATGGATGGGATTTGATGGATCAATAAGGGGGTGTGCCCATAACTAGAAATATTCTTAGTTGGAGCATGTACTACCACTCCAAAGAGCCTTAATTTGAGGTCAATGATCATGTGATTGAGACCGTTCATTTGAATAAGAAGAGAGGAGAAGTATACAAAGTGGTGGATCCTAACCACATAACAGATGAGCACACATGCAATGCATTGTAGAATATTTCTTTAGAGGTGATCCAACATAGTTTGAATGCAGGGGCCACTGCTTGGACCCTGATCACAATGAAGAAAATTAAGGAGAAAGAAATAGATATATTTTTCTAAGGGTTAAGGGGAGAATAGGAGTGAAAAAATGAGGCATATGACTGAGTTGGTGCCCTCGTAAAGAGAATCTTAGGATAATGTTTGAAATTGGTGAGCTAGGCCAGGACCGATTATGGGGATGAAATGGAGTACCTTGTAGGGATATTACTTGTTAACATCAATGTTGGAATGAGCCCCATAACTCCAGAGCTCACAAAGGAAAAATAAGAGAACAAGGTTTCCATTGAATCCTGGATCATCGAGTTGGAATAATTTGTCTCCCAACTAAAGGAGGAAAATATATTGATAGATAGGGGCTTCAAAGCTGTAAAAAATGTGAGCCAATCATCGATGTACGGGTAATAGAGGAAGAGGAAGCCCTCAAAGTTTTACAGGTGACCATCCCCACTAACAAGGCAGAGTGTGCACAGTTGGTCATTAACACCACAACCCAGAAGGAGAAAATTAAGACAAAGCATGAGAAGTTGGAATTCAAAATTAGCAAACTCTGAGACTCCATCACTAAATGGATGGATGAGTTCTAGGGTGTCTGTGGGGAGTTTTGGGTGGCTATCAACATGATGAAGGGGAGGGTGAAATAAATCATCCCAAAATAGGTGCCAAGTGCCGTAGGTGAAGTGTTAGGGAAGGCCTTATTAGGATTTAAGGCCCAAGAGAAATTTAAGGAAGAGATAGATGTGGAATTCGCCAAACTCCTCCAATTGGTCACGTAGTATTCTCCCCCATTCCTTAATTATTTTTTTAGATTCTCTCTAAACCACTATTCTTTATTCTTTCTAGTAGTATTCTGGTCGACAAGATTTTTGTTCAGGATGCACGGAAGATTGCCAAGGCAGAAATTGGTTTAGTGTGGGGTGATGTTGGGCCCCTAAAGTAACTAAGTACATAAGGCATGAAGCCTTGTGCCACACAGAATTAGGGCGTGAAGGAATGAAAAGAAGTAATTATTTGAAATACGTAAAGGCTCGTGATTAGGAAGGATGGATTTAGGATTTAGTGAGTTTTGGACAATAGGAAAATACACGTGTAGGGAGAAAATGGATAAGTGACCAAATACATATGTGATGTAGCCTAGAATTGTTAGTTAACACCTAGTCACGCTGGCACATCACTCAGCCTAGGCTGAACACTCATCCAAAGCACACAAATGTACTAGGTCCCTCTTAAGAGTTGTTGTAGCAGGATGGTGGCATGATAAAGTAGTACACATATATCTTTAGTAGCTAATCCATCTATTCATCATTATACTGAGCTATATCTATAAGCGCTTAAATGTAAGTCATCATGATAACAACAATATACATTGAAAAAACACATCAGACACTATTATTCAACCAATATTATTTATATATTCATCGCACTAATAGTACAAAAGTTTCATACAATACCAGACATGTGTGCATGGATCTGTTACAATTATCCAATCTCATATACTCGTGTATCTCTCATTCTTCAAAGCATGTCTCTCTCTACTAAGTAATTGATTACATATATATAGGGTGGGGGAACTAGTCCTTCACCACTTAACTCTACTAGAAATAGGTCGGATGTTAATAACAACCACACGCCTTTTACAACTATGGCCATACATGTAAGTATGTTATCTATAGATCGCTGATAGTTAACTAAAGTGGTGGATCTATTCTTAGCTCATGCCCATGTAAGAGTGAGTTGAAATGTTCTTAAAAAATCTCCATGAAGAGTGGCACACAAGTCTTAGCAGCACTTTGTGTGCTCTGCATGCCAATCTCTAAGAATAGACCTGATCTCCAAAATTGGCTAAGTTCTGAAAGTTTGAATTTACACCTTTATGCGTGATGCCTTCCTATACCTTTGTGCCTTTGCTCCTATGTTGTTCTTCCACACGGACTTTATGTTCAAGTTCAGCTAAGTGTTTTCTCTGATCAACATTACCCCACACTAATCTCATTATCTCCCTGACAATGGCGATGTCCAAAACTTACACAAAGAATGGATAAATAAAGAATGGTTGAATAAATAATTTTGAATAAGGTATACATAGCTAACAAAACTTTTTAAGCCTCAGGCCCCTCCGTTTAATCCTAAGCACTAACTCTAGATATTCTTCTTTGATATCGGTTTCCAAGTTCTCCCACACTGTCAACACTGCTTCTGCCACCTCAGGAACATCTACAATGATAGATTGCAGCTCTTCCATAGTGATTTTCCCTTGCTCATTTTGTATCATAAGCATTACGCTTGACATAGAGGTTTGCACCCCTTCCAATACATCCATCTTCTAAGCAATGAGATTTCTAAGCTCCTCTAACCTCTCCTCATGCGGTGCTTGTGCCACAACTAGTGCCTCACACTTTTGATTCACTAGAACTAACCATTTAGTGCAGCCAATGGTAGCATCCTTCATAGCATTGTGGACCTCATTTTCTGCCTTCAATGTTTTCACTGTGATAAGTGCATCTGGGGTTGTGCATATTGTTAGCGCATGATCAGCTTTCTTTAGTTTGTCACAGGTGGCTTGCAGTAGGCCTTCATAAGTAGCAATCTTCTTTGCTACTATAGCCTATACTTTTTCTCCCTTTTCCCTAGAGTCCTTGGGCTATGAGGATACACACACCTTTTCATCCTCCAACACAAATGTTATCATTGTTTTCACATAATACATTGTAGAAGGAAATTCTTTTAGCACTTGGGATTCCAAATGCGGGCATACTTTGAGGACATCATCCCCAATTTCCTCTGCCATATTAACAAAAGTGTTGTATTTCCTCTTAATCAAATCCTTTTTCTATACAAGGCATGCTATCTCCACATCCCTGGCTTTCAATTTCTCCGTCAGTGCCTTGATGGTGGCAGATTTATCAATATTTCTTCATGCCACTTTAGAAAATACCTTTATTAGAGCATTGCTCACCTTCTCATCTGACATCATCATTGGCTTAATTGTCATGTGGCATGTTTCAGGTGCCTTCTTCAACCGTCTCGACACGCATGATTCTTCACCGACATCAAAGTTGGGCTCGTCCATATGCGTGTGCATAGACCATGAAAGGTGCTTCCTTGTGCATAGATTCACCTTGTCCTCATCCATGAGAACCCATCCAAATAAATCATTTTTCTCGATGGTGCTTTTGAACTGAGTGTGAATAATCAGCTTTGGGTCTTCTGCATACCCCATGGTATTTTCCTTGGCATCCTCCCCTGTTTGATGGGATTGGGGTCCTTTACGAATGGATACATCAAGGTTAGGAATACTAGATGTATCCCCACCCTTGTCCTGTGTAGCCTTTGATTGATCCCCTTATTCTCCTTCCATTCTCTCCTCCTGTTGAGGCTCTTCTTCTGCTGGCGATGAGGGCACCTTCTCCTCATATTCTTCTGTCTCCTCACTCATCCTGAGTTTTCTTCATTTCTTCTCCTCTTGCTCCTTCACCTGTGGGGTTCCTCATTATGCCCTTGTGTGCTTAAACACCTTCTTAAATCTTTGTGTGCCCTACTCCTCCCCTGTAACTCCTTCTCCCTGGGGAGTTGTCGCGTGCTCCTCCTCCTGGAAAGATGGTTGCTTCCTCCTTCACACCAGGCCGCCACTATCTTCATGTTCTTCATCCTCTTCCTCATCATCTTGCTTGGGTGCAGAGGGCCTAGGTGCCAGAATGTTCTCCATAGTATGATTTCCCTTCGGTGGCCCTGGAAGTGTGAATTCGTTCTCCACATACTTGTTATTCTCCATTTTAGGCTTCAGTTGGAGGTATATTAGCACGGCCCCGATATCTGCAATGGCCAGTGTTTCTGGCTTAATGCTCAAGATCTCTAAGATGTTATTCTCATTGTATGCATTCCTCCCTAGATATCCATATGTCTTCCACAGGGTGTGATATTCACAGTCCACCTTGTCTGCATTAAACACCAACCTCCATGTGTTGGTGAACCGATGAACTGTAGCTTGGAAGTATTGTGCACTGGAAATGCATATGACAGTTTTCACCAGGGGCTCCATGACCCATCTATCATTGGAAAGTTCACAATATAGAAGTGTTGGTAGATTACAAACTGTACCTATTTCCCTAGAACCAAAGACAAGTCCTTGGGTATACACCATTCTTCTCCAAACCACCGCACAGAGCCTATCACACCACATCTCTGCGTGCTCCTTCACCTCCTTTGTCATTGACCCCTTGCAAAGATACTTGCTGAATCATTCAACTAGAGACTTATGGTTCATGGGGTATTCCCATATGTTCTCTTTTGGGCCATCTAGTACCCCAATCTCCATGAAGACCAAACTTAGTAGGATGCAGCCAAAACTTATCTTATTCCCTTCGTGCTTCCTCTACTATCCACTCTGCAATGAAGCCAAAAATTTATAAGTGGTTCCTTTTGACATGCACTTGGCCACATGCAACCACATAGAATTAACTTGGGACCAATGTTCTTGGTCATTCAATTTTGTGACCAAGTGTGCTACTGCCTGTACTACTGGAAAAATTTTTAGCTTGTCAATGTCCATTCCGTGCGGTCCTTTCTGATATCCTAGCGCCTTCTGTGTCTCCAAGATGGAACTTTTGTTAGCTAAGTCAGTCTTAATATCTTCACCCATTTCTCATAATCTAGTAACTGTGGCAATAAGGATGGGTGTCAATCTTACCCTCCGTCCTACAAAGTAGAAGAAGTCCTCATGGACTCAGACTCATCAGCCATCTATACAAGGGTGCATACTTTCCAAAGTATGGAAGCTCATAAAGTTGGTAGACACCATTTCCTTTGAGTAGCTTTTCCCTAGCATCATCATATATCGGCATGCCATCCTCAGTGTGCCTGTTCATTTGAGAAGTGAGCAGGTCATCTAATTTCTTCTAGTTTTCATTGGTCCGGTGATTGTATTCACTTATCTTACTCTGTCTTATGTGGGTATTCCATTCCTGCCCCATAATAACTTCCTTAGGGTACTGCATTTTGGAAAAATTGCTCTCCAGGGCCATCTCCTCCTCTTCTTCCACCACCACCTTCTTCTTTTCCTTTACCGGTGCTACTTTCTTCTTTGGTGCCATTCTTCTTTCAGGGTTTTGTTTTCTAGATTTTTATGCTGTAAGTTTTTCATGGTTTGCTTCAAACCCTACTTGATCCAACCATGCCCTAATTTACAATCATGAATTTGTGCACCCTAGCTCTGTTTTTTTACTCTACTTTGTTAAACCCTTTTCCTAGGGGATTCAAGCCCTTCTAATAAACAAATATCTCTTTCACGCCTAGTTCACTTGCTTCGTACCTTAAATCTCTTTACTTATCTCTTCATGTGTAGTTCTTTGTCAAATTCTCATAGTTGCAAGGGTAAAAATGAAATCACATCCCCTCCTTATATAGATTTCCACTTTTCACTACATTAATTACTCCACCTACCAAATTCTCCTCATTTATTACCCATTTTTATCATTTCCGCATGGTATATCTTCGCGCCAAAGCTATAACCTTCTAGCACACCTTTTTACCCTCTGTCACAAACTTCTCTTCAGTGCGTGCTCTAGTGCCCTGAGTACCTCGTCACTACACCATCTCCTGGTAATTACCATGGCCATCGCTTACCTCACGTTATACTTTCCCTCATCCATCTTCATCCTTTCTTATCTTGAGAAGCAATCTTTTGTCAGTTACCCTTAGCAACCTTCTTTCTCAACACCCATAACATGACATCTTCGTAGCATATACCTGAGAGTCACCAACAATCCACCCCACATGAAAAGGATGTGCAGTCCTCTACGCATCATCATGCTTCATATTGCAGTTAGCTTCATGTGCAAGCACGCTTATTACACAAACAAGAGCTAAAATTGACAAAGCATAGTGACGATGAAAGAAACACATTAAGGAAATGCATAAAGGGAAACCTAATTATTTGGTAATACTGCCTTGTTACAAACACCAAGAAGACTTATTTATAGTAGGGCTTCAACCTACTACCATTAAAGTAACTGGGAAACCTGGTGCCATCAATTGTTTCTAACTGGCAAGCACCTGACTCAAGTATATGAGTGATAACATATGGCCCCAACCAATGTACCTTGAGCTTTCCTGGATGGTGCAAAAACTTGGAGTCATATAGAAGTACCATTTGTCCCACCATAAGTTTCTTATCTCTGATGTGGCGATCATGCCATGCCTTTTGGCATGCTTTCTCCTGTTTCTGACTCCAGTGTGCAATGGCTTGGTTCTCATCTAGTTGAACCATCTTCTTGATCCATTCTTCCAAGGATTGCTCATCAGTGAGACCTCCAATGCGCTTAATGCATAAAGAAGGTAACATAAATTCTATAAGAAGAACAGCTTCTGCATGCCAAACACTAATTGAAAAGGTGTGGCTTTGTTCAATCTTTTGTATCTTGTCTATAAGCCCAAAGAACAACAGATACTTTATCATCCCAATCTTTCCTTCTAACATCACAAATCTTGGTCAATGTGTGGCTCAAAATCTTGTTAAAAGCCTCAGCAGTCCCATTTTGAGGGTGATAGGGTGTAGTTTTATGGTGGGCAACCATAAACTCATCTAAAAGAATTCATATTGTCTCATTTAAAAAATGTGTGCCCCTATCACTTGTTAAACTTAAAGGACAACCATACCTTGTAAGAACATTCTCCCATAAGAACCTTGCTACTGTAGCCACTGTACAGTCCTTTGTAGGTGCTTCTTCTGCCCATCGGGTAAGATAATCTATACAGGTGATGATATAGCGTGATCCAGTCCTACGCGTGACTGGTGAAATAGGCCCAAAAAAGTCAATTGCCCATTTCTCAAAGGGTTCTGCACTTGTAATTAGGTGTAGAGGCATCTCATCCCTTTGTCCTGGTCGACCGAGGCATTGACAATGGTCACAGGTCTTACAATACTCTTTACAATCCTTGTACAATGTTTCCCACCACAAACCAGCAAGGAGGATCTTACGCGTTGTTGCATCACCTGCATAGTGGCCACCTGCAATACCACCATGTGCTTCTTCCATTATATCTTTTTGTTCATGCTCCAATACACAATGGCGTAACACCTCGTCTCTGCCTAACTTGTACAAATCACCACTTGATTAACATGAATGGTGCCGCATGAATAGCAAGTTGTTTCTTTTCTAAAGTTTTCATTCTTTTGTGTGCCATACCAGTCTTGAGAAAGACAGCAATGTCCTCCAATTCTGATGGTGCACGCTATAACCTATACAGATGTGCATTAGACATGGTCTCTTATATTGTTTGTGCCTCTTCTCTTGATTGAATTCTAGACAAGTGATCCAGTCCAAAATTGCTTTTTCCTGGTTTTACCACAACTATGAAGTCAAACTCTTGAAATAAGAGTATCCATCGGCATATGTGCCCCTTTAGGATGGGCTTGTTCATCAAATACTTCAATGCCATGTGATCTGTGTAAAACAAAAATGGTGTACCTAACAAATAATGACAAAATTTGTGCAAGGCATAGATCATGGACAAGGCCTCGCGCTCTATAGTGGTATAATTCTGTTCTTCAGGGGTTAACTTCCTACTAGCAAAGAAAATGGGATGATCCACAATACCTTCTCCTAGTTGAGCTAAGACAACACCAATGGTTGTGCCAGAGGCATCCACATGAACATGAAAAGGTTTATCCCATGAAGGAAAGCACAAGATAGGAGTGATAGTAAGTTTCTCCTTCAATATCTCAAACACGCACTGTTGTGACTCCCCCAAGTAGAATGTACCTTTTACCCTGAGTAATTCCTCCAAGGGCACGGAAACTTTTGCATACCCTTTTATAAACTTCCTGTAATACCCTGTATGACCCAAAAATCCATGCACCTCGCGCTGACTGGCTGGTGCTTTCAAGCCTATGATGACTGCAACTTTAGTTGGGTCAACCAGTAACCCTTCCTTGCAGATAATGTGTCCTAAAAGTGTGCCAAAGGGAGTAGCAAAGATGCACTTCTTGATGTTCAATGAGATACTCAACTATTGACATCTTTCAAACATTAAGCGCAGATTGTCACAATGGTCCTTAATTAGCCCATAAATGGTCCAATCATCAAGATAGACCTATAAAAAGTTATGAATAAAATCCTTGAAGGCTTGTACCACTATCCTTGAAAATACAGTAGGTGCATTCTTCAATCCAAAGGGCATCACAGTATAGGAAAAGCTTCCCCATTCAGTAGTGAAGGTGGTCTTCTCTTGATCTTCTGGGGCAATCCTAACTTGATGATACCCTAAAAACCCATCTGTAAATGAATATATCTCACACCCAGCCACTCCTAATATTTCCTCCATGAATGGCATAGGAAAGGGATCTATAACACATGCTGCATTCAACTCTTTATAATCAACACAAATATCAAATCCTACCATCCTTTTTGATGCTTATTACCATAGGGTTGACCCATTCTGATTCATCCAATGGTTGAATGATCCTATATTTCAACATCTTGTCAATCTCCTCTTTTACCTTCTCGTGTAAATTGGGATTCATCTGATATGGTCGCTTCCTAACAGGGCATGCATATTCCTTGAGATTTATCTTCATTTCTTCGAGTGATATATGCACACCTTTAAGTTCATGGTATCCTCTTGGGAATAAGTCCTCATAGTCTCGAAGTAACTCTATGATCTTTTCTACCTCTAGTTCTGACCAGTAATCCCCAATTATCACCTCCTTAGGTTCAGCTTCTGTGCCTATATTGACCTTTTTTGTCTTCATAGGTTCGTGATATGCACGTGCATCTACATCTGCACTGGATAACACTTCACATGTCCCATGCAAATGATCCACGTCCAAGTGCTCAACTTCCTCCTCATCAATTATGTAAACTATGTTCCCCTTATCTTTTTCTAGGGAAGCATGCTCAAGTAGTATGACATCATCTTCTTCATCTTCCAAACGTGTCCCTGTCTCTGTCTCACCAAATAATTCCTGAATAAGTTCTTCCACTTTCCCACTGTCTCCCATGGTTAATTGCTTGATAAATCTTAAAGTTGTGTTCACTGCTGGTGTAGATGAAAAGAAGTCAAAAGTTTGGATCATCCCTGCAGTCAAAGTCTTCCAATTTCCAGTGTTATGATGTAATTCAACATATACATACCAAGCACGCACGCAACCTTGTAGAGTAGAATAAAACCATTGCACTCATAGTGAGGGTGGCAATGCTTCCTGTTCTACTATCTAGAGTCTCTCACACTGCTAGATATGATGTTGAGTGGGTTGATCACCATGATAAGGGCTTATTTTTGTAGGTGCATTACTTCTTAAAAACCTAGTTGATAAGGTGGTCCCAATCATTCCCAATTCTAAGAGATTATCCCTGTGGACTACCCACCAGTGCGTGGCTATCCTGCCCAAAGTATATGACAACATAACGTGTTGTTTAAGCTGGTCAACCCAATTTTTTTCCATGGCCTGTAAGAACCCAACCAAATATTTGGATCCAGTATAGCAGGGTACTGAGCAACCTATACATCGAACAGAAATGAAAACCCTTTTTGCAAGCAACCGTGCACTTAACTTCATGACCCACCCGTTCACAAGTGTCATGAGCCAAATTATCACAAGCAACACTGGTAGTATCGTTGATTGACTAAGAATCTTCCCAATGAAGGATTCCTTCCTTAGATGGATCCTAGACCTCTAGGTCCCGAATAACGCATATATAAATTTTGTTCAAGTCCTCTTCACTTAAAGGTTCCACATATGACATGGATTTCCCATCATTCAACAAAATTATAACCCTTTCCTCCTTGTTCTCAAAGCTAATATACCCCTTGTTAAACCTCAAATCAGCATTGTTCGCATAACACCAAGGGTGCCCAAGAAAATCTGGGAAGCTATCTACTTCTGTAAGTGCTAGCACTTCGAAGTCTCTTGTGAACTTGGCCCCTTGTATAGTGATAGATGCATCCTTCAAAACTCCTATGGGAGTAGCTTTCATTCAGTTTTCCATAAATAATACATTAGATGATGGCTGTAATGGGGTCTCCCCATTTGTTCCCACACATCCAATGTAACTAAATTTACTTCCGCACTTGTATCAATCAAAATATTGCTCAACAGCCACCCATCCACAACAACATTCAACGTGATCTCCTTGTCATAATCAATGCTATAACGGGGGAAGATTCACATGAAGTATTTGTCTTTTAGTCTCAGTTCCCACACGTGGAGTATTCCCTTTCAACCAATTTCCTAATAAAGGAATAATATTCTCCTGGCGCAACATTCTACACACCTCTCTGATGTCATATATATCGGATGGGGCCTATTCTATATCCTTGTGCTCTAATTTCCGAGACTACTCTTTCAAACCTTGTATCTCACCTTGGAGGCTTCTAAGGACCTCCATCATTTCCTGATAGACTTCTTTCTGATGAGCTGGATCTGGATACCTAGCATGTAAAACCTCCTCCCTAGTGATTGTCGGTTTCTGTTGCAACACCTCTCTTGTATGTGCCACCTCAGCTCGTGTGGTTATCTTGACTATTACTGCCTCAAGTTCTGGTGTTAACTTGGGCATCCACTGATTCTCTATCACGTGCTGGATTCTAACCATCCCCGCGCCCTTGTTTTCTTGTTTGTGCTGCTTACTAAGATGCTCATACAAGTCCGGACACTCTTCATAACTATGCCCCTTTTCACAAAATGAACAGGAAATATTCTACTGGCATTCGCACCTATAACGGTTAGGAAAACCACATGTATAGCAAGTTCCTCGAGGAAATTCACTTCTTCCTCCACCTTGGCCTCATCCTCCATAGCCACCTCGATATCCTTGTCCCATTTCATGAACCCCTTCAAACCTTCTGTCATTCCTGTCATAGCACATTTTATTATAATCCCTATCCTAATGCTCATTCATCCCTTTAGAATCATCAGCCACACTCGCCTGTCTTACCCCAATATCAATGGAATCATGGATCTGGCCAATCAATCTATAGTCCTCAGTATCATGGGTTCATGGACCTATAAATTTTAAAAAAAGAGGATACATTCTTTCTGATCACGTGTTGTAGTAGGGGGAAGTGACTAGCATCATGATTCAAATGGCAAATCTCATATTCCAACAACAACAAATGTATAGTTCTACAGGGGAAACTATCCTTGGTGTGGCCTTCCACTTCACAATCTGTACACCAGATTCCTAAGCACATTTCATGAGCTGAGTTTACTGATAATTTTTCTAACTATTTTTCCATAGCTTGCTATCTGAGCTTCCAAAAATGGACTAACTCCCATGTCAATACTCCCAATTTCTTCAACGTGTAAAGTGGCCTCCAATGCTTCGCACGGGTTGGTATAAGTTTTATGCGACAATGCTCTTCAAAATGGGGTAATCAATCCCCTAACAAACCATTGTGCATGCTGACTCACATGAATGTCATAAGAGAGTTTGGATAGAAGAGTTTTAAAATGGGCATCATACTCATGTACACTCTTAGTAGTGCCTTGCTTTATATCCTTGAGCATGCTTATACTCTTCTGCTCAAACTCTGGGATATGGAACTCTTTTAAGAAAGCATCTTTCAATGCTACATAGTCAATACAAGTTTGGTTGGGATCAAACTTCCTATACAAGCTGTGCATGTGCCTGTAATGTAGTAGCAAATCGACTTGTCTTGCACTCAGAGGCCGTAATACCTTTCGAGCACCATAATATTTCACACATATGAACATGTTCAATAACATCCTCAATACCTCTATACTCTGGGAGACAAAGGGACATATCCATATAAATGTTCCTGGGGTTGCTGTGGGCCTTGACCACCTGAGCCAGAACCTCCTTGGTTTCCTCTTCCTCCAAAACCACCTGAACCACCAGAACTAGAACTACCCAAACCACCCAATCCTCCTCTAGGATTTGGAATAGGGCCCATGGATGCACTCCCCTATGTCCCAATAGTGGTACTATACTGGACCCCTACAGTCTGTGAAGTAGTCCCAGTTCCAGAGGTGAATCCCACACTCAGCGCACTCATATTCTATGCAGATGATGAGCCTGAAAATGTACCCCCAAAGAATAAAAAAGTTGTCTATGCTTCCATTGATGTACTTGCAGTTTGACCTATTTCTACACTTTCACCTCCTAGATTAAAACTATTTTTACCTGTTGTACTAGATACTAGAAAACCAAGCGCAAGGGCTAGGTCAGTAGGTTGGCTTAGATGCATGCCCGTGGCCCAGGTCATATCTACTGGCATGCTTCCATGTGAGGCCAAAGAGGGTTCTCTGTCATGCTTTCCTAGATGGGGGAGTTCCTGATGCTCTGGCTCTTCTTCCTCCCCATGAGCCTCAAATCCTTCACGAGCCATCTCTCTCCACAACACCATCCATTCTACAATTTCTTGTCTCTTACATAATTCCCTCTCACGCACCTCATAATACTTCAGCTGCCTCTCTTCCCTTTGTCCTGCTACCGCTAAGTCTGCCATCTTTCACCAATCATGTTCCTACCCCCACGCATGTGGAGATTCTTTTAGCTTTCCATGGGTTTAGCTTCCAAGTTCAACATTACCATTAGTATTTTGATAGCCAGTGGAATACCTTGCAAATACTTCCCTCTAGGATACCGTAGGAACTGGAACTCCGCTACCTCTAGACACAAATAAGTCAAAATCGAATACTCCAAAATATAGTTGTTTAGGACACCGCGAAACTAGGTATCTACCGTGCGAGTCCAGCTTAAGTCAACATCGTATAGTGTTTGAAATTCCTCCTATGTCCAAACAAGTGTGCGATACCTCCAATTCCGCTTAGATGCATATGCAGTCAACCATTCATATAATTCTACTGGAAAGATAGCAAAGAAGCTTTCATACAAACTATCATATAGATTCTTCTCTACCCAAGTATGTGTGCTAAATCTGGATCTAGTGTCAAACCTACATGCATATTCTTCCTCCAGATCATGAATCCATTCTTCAACTGCTCGCCAAAGTTAGCCGGTATGTTTTCATCGTGAACCATTTCTAAAAACAACTGAAAAAGAGGTCCCAGTAATGGAACCAATGATGCAACCTAGAATTCTTAGTTAACACCTAGTCGTGTTGGCACATCACTCAGCCTAGGCTGAGCGCTCACCCAAGCACACAAAGGTACCAGGTCCCTCTTAAGAGTTGCTGTAGCAGAATGGTGGCATGATAAAGTAGTACACATATATATTTAGTAGCTAATCCATCTATTCATCATTATACTGAGCTAGATCTATAAGCGCTTAAATGTAACTCATCATGATAACAACAATATACATTGAAAAAACACATCAGACACTGTTATTCAGCAGATATTCTTTATATATTCATTACACTAACAATACAAAATCTTCATACAATACCAGACATGCGTGCATGGATCTGTTACAATTATCCAGTCTCATATACTCGTGTATCTCTCATTCTTCAAAGCATGTGTCTCTCTCTATCTACTAAGTAATTCATCACATATATATAGGGTGGGGGAACTAGCCCTTCACCACTTAACTCTACCAGAAATAGGTCACACGCTAATAATAACCACGCACCTTTTACAACTATAGCCATACATGCAAGTATGCTATCTATAGATCGCTGACAGTTAACTAAAGTGGTGGATCTATTCTTAGCTCATGCCCATGCAAGAGTGAGTTGACATGTTCTTCAAAAATCTCCACAAAGAGTGGCGTGCAAGTCTCGGCATCGGTTCGTGTGCTCCACACGCCAATCTCTAAGAATAGACCTGATCTCCAAAATCGGCTAAGTTTTGAAAGTTTGACTTTACACCTTCGTGCATGACACCTTCCTATACCTTCAAGATATGGAGTGAGAGATATAGTGATATTGTGTAATGTGTAATGGTGAGATATGTGATGTAAATAAATCTCTACTAGTGTGAACATTTCCATGGATATGAATCTTTTGATGTAATCTTGGCTACCATATTTTGGCTGATAAATATAATGAATTGATTCTAAAACACTCATGTGATGGATCTTGACCTTTGCATTTTCCTTATGTTCTTATGCATATTACGATTTTTTGTGATGTTATTTCAATGTTGATTCTACTTTCAGTTAGTTGATCATGTTGTTATATGCTTGAGTGCATTAGGATAGGAGTTAATGCTTACATCTTAAATTCCATGAATTGATGTACTTATCTTCTAGTTGTATTACATCCTCATGTTAAGAAAGAAATATCTCATGAAGCTTGCATAAAGGAGGGTCTCGGTTTCTGTGCACACCTAAGGTGAGCTTCAAGGATAAAATGGATGATATGCCAGTGTATTTGGGAATGGTTGTTGAGGCAAGAAATGATCACAGACTATAAATATTTGTACGCTAGTGAGACCACTGGAATTGTAGGCGTTCTGTATCTAGGTTGTATTTAGGAAGGAACAAGAGATAATATAGGCTTTAATAGATGAGAAAGGATGCACACCATTCTGATAGTCTATTAAGGAAAGACATGACCAATGTGTTTTGGGATGAACTATCAAGGGGGTTTGCACTCACATTTGGCACACTAAAAACAAGATTTCTCCTGGATGATGTGTCCTAAGAAATCATGCCACCTTAAATGTAATATCCATCCTAGATCAACATGCATGAGTGGGAGTTAGATTGAGACTGGTTATTTATTTAAAGCATGTCACCAGAGATTGATTAAATGTCTGCGTATCCATGGATTGTCTTGTTAATTTAATTATTTTGGCCACGTCACATTTACTCACATGTGGAAAATTTGATATTAAATAAAGATAACATGGAAAATACTCTACTTTATCATAATGACATAATGGTGGCAAGATGACGATGAGAAAAATGAAGGGTTGTCATGGACAAATATTCCTCGATATTTTTTTGGAATCTCTTGGTGGTGGCCTGAGAGTGAGTTAGTCAGAATATAGATGGATATTATCTAAAATCATATAGTGGATAAGTATTTTTAAGAGGAAGGGGGTTTTGTTAGAGTGAGGAGACAGTTATTTTGGGGGGAAGACTCTTCAAAGGAGTTTTGGGAATTTTCAGATGCATATTCGACCATGCAATTTACACTTTCATGATGTATGCATTGTTTTGTTTCCCATTTGTATGGAATTAATGTTAAGGTGATTGCTCATGTACAATCATTAACAATATTTGAGAGCATATGTGTGTGTGTGTTTCCCTTGATCTTTCCAAGCTTAATGGGTTTTTCCTAAACATTCTACTATAATTATTTTTTTTTGCTCTTCTTGTGGACCAATTTTAGGAGTAAAATAATGTGTCTTTTCAGTCAGATCTTTTGAGGGTCATAGTTGTAGCTTTAAATGGTAATACTATGTTATTTTTTAGTCTGTTAGGGTGGTGTGAAGGAATGATGTCCTCTAAGTGTATTTTGGGATATCATCCTTGGGAATTGTAAAGTTCCTTACATATTTAAGAAAAATGGGTAATATGTTTATTCATCTTGGGGGTCCCTTGTCATCAAAATGTTTAACATAATTTTCACATGGTGATTTAATCTTAGGTGTATTGAGCTAAATTATCAGAGATCGGGATTTTATGTTTTCTTGGAGGTTCCTTGTGATCAATTTTCCTATGAGAATCCCATTTTTTGTTTCCCCTATCTTCATGAAATGATAAGGGCATTGTGACAAAAATGATTGATATATTTCTTGACCCTCTCAGTTCCCTTTGATGTTTTAGTTCTTCCTCTTTACAAACTTGTCTCCACCTCACAAATTTTCATTAACCTCTTCAAGTACCATAAGTGTTCATGTGGATGTCACATTATTTGTTCATTTTATACATATCTTCTTGTGAAAAATACATTCTCATTTCATATAACTTAAGTGTTTTCACTCATCATTTAGAATCCTTAATATTAGCCTGGAATGAATCATGTAGATCCTTGGGGGTTAATGTGTGGATCATGTCAAACCTATCTTTAGTGGCTTGTATAAAGGTTCCTAGGTGTTTTAAATGCTTTATGACCACTCTTTTGAGTGAGTGTTGCATTCGATGGTTGCATCTGACCCTCAATTGTTCATCCTAGGTGGACTCGGGACATTCTTTTGATTCCCTCCCATATCTTTTACCCTTCTAGCCGCATCTTTGGTCCTCTCACCCTCACCTAGGTATATTCCAAATTAGTAAGGAAATCATCCACACCCTTTTAAGGTGCTTCCCCATCACTCCTTTCGAGAGAGTTGATGAGCAAGCCGAGGAAGACTATGTCCCCGACTACATAACGATAATTCGTGTGGGTCCATCCCTCTCTCCATGTCCCATGTACATCCGTTCCTCCCTCTCTCCCTCAGGGTGAAGATCTAGGAGCCAACACCCATTTGGCATCATTTCCATGGAAACTAAATTCATTGATTATCTGGGTTTCTAGTTTCATCTTCTTATCCTATTTTATGTAATCTTGGGAATTACATGTTGGAATAGTATACCTTTGGGGATTCATGTAATTTACTTTTCTACGGTCATAACTCTAGTGGAAACTTCATTATCCTTTTGGTTTTTGTGGACCATTATTCTTCATTTAATGTGTTGTCATTGATTTTTTATTATATTTGAGTCTGTACTCAGGGTATATCATTGTGTTCCTCAGTTTTTAAGGGGTAAGTGTTTATTTGTAAGACACGCGTATATGTGATAATGGTATGGTTTTTTTTCCTCCTAAAGTTCATTTCCGATCAAATGATTTTAGGCATGTATACTTTGGGGGATACATGGATACCCACATCATATCCCTGATGGAATCAAGCTCATATTTCTTTTTTCTTAGGGATGTGGCAATACCTATGTGGAACAATATCTTGGTTTTTTTGATAAAGTAATGCATGAATATGAGGTAAGATACAAGGATGTTTTCATGAATTTATTTGGGCATACACTACAAGAATGTGTAAGGGATTGGTTTAATTCCTTACCACAAGGTTCATTGTGCTCATGGAATAAAATGACACTAATGTTTAGAGATTAATTCAGTAACGATATTGGTTTTCTTCTTCCTAAGCTTGGTAGAAATACTATGGGCCTGGTTGAATAAAGGAAGATCACAGGTTTTAAGAATTAAGAAATTGGGACTACAAAACAAGTATAGATTGTAGAGTTATTGATTGGGAGCAATATTAAGAAGAATGACTATGCTGGTAATACCAGTTTCTGGTGTGACAAGTACTTTATGCTTAATTCTCCCTATGGTCTGGATGGTGTGCTTAATGTTGAAAAATTGGAGTTAGGAATTGAAGAAGATTGTGTATTACATGACCAAATAGACTATAAAGATGGGAAATCTTCTATGGATCTTTTGCATGCCAAAAAAACAAATGAATTCTAGGATATCCTTGCAGAAGTGTGTCACTCTCTTGTGGAAGGCACTGATACAATGGTTTTGAGCCTAGGTTATGGTTCTCTCAGTCATGACCTTTTTCAGTTAAAGAATATAATTGCTATCCAAAATAACTCCCTTAGTTATTTGGACAACTTACATTCCATTATGGATCTAAGGATCTACATTGCAGCTTATGCGCACTTCATTTGCTCCTTTGGCACATTCTCGTGGGTACAGATTCTTTGTGTGCTCTTGTGTGCTCCTCCTTTCCTCCACCTTTTAATTTCCTTTTCCTCTTTGCTCAATTTTTTCCTCACGCACACCCTCTATGTATTGACCTTCTTCCTAGTAGTTCATGCATCCTTCGTACGCACCTTGGACCTACTTCCAAAAATTAGCTAATTCCATAGAATTATTTGTGCAGCCCCTTAAATGTTGCCACACATAATTTTGTAATGATTTTACCTCTACTATACGTTTCTCCCTCAATTATTCCTTTATTTTCCTCTTATGCCTCACTCTTCCATGTACATGCCTTTATGCATTCTTCTGCACCCTTCTATGCCACATGGCACCTATCATACATTTAGTGTGATACATGAAACCAATTAAAGTATTCCAAATGGGTGTTGAATCCTTACAAGAAACCAATGAGTGAAATGTGGCATAAAACTATAAAATAATTGCACAGTTGGCCAATATTTCATCCAATCAGCATGTGCCATGTGTCTTGTGTGTTCACTTTGCACTAATAACTTATGACAGTCGTAGCTTTTTCCTGGTCTCATTTAAAATTTGTTGATGTGGGTTACATTCTATAATATTTAAACTCAAATTTTAGTGGATTTGGTAGCTGATAAATAGGGAAACATCTTTATAGCCATTAATGGGCATATCTGGTTGCTTCAACTACCCATATTTGATTTGATTTTCCCCCCCTTTCTTCTCCTACATGCCAAACAAACTTGGAGAAGCATATTTGACAGATTTACAGGTGGATTTGTAGGCATTGAATGCTTTTTAGTGGAGGTTTTGATTCGAATATGGGTTTCCTCACCTTGTTCTCTTCTTCTCTCATCGATTGATCTATAAATGTAAGAGTATGGCTCATTATAAAGGGTTGGACATTTTTTATCCCTTAACATTTTCTAAGGACTCTGTATCTTTGTATTTTGAGTCACATATCTCTAGATCTGGTTCTTGCATGTGGATATTAGCCTTCAGACACCATTGCAACTGACTGTGCATTTATGGAAGTAATAGAAGAATTATTTTGTGGCTATTATTTTCCTTAACATTTTTGTATCCTTCTTTCTTTTCTTTCATTTGTATTGTGTTCTTGTTGTGCTATTCTAAAGCCCTTGTAGTTCCTCTTTCTTGTTGTGTCTCATGGAATCGACCATGTGAATGCATTCTGGTCTATGTTGCATGTGCATAGCCTCCCTTTATGCTTTCTTCCTCACTTCCAATCAAAACAAATAGTTTTCATCCCACTTTTTTTGGTGCTATCACCTCCCTTAGTTTTAGTTTTCGATTTTTGTTATCCTTCTATCCCTGGTCCCTTAGCATTGCTAGCTTAGGTTTCACTTTATGTAGTAGTAGTAGCAATAGAAATAGGTAGAGGAACCGACCTTCCTCGGAGGTCTATCTCAAGCATGCAAGGTCCCACAACTTGGAGATAGTCCCATTGTTGAATCAAATGACTCAGTTCATTCAGATCTAAGACGTGGGTGCAAGTTTGAAAACCAACAATAATGATTACTAAATATCACGGAGGTGTTACCTGAGTGGAAGACAAATTCCTTTTGCTTAACGAAGTGGTGGAACAAGAGAATAAGTTTAGATTGTAGGGTAAGCCATCAAGTATTCATGTAATAAGGAATTTATGGATAGATTGGGAGTGTCCTATTACGCTGGATGTATGTGATTTGATTCCCTAATCTGATCCTGAATTTAGTGTAGTGGCCTTTAGTATTATGAAAGTGTGTTTGGAGTGTTTTTTTGTCCTTTTCCTATTAAACAAGGTGCACTAATAAAAAATGCCTTCTTTTATATCATGGAGGAAGTGAATCTACGTGAAAACGAGTATACAAACTTTTTTCTCAATGCCTACCTTGAACTTAAAAGGGATTGGTTGAATGGGGACTTTTTTGGAAATGAAAAACATGAATATGTCAGGCATCATGGGATGCACGTGGGATTCTTAAGAATGTTGTATTCTAGAGTATATAAGGAAACAACTCTTATTTCACTAAATATGGACTTATTCCAGTTCGAGAAGGAAAAAAATATAGCCAATATTGGAATCCAAAACTACTTATTTTTATTCCAAAATGTTAAATATTGGAATTATCTGGACTCCAAAATTACACATATTGGACTCTAATATAACATATATTGGAATCCAAAATCACATATATTAGAATTTACTGCACTCCAAAGTCCCATACATTGGAATCCAAAAAGTCAAATATTGGAATCCATTATATGGGCTAGCATGGCTACTATGAATTATCTATGCTTTACACTAAATATAACATGTATACATGTTTCATATGGTCTTAGCAACCGCTAGGCATTATTTATGATTTTTTATGTACAAAACATGTTTCTGTTTTATAACTTCTAGTGACAGCCACTAGCCATTATTTATGCTATGTTATATACATAAAATATTTATGTTTTAAACATGATAGCGACCACTAGGCATTATTTATGACTTTGTTAAATACCTAACATGTTTGTGGTTTATACGGTCTAGCAGATGCTAAGCATTATTTATGACATATTAGGTACACAGAACATGTTTTTATTTTATACGTGATAGTGGATGCTACACATTATTTCTGTTTTTTTATAAATAGAACAATGTCTATGTTTTATACAGGTTATCAACTGCTAGGTCATTATCAATGTTTTGTAATAAGTTTCTTAATCAATGTGTTAAATGTATTTAAAATTAAACTATGAAAAATTCAATATTTAAAAATGGCTTTCTGGCGCAAGTGGCTGCTAAGCTAATGAAATTCAAGATATTTGAGGACACTTCCAGGTTCATGCAGTATGATGTGATTTAACCTTAGCATAACCAGAGAATTATAAATGATATTCTGGAAGAAATTACAAGAGAGTGCAACTATTTAGAGTAGGAGAATGTGATTAAATATAAAACCAATCTAGATATACTTTTCGTATTCAGTTATAAATATGAAATAAATTTAAATTGCTTTTAGTAAAGATAGAAATGTTATACAAACATTTTAAGAATCTGTTTGAATTTTAGTATAACACTATTCCCGAAGAGATGGGATCCCAAATTAAAAAAAATAAATCATAGTGAAGCTCCAAAAAATAAGATTCCTCGAATTCGGTTTATGATCAAATAACATCCCAAACATCTTCTCTTGTCCTTCAATGGTTCCAAAAAAGGGCCACAACATGGTGTAAAATTTGACGCCCATGTTTAGACATTTTTTATCCTATTTGAATCCACAAAATAGTTGCAAATCTTTGAAATAACCATCACATATGACTTCCATATTTTAGATATGACCATCAATTTTTCTATATATATTTATTTATATGTAAATTATATTAAAATATATGAAAAATAATTAAGTATATAAAATATAATTTTATATTTATTTTATGAACAGTTGTAAAAATATACTATTTTACAAATTTTCAAGGGAATTTTTTTTCTGATAAGTTCACCACACAAGTTATTCAATCATATTATAAACTTATAATGAGTGAAAATATAAATCCTCCCAAATTATATCTTCTGCAATCTCAGCATAATATAATCGAGATTACGCATAGTACTTTCATAACAACATATGAATGAATATATAATTAAAAACAAATAGTTAAGACAGTTCCATCATAACAACATTCTGAAAAGATAAATAGTTATTTCAGCATTTTCTTCCTTCAAATATTTGATGCCCTCTACCACATTCAATCCCCTGAGACACTATTTGTACATATTATTTTTGTACAAATCGGCCATCAACCATTTATATTTTTTACAATAGTTGTACATATGATTTTCATCCCCACCATAAAATTTTCATGAGGGTTTCTCTTTACACCTAATGTAATACACAAATTGTTTTTATAATTGTATGAAAAATCGTTTCTACTCCAAACCTTTTCTAGGTATCTTATTGCTGATTCCCTCGACTATATAACAATGTTCCTTTCCCCAAGTGAGTCTTGGATACAATACAACCGATATTTTTTTTATTAAATCCCGCTGATATATTTTTTACCATCAGCAGAAATGACGTTGTCAGACCAAAATTCTAGTTCACAATATGGTGATAATAATTTTACAAATTTTGACAAGACGCCTCGCATGTTGATAGTTTTCATGTCGAACCTAAATGACATTCTTCCTATTGTGTGTTTTATTTATCCCATATAGACAAGGTCCTCCATATCTAAAATAAGTAAATATCAAATCTTATCACTACATGCAAGGAAGTTAAACAAATTTAATTTTCATCGGCCACATATCAATTATAACCAATTGAAATAAAAAAAAATTTCATCTTATAGGATAATAGTTATCGGATTGAGATTGTGGCTTGGGTTACACCACATTTACACACTGGCTAGATCCATTGATGCAATAGATTTATTTTAAATAAAACATTCATCAATTCACAATCTATTTCTTGATATTGAAAATGTGAGAACAATTTATTTGAAATAAACATTAATCAATTCATAATCGATTTCATGTTGTGAACAATGAAAGATTAAATGGATAAACATAGTGGTTTCTGTGGCGATATGGTAAGTACAATATCAATTATTATCTTGTCTTATATAATTCAAATTTAGAAGTCCACTATGCTACATCTTATATTCATCAGATCAACCATTTAGGTGGAACAATTAGTCCTCGATCTATCAATGAAGATTTGTGATCGCATTATGACTATGTCATCATTGGTCAAACTATACTTAGCTGGAAAACCTTTAATGAGGCTAACCAAGCATTGCTTCACATACCTATGAGCTAGATCAAGCCATATGTAGTTCTTTTTATGATGATGTTGAAGCCAAAGCAATGTTAATTCAATGTAAGTAGTCAATATGCAGTAGTGAATCAGTGAAACATTTTAGACAGTATGCATTTGTAAATCAATGAGATATTTATGAATGTAAGGTTTTTTAGTCTAACCATTACTTTATTGAATGTGGATGCATAGATTCCTCTAAGCGCTATACTTCATTTTAAATTTATATTATATCTTACAAATGGATTTCCTTACAAAAATTCTTCTAATACATGTAAGGAATATAAACTAATGTCTGTTAGTTATCGTTTCCTATAAATTTTTAGGCCTTATAAATGATTTTGTTTTAAAATACACATGGCTAACATACCAGGTTGTGAGTTTTTATTCATGATGGATACCTCCACACCCTCCATGGTTACATTCTCTGGTTGTTGGTTGTCTGCATAATCATTTATTGTCTTATAAATTTTTGGGGCTTATTAGCGGTTTTGTTTGTAAATTCACATGATTAAAATACTTGGATGTGATGGTGTATTCGTGGCCAATGTGTCCCTGTCCTCCACATATGTCATCTGAACTGTAAAAAAACATCAATTTGTTAAAAATTTGAAAAAAAAGGTAATTGAAAATAGAGCTTATTAAACATATTTATAAAATTATTAAACGTAAATCACCATGTTGAATTGGTTGTGTAGTGTCAAGGTGAAAGGGTTGTACATAATATTTTATAGCTTTTTGGTTGTCTACATAAACAATAAAAGTATAAGTATCATATATAGGTTAAAACATAGTAGAAAAAATAACTTGTTTAATTTTTCTTTGGCGATGAACCTTTCTTCATATGAGAATAGTAATGTTTCAGAAACATTTCTTGACTATGTGTCTCAACAATAAAAACTAAAGATAGTTTGGAATCCATTAATGCATGGAATGTGATACTGCTACTGTAAAACACTAGTACTAGAGAATTTTTGTAATAACATTGAGTGAACATCTCATCCCAGAACTCATACAATTTTTTGCAAGGAAAAGGATGGATGTTTCCTTGTAGGTCAATTTCTCTTGTATTTACAATTTTTTTGGTAGTTTCTCCATCCAATCCCTGGTGACCTCTTATATATAATCATCATTATTATTGCACTTGTGCACACCAGATATTGTGTACATAAGACACAAAATTTTGAATATCCCATTGTTATCATAGATTCCGTAGCATCCATCCAGAGTTGATACTCCACTATATTTAACCTTTTTCATGTATCTTTTTACTGTGTCTCTCAACATTTTAGAATAACCAATTGGTATTAGAACAATAATAATAAATTCCAGCACGTTGGTTCTGATAACTGTTATAATATCCATTATTACATCAGAGGAAATATCATTGGCCAAATTACAAAAATATGTGATCACACATTCATCATCGAAAGGATTAGTTGAAGGAATTACTGATAAAGTTAATGGAATTTGGAACATATATGCACATTTACAAGAAAAATTGTTTGTGTCTTCCATCCTTGCTATTATATTTTCTTCTAGTGACATCACATAGTTGTTTAATATTGTCTGAGCCTCGACGAGAAGAAATCATTCCACGTCATGATATTTTTTTCCATTTCACCTTTTTTCCCCTATATGGGAGTAATATTTTCCTTTTCCATTTCTCTCTTCACCCAACAGTACAGAAAAATGGTGGTAGTGTGATTCATGTAATTTAATATTTTCAATTATATTGGATTCAATGCAGGTTGTCACTACAATATTATCTAGATGCTTATTTCTCAAATAATGTAGAACTTTTTCTCTTCTTTTTTTGTCTCCTTTTATTCTCAACTAGTAAGACTCAAATGTCTCTGATATTACACCAGCCTCAACAGACCCGGTTTATTTAGTATTCATTTTCAACCCATTCAATTTTTATTTAGATGGGTCTATCTCCAATTTAGTCAAATATGTTTACCTGAACATAGTAAACAACTTGTCATGTCTTGGAGGTGAAAAAAAACCTTTTCTATGTAAGAAATGAAAAATATAAGATGTTTTTCCATTTCTATATAATTTTTTGAATACTGTAAATATACCATTGTGAATGTATTATGCATTTGAACATCCAATTTTATAGGAATATATTAGAATCCCCAAATTCCAACCATATTTTGAACAAGAATAGGGTCTGTTGTTTATAGAGGCATGCATTTCCCATTTCCTGAAAAAAGAAACATCCAAATCCATATCCATAATAAAACACTTATTGTTTTCAAATTCAAAGTGTTCCACCTAGACACGCAATGTCCCTAAATCAATAACTTCTAATGATAGAAAATACCAACTTCCTCATGATTGTCATCTATAAAAAAAACCACAGGTCCATGTGATATTTTTCAGGGGAATGGATTTCCAAAAGCCATTCATCATCTATTTTATTCCAAAAAATACCACCTGTGATGAATGGAATATTTTTGAATGGAGTGCAAATAATGAAAGACATTTTACCTATAATTAGAGTAAAATACATTAATATTTAGGTCATTTCCAAACTTTAAAATGTTTGTGTTGCATTGTCTGATAAGGAATTTAAATACTACCATAGCAGTCACTAAGCTCTAGTGTTCTTTACTATGTATCATTAGAGAGTAATTAACTTAATGGTTAGTGAACACTAGGCTTTGATAAGACATCTTATGTATCATTCAACTAGTTATAGTAATTCATATTTTTTGGATCAAAATAATAATAATATCATTTTTCTAAAAGTTTGAAATTGAATTATGATGCATTGAAATATACAAAACAATTTACTCCTTTTGAAAGGATTACATATGAGTCAAATAAGCTATAACATTCCATATATGGCATGATAGGAATGTTAAAAAATATACACTTTAGTGGCAGATAGAACTCTAGTCAATATATAAAAGAACAACCCATAACAATTTCTTATTGATTTACACCTATTGAATGGAAAAGCATAGAGGACATTAAGATCTAATATTTTGTATTTCGAAGAGAGTGTTTGAGAAACAAATCACAATAATGGAGTTTGTGATAGCTCATGATTTTTGTTTTAGAAGATGTTGTAATTTATGTGTATATTGGTCATATATAGTAGTGAGGATTAAATTCCTGTAACAAGACTAAGGAAGATGTTTAAAGGATAACGGTTAGAAGATATAATGTTTGGTATTTCAAGGAGATTATTTGAGAAACACATCACATTAACGGAGTTAGTGATATCTCATCATTTTTTGTTTAATAAGACAATGTGAAATATATGTATATCAGACATACTTTATTCAATATGTTTGAATATCTATAACTAGTCTAAGTATGATATTTTAAGCATAGATCTTAGTGGGTAATTCCACAACAAGTTATCAAAAAAATAGGAAGGATTACACTCTTCCTAAACATTAGTATATCCCTCATCACAATAGTCAATTTCATGGAAATGGTGCTCTCAATAAGGTCATGGTGGGTTATACCTATTTAAGAAAAGATTTGATTATTAACAATGTTTAATGAGTACCACTAAAACAAGGGTCTATTATTTCTTACTTTGACTATAAGTTAGATTTACAATACTAATTGAATAATTTTTGTCACAATTTTTTGAACTTATGTTAATGCATTTAGAGTGTTAGTCTTCTTAGGCTGCAAACATTTACCACCTGATATGTTGTATCTATTGTGGGTACAAAGCATTAAGAACTTAAAAATAGTGATAAAATAGAAAACCAGGACCTAGCTTAGTGGAAGCTAGGGTCCTTTCATTTCATCTTATCATTGTAATCACTATATGTGAACTTTTGGCTTGCTAGTGATTATCATTTATTATAATTGTATCATATGTGATAGATTATCCATGGTAGAAACAAGTGCTACACTAAAAATCCTTAATAAGGATCAAGAAATATGTATTGTCCATAAAATATATTGTTTGCAACGTATAATTCAGAACGTTTCATATGGGAAAAATCATTTACCTAGCACTTAGTTTCATTACTTATCGAAAGTAACGGCACAAAAAACACTAGTTTCAATAGTTTCTTATTTTTAAAATTGTGATAAAATAATCAATCACGACCTAGCTGAGTGACCGTGAGGCTCCTACCGTTATGTCCATTGTAAAAACTATCTGTACAAATTTAGATCGCTATTTTTTTCTATTAATTATAATTGTATCATGTTGGCTGGAATGTACCTATTGGAGAGAATAGTTGCAATACATACCATCTAGAGGGATTAAAATTTACGTAGTTCCCATAAGGTATATTGTTTGAAACACATAATTCACATTGGATCTTATGGGAGAAAATTATTAGTGAAAACTATGAATTTTTCCCTTATCAAAATTAAAAACATAACATATGCTAGGATCAACAATTTCATAATTTGAAAATAGTGATAACATAAAATATCATGCTCTAGTTTAGTGGTCGCTAGGCTCCCACCATTACCGCTAGTCATTATAAACACTATATGTATAACTTTGGGTCGCTACTATGTTTTCATTTATTATAATTGTAACATATTATTTGTGTCATCCCTAGAGGATCCAAGTGTTGCACTGCAAACCCTCAAGATGGATCATGACTTATGTAGTACTCAAAAGACGTATTGTTTGTAATATATAATTCACATTTTTCGTACAAGAGAAAATTCTTAGTGACTGCTAAGCTTCTATATGTATTTAATGGAACAACCTAACGACTACTAGGATCAACTGTTTCATTTTTCAACACCATGTACACAGTTTCTAAATGATAGTGTTATCCATTTATTTTAATTGTACCATATTCACTAGGCTATGTGTGGCGGAGAGAAAGTCTTGCATTACATAGCTTCGAAATGGATTGATACGTATTATGTGTTTCCCATAGGCTCAAAAGTTTCTTATTTTTGAAAATATCCATAAAAAAAATAAATCATGGTATATCTTAGTGGCTGCTAGGATCCTACCTTTACCTCTTCTCATTATAAATACTATCTTTACAGTTTTGGATCGCTAGCCTTACGATGTAGTTCCCATAAGAGACATGGTTTTAATATCATGTTTCACATCATTTCCTATAAAAAAAATGCTTAGCAATCGCTGAGATCCTTTACTTATCGACAAAAATGGCATATCAGACCCTAGGATCAAAATTTTCTTATTTTGAAAATAGCCATAAAATAAAAAATCATGGTATAGCTTAGTGGTCATTAGGCTCCTACATTTACCTCTTCTCATTATAAACACTATTTGTATAGTTTTTTATCACTAGCCTTAGTATATAGCTCCCATGAGATACATGAATTTCAACTCATACTTCACATAATATCCTTTAAAAGAAAATGCTTCACAAAAGCTAAGATCCTTTACTTATTGACATGAACAACATATCGGACCCTGGGCTCAAAAATTTCTTATTTTGAAAATAGCCATAAAATAACAAATCATGGTATAGCTTAGCAACCGCTAGGATCCTACATTTACCTCTTCTCATTATAAACACTATCTTTACAATTTTGGATCACTAGCCTTAGTATGTAGTTCCAATAAGATACATGGTTTTCAACTCATATTTCACATCATTTCCTATAAAAGAAAATTCTTAGCGATAGCTAAGATCCTTTACTTATTGACAAAAACAACATATCATACCCTAGGCTCAAAATTTTCTTATTTTGAAGATAGCCATTAAGTAACAAATCATGGTATAGCTTAATTGTCGCTAGCCTCCTACCTTTACCTCTTCTCATTATACACACTATCTGTACAGTTGTGGATCACTAGCTTTAGTATGTAGTTGCCATAAGATACATGGTTTTAAACACATATTTCACATCATTTCCTTAGAAAGAAAATTCTTAGCACCTACTAATATCCTTAACTTATTGACGGAAATGGCATATCCGACCCTAGGCTCAAACGTTTCTTATTTTGAAAATAGCCATAAAATAACACTATTTGTATAGTGTCTTGGATCGCTAGCCTTATTATGTATTCCAAATAGTTTGTTTGAACTTGCCACGTCGCATAGTTTAATTGGAGAATTAATTTAAATTAGTGTACACTATATCTAACAATTTATAAATCAATTTTGTTAAAAAAAATGGAACATAACTATCTGTGTATTATTCTATTAAACTTCAAAACTAAGTTTAGGGTTTATTTCTTCTATTTTCTTATAATATATATTTTTACTATGTTTGTTTCAATATATGTTATATAATATATATATTTTATTATGGTTATATTGTTATAGGCTATAGACAATGACAACTCACATTGTTTTTAATTCATGTTTAGTTTTAATATTTAAACCATGGAAAAATAAAAAATAGTGAAATTCAAACTCCCCCGCATATTTTGATATTTGAAATTTCAATAGCCCACACTTTTTCTTTAAGAGGGGGAAAGTGAAAATTTCAAATTTTCATATCCCATTCTTTTATATTTTTAAAATTTATTTCATGGAATGTGCTCAATAAGTTATTAAATTCCTCAGAGAAATGTTGATTAAGGTTTCTGATTTTTTTGGTCATGCAAAAAAGTATGTCTTCAAATAAAAAACTACATGCAGGTCGTAGATTGCAGGGCCGAGTTTTCAAATCCCGATTTTTTTTTACATGTGATTATAATCTTGTTTGTAGATAAGACACATAAAATATGCATAGAAATTACGCACAAAAGGGACGCACACAAAGGTAGAAAGCAACAGATATTGCGAATAGAATTACGCATATTGTTTGGTTGAGGTAAAATATGGAGGTTTCACTAAAAACATAAAGCATAAAATACTACCATATATTAGTAAATTAGGTATTTATAGTAAAGGTGTACTTTTTTTAATTTTGGGCTCTATTATTTTCTCTATAGTTGACTGGTTCCTGTGTTTTACACGGGAGTCCAATCATGATCTGCACAACCCTGCTTTGTCCCAATGAGTTGTGCTCCGTAGTTAAGCCTTGCTTTCTAGTTACTTTTGATCTCTATGCCAAACTTCCTTTTTCTTCACGAAAACACAATTTTTTGTGCTTTAACGAAAGAAAATTTAATCCCTTTTTTGCTCTAGTATTTATCTCTATTTAACGCTTTCTCATTTCCGTCATTCTATGTATCTCTTTAGGTATTTTTGTTTTGTATTTTTTGTTCTCGTTCCTACATTTTTTAAGGATAATGATAGCTTGTGGCACAGTCACTTTTTTTAAAATTTTATTTTGGTTGGGAGAACCAAAATAGTTTAATGTTTTTCATTAAGATGATGCAAATAAATGTCACTAATTAATTCATATTACATGTTTTACATGGTTGACACTTACACATTTTAGGAAAATATATGAGGTTAAAAAAATACTTTAAAACTATAAAACCATATTAAGAATTCAATTGTATGATAATTATTTCCAATTATATACATGTTTCCATGTAGAATTAACGAAATGTAATGTGTTCAACAATTTTATGTTTTGTAGATTGGAAGTTAAACACATTATACATGTTTTAATATTATTAAATATAATTTTAATCACTATGTATTTAATAATTAATATATTCTTCCTTTTTCACCCACTAATTTATGCCAAAAATTCACATAGCTTTAAGGTAACCACAATATAATTCTTTGTTTCGAAAACCTATTTATTAAACCTGAAATTTATTTCAAATTACATATAGGATTCTACACATATATTTATATATCCATTACATAAATTCTAGATTTATTTATTATCATTTATATTTTTTCAATATGATTGCTCTTATATTAATAAACTCTACCATAGGAAATTTTTTCTACCCTAGCGTCTGATATGCTATAATTATAATTTGAAAAAAAAATCATTTAACCTGGCCCCCTATGGATCAATTGTTTTTATATAGGCAACACAGTGTTTTTGGTCCTAACGATTGCTTGTGTTCTTTGACTACTATTATAGTCACAAAGATTAACAATTTATATTTATAAAATATCTTCAATATGAATATGATATGTTTACCTTTAAGAATAGATTAGCGGTCGTTAGGATGCAATGAGTAGATGGTGAAGTATGTAAAAACTTATTTTATAACTTCTTAGTCGCAATTCCGAATTTTGATAATTTTCATAAATGTAACATAATTCTACCAAAATATCATAATAAATAGAGAAATCTATACGTATACCTGTATAAAACATTAAATATATGATTTTACATGTATATTTATGTATCCATTATATAAACACCAGATTTATTTTTTATCGTTTATATATTTTCAATATGATTTATCCTATATGAATACACTCTACATCAAAAACATTGCATACACTAATTCTTGTTAGGCTATAATTATTATTTAGAGAAACCATTTATTTTCCTTTTACGACCTCACGGAACAATTTTTTTTTATATAGGAAACACACTGTTATTTGGTGTTAGTAATCGATTTGGTTTTTTGTCTCTTGTTATATATGCAAAGGTTTAGAATTTACATTTATAACATAGATTCATTATGAACATGATATATTTACCTTTAAGAATAGATTAGCAGCTCCTAGGGTGTAACAAGTAGATCACGTTGTATTTAAAAACTTGTTCTATAACTTCTAGATTTCTAGTCCAAGTTTCTTTTCTTGTCATAAATGTAAAAATATTCTACCAAAATCTCATAAGAAATAAATAAATATATACGTATACCTATGTAACACATAAAATACATGATCCTAAAAGTATATTTATGTATCAATTATATAAACTCTAGATTTATTTTTTAACGCTTACAACTTTTCAATATGATTTCTCCTATATGAATACACTCTACATGAAAAAACTTGCGTACACTAGCACCCGCTAGGCAATAATTCTTATTCATATAAAATATTCATTTACCTTTGGCGTCCTCACATAGAAGTTTTTTTATATAGGAAATACATTATTATTTGGTGTTAGTGATTGCTTTTGTTATTTGTCTCCTATTATATACACAAAGATTAACAATTTTGATTTATAACACAAATTCATTATGAACATGATATAATTACCTTTAATAATAGCTTAGTGGTCGTTAGGGTACACTGAGTAGATTGAGTCATATTGAAAATTTGGCTATATAAATTCTCGGTCACTAGTCCAAGTTTATACGTATATCTGTATATCACATTGTTGGCCCAAAAATCTGTCGGGTGGATAGATCTATGGATAGATAGGCCAACCGTGTTCAGGGCATAACCCCTCTTTGAGATAGCAAAGTGAAACTAGATTATCGCTATTCTACCAGTAGGAATCTATGAAAGTCTTACACTATTCTACCTTTAGGTGGGTTTGGGAGCTCATCCCGGTAGAGTTAGTTCTGATGAAGAACACAAAGGAATGAAGGAAGGAATAGAAGAAATGTGGATCTGAAGGGAGAAAAGAAATGAATTCCAAAGTAGAAAGGTCAAAGGGTTTATGTTTTGGGCTAGTAGTAAATAGAGCCAAACTTACTCACATAAACAAACAAAGCAATACTGATAAACAAATGAAAAAATCATATGTGAATCCAACAGAATAAGCATGTTGATCTAACTTAAGAAATATCTAACACATAACACAAGAATTCAGCACAAAGTCTCAATTTTTTGTATTAATAATTGTTTTATTACAAGAAAGCTCAAAGTCTTTCTCTCCTAACTCTATTTTTCATATGATTTTTCTCACACTTGAATACTACAAGTATCCAAGTATTTATAGAAGGAGAAGGAGAAAGAAGACAAAATGGAGCCAACAACCATTTACAAAATATCTAAAATTCAAATGTTGACTTTGGGGCAATTTTGTGGATGACAACATCCCATGGTGCAACATGGATGATGTCATCATTTGTGCCAACATACTTTTAAATATTTATACAAAAAATGGGACTAATCCTAGAAGGAAGGAGCCTATTCATTGTCATCCCTTGGCTTGAAAGGAGTGTCTTGCTTCTGCTCAGGGGAGGTAATGTGAAATTGAGCTTGATACTCCATGAACTTGCTTACTATCACTTGAAGTTGATCTTGAGAGGGACCCTTGGTATGATCCCCAATGACTTCGTAAGTTTTCCATTCATCTTTGAGTCTTTCTAGAAGTTTAAAATATTCATTGACTACCTCCATCAGGTATCCAACAAAGTTACGGCAGGCCAGAAGTTTGTTGATAGATTCTATATCAAAAGTGGCCTCTAACACTAAACACTGCGACATGATTTCTTTGAAAATCTGAATAGTATCATCCACCTTCCTCAAGGTGTATGATGCACTAAGAAACCTTGGATACATTCTTAAGATGATCTACTCAATTTCATGCATTACATCTAGTGCTTCCTCCTTGATTTTTTCTATCTTTTCTAGGACAAACTCTATTTGGTCAACCCGATAGTATAAAGCAGAAAGAACTTTATTGGGTGCTCACGGGTGATCAAAGACGTCAAATTTCACCAAGTCATTGGCTGGGAAGTCGAGCATCTTTTGGAACATCTCATGTTGCAACCTAGCATGGTCTAACTCTTTGGAGATAGGCCCTATTATTGTCTAGAGTTCCTTGTTAGCTCGATATATATTTTGATAGAGCTCTGTGAACTTTGTAATCACTTCCTCACTATCTTTGAGGATCTACTCTCTCCAGGTGGACACTGTTATACCTTTCTCACTGATCTTGGCATATTCATTTATCTTCTCCTAACTAAGAACTTCAGGAGGGTTAGCGACAGTCATAGGAGGGGCATTGCCCATCTTTTGCAGGGATTGGAGAAGATGTTTGTTTTGCTCTTTTAATATTCTCTTATCTTCCTTTGCTTCTTGAAGCTTTTTACAAAGGGCATCCAATGCAGATAAGGCCTCTCCTTGTAGGATCTCTGATGATGTTCCCATTGTGACCTGAGTCACTGTAAAATCTATAGGGGACAAATCTTCTTTCTTCTTTGTGAGATCATGATATGTGATCTCCATAACCCTTTCACCTGAAGCGCTTTGAGAGAAGCGGGTTATAGATTTTTGCTTCTTGGGCCCTTTAGCCAGAATAAATGAGAATTCCATAGGGACTTTCCTCTTGTGCTGGCTCAGGTGTTTGGAGATCCATTCTAGACTTAAGGGAGTGGGACAAGAGGAAGAGGAGGAAATGGGGGTGGAAGAAGGAGCAACTGCAGTGGACATGAGGAAATGTGTCGAGACACTTGGTGGTGGCATTAAGAAAGAAGCCAACACTCCAATGCTCATGGGGTAAGGAGTCACTGCAACAGAGGAAACTATGGGGGTGGAAGGGATCTGTGAAATGAAGGAAGAAACGCTGGGGGGCAGATCTGTGAGGGAAGAGAAAATGGAGGAAGAGGGAGGGGGAATGGTAAAAGAGGGGGGAGAATACAAAACCAAATGAGTGGTTGGTTGAGTGACATGAGGAGGGGAAGGAGGAGGGAGGGAGGGAATGGTTGGGACCTCACTAGTTGTACCAGTGATGACATCTGGCGTGGATGTGTCCGTTGGAGCACTGGCCGTTTCCTCTCTTCTTGGGGACACTAAGTCCACAACTTTCTCTTTGGCGGTGGAAGGAGGGCTCTCAGGAAATTTTTTTTGAGTAGTGCTTTCCTCTCATTTTATATCTTTTCCTTTGCCTTTAGGCAAGTGTTTTGGCTTGGCGGGTGCATCACCCAAGGGAGAAATGCTGAAGTCTACCCTAATGTAGATGATACCATTTTTCTTGCACCAATGCTTAGTACACTGTAGAGTGCCTTTGACCCTTTCCTCAATAGTTTGAGGGGCCTTGTTTCTATCAATTTTAGCAAATGACCAATTGTCCCCATCTGTGTCTAGATAAACCTGATGAAATTCTTGATCAGTTGCTTGGAAACCCTTTGGGATGATGGCCACACCATATTGAATGATCTCTGCCAGGGCCAGGCATGAGTGATCATTTTTTCTGAGCTCAACTTCATGATATAGATTGATGTATATATATTCGATCTAAAGGACGTGAATTAGATCGATTTTTTCCCTTGGGAGGAAATCACGATGATCAAAGGTTGGCCTCACTGGGAAATTATTCTTTAAGGTGAGAAATACAAGCTCTACAAACATCTCCCAGGATTTCCTCTGTGAAGTGTAGGTGTACGTGCCCACTATGAGGGGGAATGGAGTTCCACCCTTCTTCCTTTTTAAACACTTCTCATGGTATGTGATAAGCTGTCTAGACAACTCTAGTAGGATCAGCTTGGGTCCCGCATACCTCAGTAATTTGTTCGGCTCTCCCAAGAAGTTAGCGGCTCTGAGATATGTGAAAGTGGGGAATTACGTGAATAACTCTCCCCACTTCTCTGTGGTGGTGACCATGATTTTGGTTTTCTGACCATAAGTCATGTTGGGCCTCAAGAGGTAGATGATGCCATAGAAGAAGACATCGTTGACTTTACTGAATTGGGCTATGTTGTTCTCTAGTTTTAATTTTCGATAGTACTCGTATATTTTTACCTAGGGCCATATCCCATACCGATTTAATGTTGGGTAGTCCCTCTCTGAGGTAGCAGCATGTACCACATAGGAGTTTATATAGAACCTCCCAGTTGATGAAAGTTTTTGAAGATGCTCCAAGATCATGCTACTGATAATCTCTCCCCATTTAAAATGTTGATCAGGAACATTTTTACTCATGGTTTCTAAATACCTGAGCATCCACTTGTGAAAGTAATGGGTATCAGGGAGCCCAAACACCCTGCTCAGGAAAGTGATGGTGTCACTCAGCTCCTTTGAAAAGTCACTGTGATAAATGACTTGTGGCCACCTGCTTATCACCTTATTGTTCTTGAGGTACACCTCATTCATCAACTGCATACATTTTTCTTCATTTTCGTTCCATGTCTTCATCCAGTCCTCTTGGCTTACTGCTACAAAATGTCAGTGGTGAGGGATACCCAACATGATCTCAAAATGCTGGGCCGTGAGGTTGATTATTACCTCGCCCTTCTTATTTTCGACACATCTTGTGTCCTTATTGTAATAATAACCCACCAACATCATGAACTCATTGTTGATTGCGCTCACAGGGATCCCTGTAGCAAAGTGCAGACCACTGCCATCCAATTTATCCATCCATGGGCTACCTGTGCCCTTTTTGGTTCTTGCCCAGAAGTCCTCCATGTCAATGTGCCTGAGTCCTAAATCTCTGATATCTAGATCACACTCTGCAAAAGATTCAGGCATCCTGACCCTTTGGTATTTATATTACATTTCTTCTTCTGTTAACCTGGCTTTACCCTTGGACTTAGTTGGCTTCTTACTCGATGAAGACATGTGTGGATCTGAGTTCAGATGTTGATTTGTAAGAAGAATCAGGGAATTCCATTGCAGAAGAGCCATGTTAACTGTTAAGTCATCCATCAAAGCTTACAGAATGAAAAGTTAGCAAGTTATGAGCCTCTAGGCGTAAGGCGCAGCTCTACTGTAGGCTGCAGGGTCTTAGAAAAGTAAGGCGCACTCTGAGAAAGTGTTGTATAGGAGAAAACAACACCAAAAGGGGCATAGGGCGTGGGAAGGATACACACAACATTCAAATATTGTGTTTGAGGGATGTGCCCTTACGCCATTAGAAGTCTTTTTAAGTGGGGTGCAGATATGGTTGATGTTGCAAGGTCCCAGGATGTGCCATTAGCACAGATGTGGTAGATGTTGCATGAGAGTGAGGTGTGCCGAGTGGTTTAGATTGTGCGGCACGGGATAGGTTTGCACAATATTCAGATGTTGTTGTAGTTGTTTTTGGTGCCGGCACTTGTGCCTAGGGAAATTTACAATTTTTATAAGATGTAGAGAAGGCTTATGCCACATGCAGGGACAGTGCGCCTGTGGCGGGACTGTGTTCAATGTAACAAGGATGAAGTTTGTGTTGAAGGAAAAATAGTTGGTTGATTTGCAAAGAATTTATGATTTTCACTCTTTTGGCTCAAATTTTGATGTTTGGGAGGGAAACCTTAGCAAAGTAAGGGACAAATGAGTTTGAGTATTTTGTGGTAGAGTCCTCCAGATTTACAGATCTGGAAGGAGGAGAACGGGTTTTCAGAGTTGAGTATTTGGGTTCATTGTTTATTATCAATCCTAATCACCTAAACCATTATAAAAACCACAAACAATCCACAAAAAGGGCAAGGGCCACTTACCAGGTATATATAATGATAAATGGGACGATGCGGGGTCCACAAATGTGAAAAATGGCAACACACGGGGCTGACAGGAACACTGACAAGTGCAGAGGAATAACTTTTTCACATTTTTTGAATTGTGAAAATGACAGGTCAGATGCACCTATATATCAAAAAAAGTGCAATAAATGTGCCACCAACTTTTTCTATGGTGCACTTAGGTAGATGTTGACACAAAGAGATTTGTGCCATGGCACATCTTTGGAAGTGTCGACAATGCGTTTTTAGCACCATAGCACACTTCAGAGAGGTGCAACATTTGGAGTGTTGACAAGTTGGTGTATGCACCTTAGCACACCTTTGAGAGGCCCAACATTTGGAGGCGCAACATTTAGAGGCACAACATTTGGAGTGTTGACACTCCTTAGAATGTGCCAAAGGAAAGGAGGGGCACAGTTTTGTTTGATGTTACATGTATGAAAATAGCGCCTAACCCAAAAAGGTTGAAAATGACCAAGTTCTAAAAATTAGATTTTCTGGAAAGGGTTTTTATGCCATTCCGAATGCTAAGAGACCTCAACGGGGGACCAAAACGGAAATTTTGGTATGGTTACCTGCAAAATTGCCCTTGTCAATTTTACAAGATAACAATTGGCTCTTTCTGGGGACTAACTTTTAGTGAAGTTTAAGGGTATAGAATCCTAGATCAACATGTTCCTATCCATTGGGTTACAGAGTAAAAAACAAGGGCGACGAAAAAAGAAAGGAAAACACTTAACCAACAGAAAGAAAATACATGAAAAAAAACACACAACTAAAGAAAACTATAAAAAGAAGAGAGCAAGCTCTACTTCCTGAATATTTTGAGATGTTTCCCACTATAGGGGAGCTGAAGCTCAGTTCCGTCTAGATATGAGAGATAGAAGCTATTCTCTCCGTTGAGCTACTTGATCTTGAAAGGCCCTCTCCAAAGAGAGTCGAATTTCCCATGCATGCCCTTTGGCTCTCTTCGCTTATCCCATAGAAGGATGAGATATCCCAACTGGAAATCCCTCTACTTAGCCTTTTTATCGAACATTCTCTTGACTTGATTCTGATTCTCGATGATCTTGTTGACCACTCTTATTCTCTTTTCTTCAAGTTCTGTTAGATACATGATCCTCTTTTCTAGAGAATTCTATAAATTATCATCTTTAATCGCTCGTGCCAAGCACAGAGCAGGAAGTTCCATGGAAATGGGGAGCTCGGTGTCAATTCCATATAACACTTGATAAGGTGACATATCGATAGACCTCTTCGGAGTAATATAGTCTGCCCACAAAGCATCATATAATGACTTGTGCCATAACCGCTGATTCTCGTTGACCAGCTTCGATATGATGGTTACTAGGTTCTTATTACTAGATTATGCCTGACCATTTCCCTGGGGCTAATAATCTGAGGCATGGGCCAAGGTTATCCCATATTCATAGCAAAAATTGATAACTTCCCATGAGGAGAAGTTGGAAGCATTATCAACAACGATCTTGTGTGGGATGCCAAATCTCATGATGATATTTTCTTTGATGAAGTTACAAACAACTTCAGAGGTGGCATTTTTGACAGGTATGGCCTCTACCCATTTGGTGAAGTAATTTGTTGCTTTCAGAACATAACTCTGTCTGGCACTTGATTGGGGATGTAGTGCTCTAATAAAGTCAATTCCCCATTACCTGAATGGTTCGCCAATAATGACGGGTCTGAGGGGAAAAGTAGCCAATTTTGGTTTGTCAACAAACTGTTGGTAGAGCTCACATTTTGCTACCCAGGTGGTTGTATCTTGAAATAGTGTTGGCCAGTAGTACCTAGCCCAAATGATCTTATGTGCTATTACGGATGAGGAGAAGTGACCACCGCAGGTTGAGTCATGAAAAATTTCAAGCAATTTGATCTGATGCGGTTTGTCAATGCATCACAAGAATATCCCATCAATCCCATGCTTGTATAAACCGTCATCCCATATGACATATCTAGCTGCACTGAGCTTTATAGTCTACTTTTCGTTTGAAGTTAGATGAGCTAGGAACTCACCATAAGTGAGAAAGAAATTGATGTCTTAATACCATTCGTCGTTGGTCGCAACAAATAGAACCATAGGTAGAGAATTAGCTTTCCTCAACTGACCCTGTGCTCCGTCGAAGTAATCAATTTTCTCTCTAGGGACTTTTGAATCTTTGTTTTCAGCCATAAGCTAACATAGGCCCTTGCCTCTTACCAGCTTGGTTGGTTTTATGTCTAGATCATACTCTTGGACCTTTGCGATCCAATTCCCTTGTAAGCTTCCTAACTCCTATTGAGTTAGGATAGACTTAACTGCCATGTCAGGAACCAACACTACCGTATGAGAGTTTAGGATGTAGTACCAGAAGTTTTTGACTTCTTTGAAAATGGAAAAGGCATGATTTTCTAACTGAGACATCTTCAATTCATGAAGTTTGAGAGGGGAGATCATGAACGCGATTGGAGATTCAACATCCTCAGAGTTCTTTTACATTAAGATGGCTAATATAGTATGCGCAGATGCATAATTGTACATGATAAAATCCTTGGAGAAGTCATGACATACTAGGATGGGTGCATGAGCAATGGAGGATTTTATATCCTCAAATGATGCCTTTCCTTCTTTGCTCCACTAGAAAGTTTGTGACCCTTTCATCATATTTGATATGTGACAAGTCTTTTTAGTGAATTCTGGAACAAAGCACCTGAGAAAATTCACCTTTCCGAAGAAGGAGTGAACACCGGCCTTACTTGTGGGTAAGGTAAGGCTCTAAATAGCCTTAACCCTTTTGACATCTATCTTTGTTCCTTCTTTGTTGATAACGTGTCCCAACAACTTTCCTTTGGTTACCCCAAAAACAAACTTTTTGGATTTAGGGAAATCCTGTGTTCTCGACATCTAATCAATACTTGTTTCAAATGATCACAATGATCACTTCACTTTTTTGAGAACATAGTTAAATCATCCAAATAAACCACAATGACCTTTCCCATCATATCTTTGAATGTGAATTCCATCGCTCGCTGAAAGGTGGCACCAACATTGGTCAAGCCAAAAGGCATCCTTCTGTAGGTGAATGTGCCCCAGGGAGTAGTGAATGTTGTTTTGAATTGGTCTCCAGGTGAGACTTAAATCTGATTGTAGCTTGAAAAACCATCAAGCATGGACAACATCTCTTAACCGGTTACTATCTATAGAACCTGATCCATTATGGGGAGTGGGTAATTGTCCTCCAAGGATGCCTGATTCAGATTGCGAAAAGCTACACATATGCATATCTTTCCATTCTTGTTTCATACGGGCATGATTTTTACAACCCAGGTACTATGATGGATAGGAAAGATGATTCTCACATCTAGCATTTTCTATATTTCCACCTGGATGGTACCCGAGATCTTAGGATTGTAATGCCTCTATTTCTGGCGAAAGGGTTTGATTTCTTCCTTTAACAGGATGTCATGTTAAATGTCCTTAGGCTTAAAATACTTTAGATCAGCATAAGACCATGCCAATATGTCCATATATTTCTTCAACAATTTGAAAAACTTCCACTTTTCCTTGGGTGTACAACATTTCCCGATGTTCACAAACTGCGGATATTCTACAATACCCAAGTTGATTGATTCAGTCTTTGGAGAGGAGTTAGGGTCATCTTGTCACTTTTTCTTGACAAAACAATCATGTTTGTCAAACAATCATTCTAAAGAGACTAAACCCTTCGGAATTTTATTTCCCTTAAGCTGACATATGCCATTACCTTCTTTTGATTCATTTGCTTAACCAGTGATAAATTCACGACATGTAGAAGTGGATCCCTCAAAATGAAGCTCTTTGAAGTTATCAACATTTTCTAGAAAAGAAACAAGCTGATTGTCATCGTTGAATACCTTCCAGTGCTGAGAATTGTCCAGCACACTTGGGCAAAAGACTACCTCAATGGTATACGTGTCTATTTTCAGCCCTGGGTGAGGGAGCATAAGAGACACTGAGACGGCCAATGAATTAGCCATGTCATTTAGAGATCTTGGAATGGATTTTATTGAGAAAGTGTCAAATTCTTCAATGTTGTCCCATACTGCATTGCGGTAGTGCCTGATTCTATCATTTTTCACTTGGTACACCCCTTTTACCTGATTGAAAATTACTTCAACATCACCTTGTACTTTTAGGTTCTTGATTCCTCTTTCCTTTGCAGCTTGCATGCCGAGTAACAAAGATTCGTTCTCGGCAGTATTGTTTGTATTGAAAAATTGCTATTTGAAAGAAAGAGGGAAAATCTCTTCTTCAGGAGATATCAGGATGGCTCTAGCACCACATCCACTTGTTGCACAACTGCCATAAAACTGCAGTGTCCATATCTTGTTAAGGTCCTCCTCCTAGATGAGAACGTCCATTTTATCAGACTCAATGGATAAAAAGTAGTTCCCCATCCCTAATGATTTAAAAATAATTTGGGCTTTGGGGTCGTCAGAGTTGGTGACCAGGTACTTCTTTTGTGATTCAAGCTCCAATGTCTGCATTACACCCTTGATGGGGATTCTGGCTTTGGACTAGTCCATATGAATCTCTCCAGCGACTTCTCACAAAAATCTTCTCCCTAGTAGAATTCCATATGCTACTGGGATATCAGCAACAAGGATGATCATCTTTACCCTTTTCATTAGGAACACTGCAAATGCAAATTGTGTGTCTTTGATCTGACTAATTAATAGAACCTATTTGGTTTCCATGGAGTAACATCTACCGAAAGGCTTGGTAAGGGTGAGGCCTAAAGCATGAGTGACTTTTACCGGCATTACATTATCGGAAGCCCTAGAATCAATTATGCAGTTGCTTAGTTTATGACCATTGATTAGGAGGGAGAGATAAAAAGGTTCAATTTTTCTTGACATGAAAGTCGAGGAAATATTTATGCGAGATGCAGGAGGAGGGGAAAGGATTTCTTTTGGGGAGATAGGAGAGGGGACGGCAGCTTAGCTTTGGATATATTTGGTCAATCTTACAAGCTGCTCAGGGTTAGACTAAAGATACTCAACTTCAGACATTTGAATCTTGGTCTTTTTAGCATGATCGACTATGTCAAATGTGACCAAGGGTTGCATTGACAAAGGAATGAGTCCATTTCATGATGGTAGGGTAGGGTTATTGGTCTTTATGGAAACATGAGAAGGTTGATTTGGATGAGAGATGGGAAGAAAATACTTCTTCATAAAAGGTTTAATCGGAGGTTGAGCAGGAAGAGGATTACCTCTTTTAGCAATGGTTGGAGATGTGTTTGACACAATGTCCTCCTTTTGTATCTTGGTAGAAACTTCCACTTCTTTTCCTTGTGATCAGGTGAAAACAACATATGACTATCCACTTGCATACCCTTGAGTACCTTCCTCCTCATCATACTCCTCATCTTCAAATTCCATATACCCAATTGTAGAGTCACCAATTGGTTCACCGACATCTTGATCATCTTCACCTTACGATGAAGGTTCTTCATAAATTTGCTCCTCTTCTTCGATCTCGACCAGGGCATTAACCAGAGGGGCCTCAAGTGCTAACCTTGGAGTAGTAGCAAGAAAACGCGTCCTTTTTAGGGAATTTTTGGGGGTGAAGTTCCTCTATGGGATATCCCGGTACGGAGTGGTAGACAAAGCTTGAGCTAATTACTTCTTTAATGTGAGCAAGTCATTCACCATCTTCTGGAATGCCAGATCTGATGAAGTGGCTTAAGAAGGAGTTGAAGCCTTTGGTTTGGATGGATCTCATTTTAACTCACCAGATATAAGTAGGTTTTCTTCTATCTGAATGACCACAGCTTGAACAAGGACTAAGGTGGTGATTTGTTCTTGTAAGAGTAAGAAACTTACTCTTGAGCTCATGGCATTCACAAAGAAACACTTTTGATTTTCTGGTGTTGGCAACATGGCAGGTGGCACACGATTAATCAATGAATTGAAATGGGTGATAAAATCACACATGGTTTCATGGGCTTCCTTCTTTAAGTGAGTTATCTTTGATAGTAATGCAAATGTGTCTTCTGAAGGCTTATACCTGTCTTCAAATGCAATTCGTAATGTGGCCCAACTGGTGATAGATCCGGATGATAAATGTTGGAACCACTCTATTGTAGGTCCTTGTAAGGTCTCTAGAAAGAGGTGTACTGACACGTATTCATGGGTCACATCTAGGATATTGCATGACATGATGAATGTAGATATATGCGAATCCATGCTTTGGTTTTCACTTCCATCAAATCTTGGGAAATTCTTGTGATTTCCATGAGGGAGTGCGTGAACCGGATGTGGCAATGTAAGAGGGCCCATAGCGTTTCCCCATGTTACTGTCATTTGAAAATCTAGAAAGAGGACATGAGTTGGGAGGATGGTTCCACTTAGCAGTAGAGCAGTGCAAATTGATGTGTAGGCTCCTTGTGAAAATTGGTTCTTTCGTGGGGACGAGGCACTTATGGCTGACTGATCAGCTGAACTCAGCGACATGAAGTGCACTGGTGTAATACTGAAGTTGTGCCTTTGAAGTAGATCAAAAATAGGATCAAATTCTCCACAAGCTCTCCTACTACGGGTAAATGGCTCACCCTCCAATGTATTTGTTCAGGTTTACAGTGATTTGGAGTAGATTTATAAAAACTCTTTTTATTTGTATTTGCTGATTTTCTGCTTTTTTTGACAAAAATCAGTAGTATGTACTTTTCTAAATATTTAAATTTATCCTTCTTTTTGAAAAATGATTACAGTTTTAATGAAAAATATTAACGAGGATAAAATGATGGTTAACTTAGTAAGTTGATTTTTTGGATCTTAGATTTGACTTTTTTGCAAGGGTTTGAAAATATTTGTAAAACTATCAGAATCTTAGATCTATGAAAATACAGAGATTTTTATAAAAAATCAGTGAACTAAAGGTTTCTAATTGGTCCATATCTATGGATCTCTTAAGAAAATTTTCAATTTGGATCACTTTTTGCAAAAATTTTGGATTTTAAACAAAGAGTTAAGATTTGCAAACAGGTAGTGATTTTTATAATTTTAACTATTTTCTTAGTCTTCCCAGCAACTTTTAAAAACTGTTGGTGTCTTTTAGCTGACATAACACTCACATAGATCTGGTTCTTTCCCTAGCGGAGTCACCAAAAACTATTGGTCTAAAAATCTGTCGGCTGGATAGATCTATGGATAGACAGGCCAACAGTGTGCAGGGCAGAGCCCCTCTTTGAGACAGCAAAGTGAAACTGGTTTATTGCTATTCTACTAGCAGGAATTTGTGCAAGTCTTATAGTATTCTACCTTTAGGGGGGCTTTGAATCTCATCCCGGTAGATTTAGTTTAGAAAAATAATAGAAAGGAATGAAGGAAGGAATAGAAGAAAGGTGGATCTAAAGGGAGAAAAGAAATGAATTCCAAAGTAGAAAGGTCAAAGGGTTTATGTTTTGGGCTAGTAGTAAACAAAGCCAAACTTACTCACATAAACAAACAAAGCAATATTGATAAAAAAAAATGACAAAATCATATGTGAATCCAACAGAATAAGCATGCCGATCTAACTTAAGAAATATCTAACACATAACATAGGAATTCAGCACAAAGTCTCAATTTTTTGTATTAATAATTGTTCTGTTACAAGAAAGCTCAAATTCTTTCTCTCCTCACTCTATTTTTCATACAAATTTGCTCACACTTGAATACTACAAGTATCCAAGTATTTATAGAAGGAGAAGGAGAAATAAGACAAAAGGAGCCAACAACCATTTAAGAAATATCTACAAAATATCTAAAAGTCAAATGTTGACTTTGGGGCAATTATGTGGATGACAACATCTCATGGTGTAATGGATGATGTCATCATTTGTGCCAACATACTTTTAAATATTTATACAAATATGGGACTAATCCTAGGAGGAAGGAGCCTATTCATCATCATCCCTTGGCTTGAAAGGAGTGTCTTGCTTCTGCTCAGGGGAGGTAATGTGAAATTGATCTCGATACTCTATGAGCTTGCTTACCATCACTTGAAGTTGATCCTGAGTGGGACCCTTGGTGTGATCCCTGATGACTTTGCAAGTTTCCCGTTCATCTCTGAGTCTTTCTGGGAGTTTAAAATATTCATTGCCATCCTCCATCAGGTATCCAATAAAGTTGCGGTAGGCTAGAAGGTTGTTGATAGATTCTATATCAAAAGTGGCCTCTGATGCTAAACCCTACTACACGATTTCCTTGGAAATATAAATAGTATCATCCACCTTCCTCAAGGCATACAATGCACCGAGTAACCCTGGAGACATTCTTAAGATGATTTTCTCCATTTGATGCATTGCATCTAGGGCTTCCTCCTTGATTTTTTCTATCTTTTCCAAGAAAAAATCCATTTGGTCAACCCGATAGTCTAAAGCAGCAAGGACTTTGTTGGGTGCTCACGGGTGATCAAAGATGCCGAATTTCACTAAGTCATCGGCTGGGCAGTTGAGCATCTTTTGGAACGTATCGTGTTCTAACCTAGCATGGTCCAAATCTTTGGAGATAGGCTCTTCTATTGTCTGGAGTTCCTTTTTAGCTTGATCTATATTTTGATAGAGCTCTGTGAACTTTGTAATCACTTCTTCACTATCTTTGAGGATCTGCTCTCTCCAGGCAGACATTGCTTTACCTTACTTTCTGATCTTGGCGTATTCATTTATCTTCTCCTGACTAAGAACTTTAGGAGGGTCGGAGACAATCATAGGAGGGGCATTTCCCATCTTTTGCAGGGCTTGGAGAAAATGCTTGTTTTGCTCTTTTAATATTCTCTTCTCTTCCTTTGCTTCTTGAAGATTTTTGCAAAGGGAATGCACTATGGATAAGGCCTCTCCTTGCAGGCTCTCTGATGATGTTCCCATCATGACCTGAGTCACTGTAAAATATGTAGGGGACAAATATTCTTTCTTCTTTATGAGATCAAGGTATGTGATCTCCATAACCCTTTCACCTGAAGCACTTTGAGAGAAGCGGGTTATAGCTTTTTGCTTCTTGGGCCTTTTAGCTAGAATAATGGAGAAGTCCATAGGTGCAATAGGTACTTTCCTCTTGTGCTGGCTCTGGTGTTTGAAGATCCATTTTGGACTTAAGGGAGTGGGACCAGAGGAAGAGGAGGAAACGTGGGTGGAAGAAGGAGCAAATGCAGTGGACATGGGGAAATGTGTCGAGACACTTGGTGGTGTCATTGAGAAAGAAGCCAACACTCCAATGCTCATGGGGTTAGGAGTGACTGCAGGAGAGGAAACTATAGGGGTGGAAGGGATCTATGAAATGAGGGAAGAAATGCTAGGGGACAAATCTGTGAGGGAAGAGAAAATGGAGGAAGAGGGAGGGGGAATGGTAGAAGAGGAGGGAGAAGACACAACTAAAGGAGTAGATGGTTGAGCAACATGAGGAGGGGAAGGAGGAGCGAGGGAGGGAATGGTTGGGACCTCACTAGTTGTAGCAGTGATGACATCCTGAGTGGATGTGTCCGTTGGAGCACTAACTACTTCCTCTCCTCTTGGGGACACTAAGTCCACAACTTTATCTTTGGCAGTGGAAGGAGGGCTCTCAGGAACTTCTTTCAGAGAAGTGCTTGCCTCTCCTTCTATATATTTTCCTTTTCCTTTATGTAAGTGTTTCGGCCTAGTGGGTGCATCGCCCAAGGGAGACGTGGTGAAGTCTACCCCAAGGTAGATGATACCATTTTTCTTACACCAATGCTCGATGCACTGCAAAGTGCCTTTGACCCTTTCCTCAATAGTCTGAGGGGCCTTGTTTCTATTAATTTTAGAAAATGGCCAATTATCCCCATCTGTGTCTAGATAAACCTAATCAACTTTTTGATTAGTTGCTTGGAAACACTTTGGGACGATGGCCACACCATATTGAATGATCTCTATTAGGGCCAGGCGGGAGTGATCCTTTCATCTGAGATCGAATTCGTGATATAGTTTGATGTAGATATCTTCGATCTGAGGGATTTGAATTGGATCAATTTTTTCCCTTGGGAGGCAATCATGAGGATCAAAGGTTGGCCTTGCCGAGAGATGTTTGTAGAGCTTGATTTTCTCAACTTAAAGCATAATTTCAGAGATATGTGAAAGTGGGGAATTGTGTGAATTGCAATTAGTGGCTCTGAGATATGTGAAAGTGTGGAATTGCATGAATAAAGATCCCCACTTCTCTGTGGTGGTGACCATGCTTTTGGTCATCCAACCATAAGTCATGTTGGTCCTCAAGAGGCAGATGATGCCATAGAAGAAGATGTCGTTGGCTTTACTGAATTGGGCTATGTTGTTCTCTAGTTTTAATTCTGGATAGTACTCTTATATTTTTACCTGGGGCCATATCCCATACCGATTCAATGCTGGGTAGTCCCTCTCTGAGGTAGCAACATATACCACATAGGAGTTCATATAGAACCTCCCAGTTGTTGAAAGTTGTTGAAGCTACTCCGAGATCGTGCTGCTAATAATCTCTCCCCATTCAAAACACTAATCAAGAACATTTTTACTCATGGTTTCTAAATACATGAGCATCCACTTGTGAAAGTAATGGGCATCAGAGAGCCTAAACACCCTACTTAGGAAAGTGATGGTGTCACTCAGCTCCTTTGAAAAGTCACTGCGATGAATGACTTATGGCCACCTACTTGTCACCTTCTTGTTCTTGAGGTACACCTCATTCATCAGCTGCATACATTTGTCTTCATTTTCATTCCATGTCTTGATGCAATCCTCTTGGCTTAATACTACAAAATGTCAGTGGTGAGGGATACCCAACATGATCTCAAAATATCAGGTTGTGAGGTTGATTATTACCTCACCATTCTCATTTTCAACACATCTTGTGTCCTTATTGTAACAATGGCCCACCAACATCATGAACTCATTGTTGATTACACTCATGGGGATCCCTATAAAAAAGTGCAAACCACTTCCAACCAATTTATGCATCCATGGGCTACTTGTGACCTTCTTGATTCTGGCTTAGAAGTCCTCAATGTCAATGTTCCCGAGTTCTGAATCTCTGATATCCAGATCACACTCTGCAAGAGATTCAGGCATCCTGACCCTTTGGTATTTATATTTCATTTCTTCTTCTGTTAGCCTGGCTTTACCCTTGGACTTAGTTGGCTTCTTACTCGATGAAGACATGTGTGGATCGGATTTCAACTGTTGATCTACAAGAAGAATCAGGGAAGTCCATCACAGAAGAGCCATGTTAGCTGTTAAGTCATCCATTAAAGCTTATAGAATGAAACGTTAGCAATTTACGAGCCTCTAGGTGCAAGACGTAGCTCTACTATAGGCTGCAGGGTCTTAGAAAAACAAGGTGCACTTTGAGAAAGTGTTGCATGGGAGAAAACAACACCAAAAGGGGCGCAGGGCGCAGGAAGGCTGCACACAACATTCAAATGTTATTTTTGAGGGATGTGTGCTTGCACCATTAGAATTCCTTTTAAGTGGGGTGTAGATATTGTTGGTGTTGTAAGGTCCCAGGATGTGCCATTGGTGTAGATATGGTAGATGCTACATGAGAGTGAGGTGTGCCAAGTGGTTTAGATTGCACGGCGCGGGAAAGGTTTGCACAACATTCAAATGTTGTTGTAGTTGTTTTTGGTGCTAGTGCTTGCGCCTAGGGAAATTTGTGATTTTTATAAGGCATGGAGAATTCTTATGCCACATGCATGGATATTATGCCTGTGATGGGACTGTGTTTGATGTAACAAGGATGAATTTTGTGCTGAAGGAAAAACAATGGGTTGATTTGCAAAGAATTTATTATTTTCACTCTTTTGGCTCAAATTTTGATGTTCGGGAGGGAAAACTTAGCAAAGCAAGGGACAAATGAGTTTGTATTTTTTGTGGTAGAGTCTTCTAGATTTGTAGATATGGAAGAAGGAGAAGGGGTTTTCAGAGTTGAGTATTTGGGTTCATTGTTTATTATCAATCCTAATCACCTAAACCATTATAAAAACCACAACCAATCCACAAAAAGGGCAAGGGCCACTTACCATGTATATATAACGATAAAGGGGATGATGCGGGGTCCACGAACAAGACAAATGGCAACATGCGGGGCTAACAAGAACGCTGACAAGTGCAGAGGAATAACTTTTTCATGTTTTTTGAATTGTGAAAATGACAAGTCAGACGCGCCGATATATAGCAAAAAGTGTAATAAATGTGCCACCAAGTTTTTCTATGGCGCACTTAGGTAGATGTCAACATGAAGAGATTTTCACCATGGCGCAGCTTTGGGAGTGTCAAAACTACATTTTCAGTGCCATAACGTACTTTAGAGAGGTGCAACATTTGGAGTGTTGACAAGTTAGTGTATGCGCCTTAGCACACCTTTGAGAGGTGCAACATTTGGAGGCACAACATTTAGAGGTGCAACATTTGGAGTGTTGACACTCCTTAGAATGTGTAAAAGGACAGGAGGGGCACAATTTTGTTTGATATTACATGAATGAAAACTACACCCAACCCAAAAAGGTTGAAAATGACCAAGTTCTAAAAATTAGATTTTCCAGAAAGGGCTTTTATGCCATTCCGAACGCTAAGAGACCTCAACTGGGGACCAAAATGGAAATTTTGGTATAGTTACCTGCAAAATTACCCTTTTCAATTTTACAGGATAACACACATAATATACACAATTCTACACATATATTTATGTATCCATTATATAAATTCTAGATTTAGTTTTTACCTTTTATATAAAATCATGTATGAATACACTCTACATGAAAAATGTTTCCTACTCTAGTGACTGGTAGGCTATAATTCTTATTTGGAGACAGTCTTCATTTACCTTGGTGGAGTCAAAGATAAGTGGAATTTGCTACATGCAACACACTTTTTTTAGGTCAAGTGATCTCTTTGTTATTTATCTCATGTTAAATATGCAAAGATTAACAATTAAATTCATAACTCAACTTCATTATAAAAATAATATATTTACTTTTAAGAATAGCTTAGCGGTCGCTAGGTTTCATCGAGTATATTGCATCGTATCTAAAAAATGTTGTAAATATTCATGGTCTCTCATCCACTAGATTAGTCCAAGACATAATATTAATACCTTAAACTCAATTGGATTAAACAAATTAAATTAAAATAGTTTGAGCAAAGCAGGCGTTAAGTACTTCCACAATATAATATTTCTAGCTTAGTGGGTGTTATAATTTATCAAGTTAATGAATGATATTTTGAGCATAGCATATATTAGCTTATGACACAACATAATATTTGGATCTTAGTAGTCTCTAGGTTTCAGTAAAAGAAAGTAAGATATTATAAGCTTAACGGTTGGTACGTTATGCCAAAACATATTAATACAGTCTTAGTGAATACTCAGATATAACAAATTAAATCAACATTGTTTGAGCTTAGCAGCTGCTAGGTATTTAAAAAACATATTATTTCGACAAAAAGATTCACTGACATTTAACAAACTAAAGAAAGACATATTGAGTTTAGTTTCCACTAGGTTTTTTTTCAACAAAACTTCAACAAATGATAGTTTAATCTTCAAAAATGCAAACAAGATATGTATAAATTAGTTGAATTTATTGTATGATTTTAAGATTTTAAATTAATATATTCCAAGCATAGCGCCCACCATGTTATGCTACCTCATAATCATTGGATCCTATTGGTGGTTAGGATTTAATAAACTAAATTAAGGTATTATGATCTTAGCGTCCGCTAGGTTATGCCACAACATATTATATGGGTATTCCATTCACTATGGTTTAATAACTTCAATTATGATATTTAACAATATTTAGTGGCCAGTGGGTTACACCAAAACATAATATTTGGATCTTAGTGGTCATTTTGATTTCACAAATTAAATCAACAGAGTTTGAGCTTAGAGGCTGCTAGGTATCTAAACAAAATAATTTTTTGACCTAAATATTTACGAGCATTTAACAAACTAAAGGATTTTGGTTTCCGCTAGGTTTTATTTCAACATAACCAAACAAATGATATTTTACTCTTCTAATTTTCTAGGGTTTAAAAAATTAAGGTAATATTTGGATCTTAGTGGTCTCTAGGTTTCAACAAAATAAAGTTAGATATTACAATCTTAGTGGTTGGTAGGTTACGCTAAAACATAATATTTGAATCATAGTGGTCACAGTGAGTTCACAAATTAAATCATCATATTTTGAGCTTAGCGACTGTTAGGTATTTAAATAATATATTATTTCAACCTAAAGAGTCACTAGCATTTGACAAACTAAAGAAAGACAATGAGTTTAGTTTCCGCTAGTATATCAAGATATTGAATGATATTTTAAACTTAACGTCCACTAGCTTATGACACAACATAATATTTGGATCTTAGCGGTCTCTAGGTTTCAACAAAATAAAGTAATATTTGGATCTTAGTGAATACTGGGATTTAACAAAGTATATCAACATAGTTTGGGCTTAGCGGTCGCATTAGGTATTTAAACAATATAATATTTCGAGCTAAAAAGTAACTACTATTTAAATAAGTAAAGAAATACATATTGAGTTTAGTTTCAACTAGTATATCAAGTTACTTAATAACATTTTTAACTTAGCATCCATTATCTTGAGTTTAGTTTCCATTAGGTTATGTATCACAAACATGATATGTATCGCAAAGAATATATGTATAATTAGTTGAATTCATTCTATGATTTTAATATTTTAAACTAAGATATTTCGATCATAAGTCTTCAAAAAATACTACATGGGGAACCAATCCATGAGAAATATTCCAGCAACAGACTCCCATCATGACTACAAGTAACTTATCATACTTAATATATGCCAAAATAAATGGGGAAGAGTTGTAATCAAATTTACTTCACCCATAAATACTTCCTATATCTATACACTTTGCTATACAAATAGCCATTAACCCTTAATAAAAAACTAAAGATAAATGCATCTAACAAATATAATTCCTTTCTACCTCTCAGCTCCACCTCACCGATGATCTCAACATCCGAGTCCCCCTTACTCTGATTAGAGGAAGAGGAAAAATCCACAAAGCATTCCAGAATTTTCACTTTAGCACCAACAAGGAGTTCTTTACCTTGATTTCCCACAACAACTTCTATAGGATGTGCAATCTCCTACATCCCTTGCATCAAGGCATGGACATGATACTGAAGGATGACTAGATGATTTTCTAACTTCTCTTTCTCCTTATGCAAGATAAAGTTCTCTGAAGAGTTGGACAATATGTTTTCCGCATTCAACCCTTGCGCCATCTAAAAAATGTTCCTCCACCCTTTAGACTAGTTCGAGTCAAGCATCAACTTGCACATGATCTCAAAAATATCACCGTTCTCTTATTCCTCAAAATTCTCTACAACTTACCAAACCTTCTCAAGACAATTCCACATAGCTACGTTCTAGATTTCCCATCCATCGAAGAAGTAAATGATTCCCCAACATCATTTTCTGTCATAACACTTGTCCTCTTCCTGCTAGGACCAAACTCTATGTTACCCAAGAAACCACTAGCACCCTTGTGACCGTCACAGAGAGACATGAAGCAAAATGACCAAAAAAAAAAAGAGGAAAGGGGTAGTGAAATGTCAAGCCAGCCCGGAGATATAAAGCCACCAACACATAACACATGAATGGAGGCAAGTGTGATGGTACCAAATATCATCAATTGGATATCATAATCATAAATATCATGCTTCCCATTAAAACTCTTAAATTCTCCATGCCAGCTTACATCTCGTGTGTGTATAACCATTAACAGATATCTTCTATCACATGAATGTAATCTATCGATGTCATAAATTCCCATTAAATCCATACATGCCATATCCTCTTGTCACCACCAAAAAAGGTTATGCCTCAAAATAACTTAATTTTTTTTATTAAAATATTATAAGTCGCTATATTTTGACAAATTAAAGTAATTTTTTTTGAGCTTATCAACTTCTGAGTTAATCAACCACATTAACTTTGGAGAACTGTAAAATAATCAAGATCTATATAAATCATTTGAATTTATTGTATGATTTTAAGATTTTAAATTAAGATACTTGGAGCCTAGCATCCGCGAATTTATGCCACCACACAATACTTTTAGCCTATCAGTGGTTAGGATTTAATAGATTAAATTAAGATATTTTGAACTTAGCAACCACTAGGTTATGCCAAAAAATAATATTTGGATCTTAGTAGTCTCTAGGTTTCAACAAAAGAAAGTAATAAATTATAAGCTTAGCGGTTAGTAAGTTATGCGAAAACATAATATTTGGATCTTAATGGTCACTAGGATTTAGAAAATTTAAATCAACATAGTTTGAGCTTATTGGACACTAAGTACTTAATTATATAATATTTTGAGCTAAAAAGTCACTAGTACTTAACAAAAAAAAGAAAGACATTTTGAGTCCAATGTCCTCTAGGTTATGCTTAAACATAACCTAACAAATTATATTGTAAGCATATAATTCACTAGGTTTTAAATAATTAAATTATTTTATTTTGAGCTTAGTGACCTCTAAGTTTATCAACGACATTAACTTTGGAGATATTTGTAGAAATCAAGACCAGTATAAATTAGTTGAATTTTTATATGAATTTAAGATTTGGAATTAAGATATTTCAAGCTTAGCACCCACTAGGTTATGCCACCACATAATATTTGGAGACTACCAATGGCTTAAGATTTTTTGAGATTATCATCTGCTAGCTTATTCCACAACATATTATTTGGAGATTGTATTTTCTAGGGTTCAATACTTCATAGTTAGGATATTTTACAACAGTTAAAAAATTACAAGAAAATATTTGAACTTAGTTGACGCTAGTTTAAACAACGACATAATTTATGGAGCTTACAGTCGATACGATTAAACAAATTAAATTAACATATTTTGAACTAAGCGGAGACTATGTAGTTCCATAATGTATTATTTTGAGCTTAGTGGTTGTTATCATTTAACAAGGTACTGAATGATATTTTGAGCTTAGTGTCTACTAGCTTATGACACAACATAATATTTGGAGCTTAGAGCTCACTAGGTTTTAAAAAAAAAATTATTAGCTTAACTGTCGGTGGGTTACGATAAAACATAATATTTGGATCTTAATGGTCACTGGGATTTTGAAAGAGGGATTTACAAGAATCGATGTCAAAAACAATGCACCACAACGAAGTTACACTCCGATGGTAATGTCAAGCTCCAACACAATAAGAAAGATTCGAACAATGGAAAGAATATGCAAATAAGAAAACAAGTTTGCTCATTCTCATAGATTGAAAAAAGGAAGTACACATAGGGGTGTTGTGTAACCCACATGCCTAAACAAGGAAATAACATCAATGACTCCACTGACGCATATGATGCCACTAAAGGAGGAGTTATACTTCCAAATAAGGAATGTAACTCCTATGACACACTGACACAAATGACAATGACATATTCTATGACAAAATCTGACCCTTGTCATTTGACTTCCTAAGACCTATGACTCTTGCAAGGTGAGATGAATCACCAGATGATGCGGATGATGACTAGGCATGTCATACACACCAACACCCCCCTTCATTGAAGCTGAGGAAGAGGTCAAGGTAAGCCATAATAGAAAAGAAGACTCCCCTAGACAACTAAGAAAGATGTGCCAATGGGGCCCGACAACTAAAGGCCTGATAAGGTGCCCATATACAAACAACATATTTCTAGAAGGAAGAAGAGGAGGAGGAGAGGGAGATGAGAGGGATCTAGAAGATTCCATTGATGGATATGAACTCTACAATTCTAAGAATTCTCTAAGAAGAATGTTGATGAAAATATCCTCTACCTCTACACTGAAGAAGAGCCATCTGTACCAAATTATGTGCCTGCCCTTAGGAAGGAAAGAAATGACGTGCTAGAAGTCTACCCACTCCATGAAGGAAATTGAAGGCAACAACATGAAGAGCTCTGAGTCTGGTCCACAAAAGTGTGACATACATCTAGTAAGTGAGTGCAAATGAACCGAAGGTAATTTCATGATCACATAACTATCATAGTATGAAGGGTGAACACCTATAGAAAGGATGTCTAACTGATGTGAAGGCAACAAATCATCCCCCACAATAGAAAATGGATCCACAAGTAAGGGTGGATTAATGAATGTATTTGGAAAAGTGGAAGTAGTAAGAGTCCTAGAAGGGTCACTCCTAACAACGAAGATGATGAACTCCTATGAAATACTTGTAGATGGATGAGGAACCTATAGTACGTCACAAGTGTACTCTACGAAAAGATGACTAAGGTTAGGCAAATACTCGTCCCAATGAGGGGACTTAACAAACATAAGAGCAATATCAGATAGGTATGAGTCATCCAATGAAGGTGGAGGAGTGAAAGGGTCCTTAAACACTAAAGGTGGAAAATAGGTGTGTGTAATGACTGTATAGAAGACTACTCAATATCTGATGAGATGTGGGATGTGTCAACACTTTCTAGAATAGTGAGAGAAGGATGAGAAAAATCCTCTGTAGTACTCTCGACATCATAACTGGGTGCACAATCCTTGTCATTAGAAATAGAACCAAGTGAGTATATGTCAGTTTAACTGTCATCACACGAAGAAATATGTGTGGGTGGCTCTTCGTAAGAGAAAGTATCGGTGATCTCAATTTCCTCCATGGATGTAAGATCATCATAAGATCCATAACCAGATGAAGGAGGATCAAAGTCTCCGTGAAAATTATGAATGAAGGTCCAAGCTCGTTACGCAAACTCTGTGAATTCTATTCGACATTGAAGGTCCTTTGGTATAGTAAGACAAAGAATCCCATATGCCATATCATTCTCGTTCAACCAATTTTGGTGATGAATGTGGTCAATAGGTTCAGGTACCATCCCATTATTGAATTAAGCAATACAAAGACAGCCCCAAAATGCAGCACTTTATAAAATAGTGCATTTACAAAAATGATAATCCCATCATCTAGAGTGCGAAAAAACATGCAACTTTGAATAAATAAGTGCTCAAAATTGAGAAACGAGTCAAAAGTTATAGCAAAAAACAATTCCCACAATTGATGGAAAAATGCTAATAAAACTGCAAACAGATTTAAAATGTTCCCTAAACACATGTAAAGGGTGTCGTATGTATGCTCGTTAGAAACGACATAAAATTTTAGGTAGGGTTTGTTTTTATTGCAAGGGGGGATTAGCCTCCTACCAACCGTGGACCTCACCCTCCGTCTTCGACACTCGAAGGAAGAATAAATAAAACAAGTAAAATATACCCAAATAAGGTTTACAATGCCAATGAAATAAAGATTTTCACCTTTAAAAATTAAAGGGAGATTTATTTACCAACAATCAATTCTAAAAAAGGGCTAGGCCCAAGACTCTAAATCTAGACTTGTATGAAGTTTCTCCCTCTACCAATAGAGCACACATGCTTATACAAGTTTATATAGCATACAAATCATTATTTAAACTTTAATTACCATGTGGGAGGCAGCTAAGTTGATGAGAAGTGAGGACCAATGGCTGAGTTGATAAGCCACATGGGAGCTAGCTGGAGAGGAGTGGCTTGGTCAAAGTGAGCAGGTGGGGAAGTCTTTGAAATGACCAGGCAGGTGCCGAGATGTGGAAATTATGACTGCTACAACACAAGGATAGTGGAAAAGGAAGATTAAAGGAACTGAGCCTGAGCAGCCAACAATGAGCTTGAGAAGACACAAGAAGCCAATATCTAGGGGTAGAGGAATATCTAGCAATTAATTTTCAACACAGAGAGGAATAAGGGAATGCAGAACCGCACTGAGTGCATGCACAGAGAAGGGAGCTTGGAAGGGGCCAAAGAAACCAATTTGAGCCCACGATGCACAAGGTATAAACCAAACAATCAACACCTGATGAATAACTCCTGAACAATACGTTCAAACCAAGATAAACCTAAGTAAGGATCAGTACAGACAGAGTTAAAGGAACGAAAATCCAATGTAATGTTGTATGCAAGAACACAAGTGAGGCCTTTCAATCAATGTAAAGGAGATGAGTTGTTCATTACACTTGGTAAACTAGCGAGCAACCCAAGTCATCAGAAGACCGAATCATGCACGAGTCGAGGCAGGGAGAGATTGATGCAACAACTAACAATGTCAACCAGTAATCATAGCGATGAGTAAAAATATCAGATTAGTATGAGTATACACTAGTGAAACAATGATCCAATATGAGTCTGAGCATACAAAAAACCAAATTAATGTAGAGAGGGCCGATACATGGGAACGATGCAAGCTCAGAGCATATACTTCCACATAGAGAGAAACCTGAGTGTCAAATGGGGCATGATACTCACAGACACAAGAACAATCGATCTGAAGCCAAATCTCAAGCACATAACAAGTTGCAGGTGAGCAAAAAGTTCAAATGTGAAACCATAGCACACCAAAAATGAACGAGCAATGCAAGGCAACAAGATGGTAGAACATGTTTAGCAAAGGAAAAAAATGAGCCAAAATAATTCAAGCCAAGAACACAGCGAGCCATCAAACCAATGGCCAAGGTGCAATGAAAACGAGTTAGATGAAAGTTTTTAAACTGATTTGACACTAATGGAACACATGTCCACACCAAAGTAAGACTAAAAAGGTGGTCTAGTGCAAGAGCCAAGAAAACCTATGAGCCTCTGTCGAGAAAACTGGGTCGCTATAACCTGAGACTACAATAGACCCCAAAACACACATGCAAGGGCTGGAAAACAAGTGAACCTCGAAAAACTGAAACCACAAACCAGGAACAACCTCTCAAACTTGCAACTACTGAAACCTCAATACGAGGAGAGCAATACAATTCCAACATAATAATAAAAAAAATTGTATGAGGAAATAAGAATAAACCAGAAGTAATAACTTGATAAATGAAAATTCCACTTTTTACCGAAACCAAATCTGATACCATGAAAGAGGGATTCATGATAATTGATGTCGAAAACAATGCACCAAAACAAAGTTGCACTCCGATGGTAATGTCAAGCTCCAACACAATAAGAAAGATTCGAACAATGGAAAGAATATGCAAATAAGAAAATAGGTCTGCTTATTCTCATAGATCGAAAAAAGGAAGTACAAATAGGGGTGATGTGTAACCCCCATGTCTAAAAAAGGAAAGAACATCAATGATGCCACTGACACATATGACGTGAGTGATGCATATGATGCCACTAAAGGAGGAGTTACAATTCTGAATAAGGAATGTAACTTCTATGACGCACTAATGCAAATGACAATGACATATTCTATGATAGAATCTGATGCTTTTCATTTGAATTCCTAAGACCTATGACTCTCGCAAGGTAAGATGACTCACTAGGTGATGTGGAAGATGACTAGGCATGTCACACATACCAGTAGATTTAGAAAATTTGAATCAACATAGTTTGAGCTTAGCGTCCGCTAGGTACATAATAATATAATATTTCTATTTAAAAAGTCACCAGTATTTAAAAAACAAAAGAAAAATATTTTGAGTCCAGTGTCCTCTAGGTTATGATTAAACATAACCTAATAAATTATATTGTAAACTTAGAATTCGCTAGGTTTTAACGAATTAAATTACATTGTTTTGAGCTTAGCGACCTCTAAGTTTATCAATGACATTAACTTTGGAGATATTTATAGCAATCGATACTAGTATAAATTAGTTGAATTTTTTGTATGAATTTAAGATTTGGAATTAATATATTTTGAGCTTAGCACCCGATAGGTTATGCCACCACATAATATTTGGAGACTACTTGTGGTTTAAGATGTTTTGAGCTTATCATCCACTAGCTTATGCCACAACATATTATTTGGATATTTTATTCGCTAGGTTTTAATAATTCATAGTTATGATATTTTACAGAAGTTAACAAATTACAGGAAGATATTTTGAACTTAGTTGGCACTTGTTCAAACAACGAAATAATATATGGAGCTTATGATCGATAGGATTAAAAAAATTAAATTAAAATATTTTGAACTAAGCGGAGACTAGGTACTTCCATAATATATTATTTCGAGTTTAATGGTTGCTATCATTTAACAAGTTACTGAATGATATTTTGAGCCTATAGTGTGCTGCTTATAACACAATATAATATTTGGATCTTAGCGCTCACTAGGTTTAAACAAAATAAATAATATATTATTAGCTTAGCTGCTAGTGGGTTACGCCAAAACATAATATTTTGATCTTAATGGTCGCTATGATTTAACAAATTTGAATCAACATAGTTTGAGCTTAGTAGCCGCTAGGTACTTAAAAACATATTATTTCAAGCTCAAAATACAATAGTATTTAACAAACAAAAGAAATATATTTTGAGCTACGCGACTGCTAGGTTATGTCACAACATGTTATTTGGAGATTTCATTCACTAGGGATTAATAATTCATAATTATGAATATTTTGTAGCATTTAACAAATCAGAGGAAGATATTTATAAATTTTCTTATGCTAATCCTACAATATAATATTCCAAACTTAGTTTTCACTAGCACCTAACTAGTAAGATAATTATATTTTGATATTAGCTAGCAATATGTTATGCCACACCATAAATTTTTTGAACTTAGTGGTCACTAGTTTTTATCAAAATAAACTAGGATATTGTGATCTAAGAAGCCACTAGGTTATATCAAGACATAATATTTGGAGCATAATGATCTTAAGGATGTAAAAAAATAAATTAAGATATTAGGAGCTTAGTCATGGCTACAATATGCCAAAACATAAAAATATTTGGAATTAGAGTAAAAGTGGGTTTTTCCAAATGACCCACATACTTGTACAAAAAATCCCTCATGGATAGATATTAAAATGAAATAAGAAGATAAAAATCCCGTATGAAGAAAAAAAACGAAAAATTCCCAAACTGGGAAAAGCCAAATTACATTTTATGGATATTCATAAGAGTAGTTATGTCATCCTTAGCATCGGCAGTAGGGCTTCCTTCAACTAGCACATCCACTAACTTAATGTGTTCTAGGAAGTCAACGTTGATTTTCATCTAGGTCATGTCCATGTGAATTTTCCATTCCTTGATAGTAGATACTGAGTGTAACATAATCTTCAATGGATTCATGCGGGTCAGGTGAGATATTCTCTAAATTCTCATGGTGTTCTAAAGCTGTAGTGGGGGGGGCCATTTTATCCTACAGAGGAGAAACAGGGTAAATAAAGGAGAGATACCAAAACACATCTAGAATTTCTGATTCCATGTTAACTTCCATGCAAAAGGGGGGGGGGTAGACACACATGCTTTCGTGATTTGGTGAGTTGAGTCGGTTGTAAAAATTACAATGTCCAGGGAGACGAGAGGAGAATCTAGAGAAACATTGGCAAGAGGTGTAGAGGAAGTAGATGTGGCATCTGAAAGTGGTTCAAAGACCATAAGAGAGTTCTTCGAGGGGTTCAAAGGCTTAAGAGCCACCAGAGAAGACAAGGGAGAGATAACAGTGAAATAATGGGGGGAGACCACTAGATCACTCTAGATAATGATCATGATGTCAGAATAGGATTCGAAAGGGAGAATAAATAGGTGGCTATAGTGACGAAAAGAGGGAGCTAGTTTCAAATGAGGAGGGGGGACACAAAACTATTTACTTGAATTAGAGTGGAATCACGAGATTTATTTTTGGGAAGCTTCCATTTTAAAGAGCAAATACAGAAAGCCTTGGTGGAGGAAAGGACCTTCCTCTTTTATAGCTAGTTTAAGGGACTTCTCAAGTGATTGAAATAGAAGAGATACAAAGTTTACCTTGTAATCATGTCAAAGATGTGTAAGAAGAAAAATTTGAGGTCCATAGATCAATTTTTAGCGCCAATCTAGCATGAAGTACCTCCTCAAATTTTGTGAAACCCTATCCCAAGGTTATGGAAGTGATTCTTGTTCATAGCCCACATAATACATTATCAGATTTTTACCAAGACATGGGAACTCATCCATCTCCTGCTGAAGTGTGTGCTTAAAATAAATGTCTCCCTCTGCAGGGATCCCTGTTGTATTTTCAATGGACTCTGTCGAAATAAGAAATTTAGTCTTGCCCCCTTTGAATCTTCCTTTCTAAAAGGTTATCAACACACTATTGGTTACTTGGACAAAGTGACCAAAAAATATTTCCATAAACATCATAGCACCACCATCATGAAAAATATTCCATACTTTCAAGTTGGCCTTGACCTCTTCATAGGAAGAAGGCTCACTGCATTTTATGGTGCCACCCATAGTGACCAGGGCTATTATGACAATGATTTCCAAAGGCCCGATATAGACGATGCTTAAAAAGAGATGTCAAACACCTTCATTCCAATATTCAACATGTGTCTCCTATCTTTCTAATTGAAAATTGTCTTAATTAGTAATAGTCATTAATTGATCCCATCTATCACACAAACAAAATCTATCAATGTCATAAATGCCCAAAAAATCCACAAATGTTGTATCCTATTTCCTCTGCCAAAATAGGTTATGCCTCAACATAACCTAACAAATTTTATTGTAATCTTAGTTAATGTTTAGGAAACCACAAAATTAATTAGTTAATTTTCTTGCAATTCTTGCATTTAGTGGAGGTTGAAGGTTTGAATGTTAGCGATATTAGATGTATTTATTTAAATATATATTATAAAGGAAGAATCTGCAAACAAAATGGAGCAAGGTGAAATAACTAACATTTCTAGACATGATTTCATATTGTATAGATTATCAGACAACAAACCAAAAAGCAATATATTATTAGAATTTATTTATCGACACATCTATTTATTACATTTAGGTTCTCCAAGGTTGTTCATATTGCACATGTAAATGAAGAGGGTAAGCAAAAATATGTTATAAGGAGCACAAGAAGCACTTCTGATGAGAATTTGTTTATGAGATCTGGTGAGGTGATTTCACAAAACATTATTTGAATGAAATGATACTGGGATGGTTTTGTTTCAAAAAAATGCATCCCCATTAGTCCTCCCTATACCAGGGTCTAATTTTCTCAACGGAGAGTAGCATGTGTAGTTTAGACCAAGATAATCTTAAATGTAGATAGAATTACAGGTACATGAAAATAATAATATGCTTATTGGAGGAGGATTACAATGTGGATTATGACACTAGTTCAGAGGATGAAGAATCTAAATACCCCACCTCTTTAATTGAAGGGGAAGAACAACATATTGAAGAGGTTGAATTTTTACAAGGTCTTCAAGACCTCAAGAATAAAGAAGGGGGGAAGTTGACTTTGGAATTTGCTGAGAAGGGTGAAACTAGTCAGCATGGGAAATAGGTCTTTGATAACACCTAGGGAAAAAACCAAGTTGAAACACAACGTAAAGATGTTGTGGAGAAGGGAGTGATTTTGGCCAAAATGTTTGAATACCTTGATAATCTGAAGATCGATACCTATCTTAATAAAAGTAATATATAATTTATCATTAATTATTGACATGTTACAAAGATGAAATTGGAAGTTGTGGCTCTAATTTTAAGTGGTGGTAGTATTGAGATTCTCAAAGAAAAATAAAATGGGATGGGTAGCAGCGTGGATTATTTAAAGGTCATGTTTCAACACTTCACTGAATAGAGTATCTTGAATGTCAAGACTATGATTCAACACCTCCATATTTTGGGGCAACTGGCTAATGCATACAAATAGTGCAAAGACCTAGAGACATCAAACAAAAGGAAGAGGGGATTTTCTGAGTCAAATATAACTATTTTGGTTACTAACATTGAGTCCTTGGTGAAGGAATGGGCCACTTTGTTGGCTAACTTAGATGATAAGGACAAGTGATGGTTGTTGTTAGTTGGTCATTTTTTTCTATTTGTTCTATGCTCTTACTTGTTATTAGTTTACTGGTTGTCTTTTATGATACTGTTTTGTTCGTAATGCATCTTTTTGGAATGTTCTGTTATTGAATATCTGATCTACATAGGAGCTTCTTATTGTACGGGGTATGTTCCCCTCAAACCTCTTTTACCTAATATAAAAAAATATTCTTATTGGGTTTTTGTTCTCTTTAAATGATTTGCTTGCGATATCTCAGGGCATGTCGACATGGAAAATCATAAATGTAGGCCCAATATTAATCTTGTGATCAACTTCCACCTATTTGGAAAATCATAAATATAGGCCCAATATTAATCTTTTAACTAGCCTCGTGGATGTTAAAAAATCTTCTTATATTTAGCCCTTACATGACTTCTGATTGGTGTGGGTATATATATTAACTTAAATCACGATTTTTTTGTTCTAGATACAGTTGACAGTTGGTTGTTTATATTATTTCAATTTTAGTGGTCGCTATCATTTAACAAGTTACTAAATGATATTTTGAACTTAGTGTTTGCTAGCTTATAACACAACATAATATTTGTATCTTTGCAGTCTCTAGGTTTCAACAAAATAAAGTAAGATATTTTTTTGATCTTAATGGTCACTGGGATTTGAAAAATTAAATCAACATAGTTTGAGCTTAGCGGTCAATATGTATTTGAAGAATATAATATTTTGACATAAAGAGTCACTATAATTTAACAAGCTAAAGAAAGACATATTGAGTTTAGTTCCCACTAGTATCTCCAGGGTTAATCTTGTGATGAACTTCCACTTGGTTGGAGGATTGAACTGATATAAAAAAATGGTATAGTAGTTGAGGATTGAAGTGAAATTTGTAACCTATTTTTAAATTTTTTTACTACTCAAATAGAAGTGCGACTATCCTCGTGGATGTTAAAAGTTATTCTTATTGGAAGGATTAAAATATTTGTTAATTACTACAAAATTCCTTTTATGTTGTACTTATAATATGTTGTTGTTTGAATGAAAAATATTGAACATGTTTCTAAAATAATTTGATGCCTTTTAAACATCCTAGATCAATTGATTTACACAAAAACCCTTTTCTTACATACATTGATGGAGATCAATGACTAAAATTATTAAATATGATAACTTGACATATCAGTTATTGGACAAAATATAATTCATTATCAGAACATATGTTGTCCTATGCAAACAATTTCTGGAGGAAAAATTTGGATTAAGGATTAACTCCCCAAGGTCAACAAGTTTAATTCTTATCTGCCTTAACTGGAATTGAATTGTAAATATTGGAGGGAAAAAATTGTATTTATTGGAAAGATTTGGTAGTTACTACAAAATGCATTTTTAAGTTGTACTTATAATTTGTTTTTTTTTGAATGAAAAATATTGAAGATGTTTCTAAAATAGGTTGATTTCATTTAAACTTCCTAGATCAATTCATTTCACAAAAATTATTTTCCTACATACAATAATGGACTTCAGATTACAATAATGCTTAAATATAACTACCTGACATATCAGTTATTGGACCAAACATATTCATTTTCAGAACATACGTTGTCTTACAAATAATTTCTGGAGGAGAAATTTGGATTAAGGATTTACTACCCAACATCAACAGGTTTTTCTGGTTAGCCATTCCAAAGCAATATTTTAACCCTTGAGAATTGTAAGAAAAGGATACAATTAATAATTGGACCTTAAACAATATCCTAAAAGATACTACATAAAAATTTGTTGAAAGAGTTTGATAATTATAATTATTCATACCCCAAGAAAGGGTAATAAATGTTTGGATCATATTGCCAATTTTGGGGCTAGAGGTAGTAGTTTTAAAGTGTGGGAGAAGGGAGATGACATAACCAATGTTGTTAATCTCATTAATAACAATAATTACTGATGTGTGGATAGATATTTTCCCTCATTGGGATATCATCCTTTTTCTTATGGTTAACATGACCCCTCGCATGTGTACGATATGTGGTGGGATTTGTACTAAGTTTTCTCTTACTATTCATTTTTGCCATTATTTATTCCATTTTTAATCTTAGTTAATAAAAAAATTGGAGGTGTTCATTTGAGAATCAAGCCCATGAGCTATGGTGCCCTGACGGACAACCCCTCCTTCAAGTGTATTTTGAAAAATTAGGGTGTTTAGGATTTTCATCTCAAAAATCATAGAATTATAGAACCTTGTTGGGTGTTCCATGTCATTATACCCATGATTTTTTGTCAGGCATGGAACAATGGACATCATAGTGATCCACCACATGGAAATTTAGGTTTCATTGTATTCAATAGCATAGGCGATAGGAATTGATATGAGAGGGTTTAAAGATATTCAAATATTGCACCAGACGTAAACATGAAATTTAGAATTGCTTTTGTGGTAAAGAAAAGGTTTACATGATTGTAGATAGTATAAAAGATATTCTACATCCCTAAAATTTTGAATACAGTCTGCCTCTACCTTATGAGGTACATTACTCTTAAAGTCCAATTATAGAAAGATATTTACTCACCATCTTACTATGGTTAATGTGTTTAGGCAAAATACTTCTATGAGAATTCAATTTTTTCTTATTTTTGTCGCTCTCTGCATCGATAAATGATTTTCAATAGGGAAATATTGATACCCCCATTACACCATGTTATAATTATTTTGAATTTTAAGAATGGTAAACCGAGTGGTGGCAAAGGAATTAGATCCCAAATACTAGGGATTCATATGACAATTGTAATCTTGCCAACCATATGAATAAAATGAGCAGAAAGAAGATTATGACATCTCGGGGAAGGGAAATATTTTTTTTGGGATTGCATGGTTCTCTTATTGATACAAAAGTAGAGTCATCTAAAGGGAAAGGGGAGAATTAGAGTTGGAATGTGGATTTTGATAAAATTTCTCTCAGGGTGAGTCAGGTGGAAATGTTTATGGACGCCTTAGGTGAAGTTGTAACGGATATGGGAGATAATGTCATGCATTGTATTGATTCCTCTATTAAAATTTGTACCACCCAAAACTCCATCAGGGTGGATATGGTAGAGATCAAAATTAAATTGTTATGTAGTTGCAAGAGCATGTGGTCAAGTTGAAGAAGGGACACAAAATTTTATAGTTATAATCTCCACCTAATTAGTTCTAATGTGGAAGATGAGGTTGAAGAAGACATCCCTATCAATGAGAGTGCAAGATGATCAAGATGAAATGATAGGAAGAGCGTCGACCGAAGGAGTAAAAACATTTGAAGACTAACTAGTCCCTTGGATCTTGGATTTTTTGTTTGACTATTTGTGGACTGTATCTTTTGGGATGTTTTCCTCTCCATGTTTTTCAGATTTTTCCTTGTATTTATCTGTTGGATTGTAGTTTGGGATAAGCTATTTTATCCCTTTTTGTCCTATTTCTTTTTTGTTCCTTCTTAGCAATGCTCATGATGCATTCTATTGTAAGGTTTTTGGGTGCCCTTAATCCCTGTATAAAGTATCCTAATAATTATGTTCACTTATATTTAATAAACCTTGTTTATAGTAATTTTTTTAATGACAATTTAAAATAAACAAGATAGACCGGAAATTTCATGCCTCAAGGTTGGGAGATGTGTTAGTTGTGCAATTGTTTTAAATAATTTCTATAATTTTTTGCATTAGGTGTTTTATATTCCTAAGAATAACCACTTTCAATTTTTTCTAGAAAGTAGAATGTACCAATACTTAATGTATAAAATATGCACATAGGGTATGCCGACATCCAAAGACTTCCAAAAAATAGAATGCCCCTATGTAATGATTTTGAATACATAAAATATGTATATACTGTAAGTACCCAATTTAAATGTTACACATAATGTAAATACCCACGTTAAAATTCAGATAGAAGACAAAAATATATATAAAATTATGCATCAAATATATAATTCTTTGGAAAAACATAAAGCGATATAGAATCATATTATGCTTGAAAATATTGTAGCAATATAGGTGGCATTTTGAAATACATAATATGCTAGATTTTTCAGGTGCAATAAAAAAACCACCCCGATTTTACAAGTTGAACATGTTTGCATAAAGATAAAAATGTGTTATTATATATAATAGCCGAAATAAATCAGTTAAAATATTTATCGCAATAACAGTAACTAATAATAGTATTATTTTTCTTGTCTTTAACACAATATAATCCATATAAAAAAAATTATTGTTAAAAAATTTAATACAAACATAGAAAAAATTGTATTTTATAAAATTTAACTTACAAATCTAATTTTTATTGCAAACAGGGATAAAGTAAAGATAAAACTTTTTGACTAGCAAAAGAAATAGTAAAAAATATATAAGGAGTGGGATGTGATTTAATTTAGAAATTTTTATAATGTGGTTTGTTGAATAAATTTTATTAATTTTTATGAATAGTGTACTATTTTGGATGTGCCACTTGTCCAAGCATGCAAATAAATCTTCCTTTTTGAATAAACATTAAATGTAGTGAATATTTTATTAACATTTATTTTTTCTAAATCTCATATCTTATTTAAAGATTGGACAAATGTCTTTCTTAGAATTTTGATTTTTATCAAATAGAATAAATCAATGTTGTAACAAGGCATCATGTTTGTCAAATCAGTACTAACTAGCAAATAAAGAAAAATATAAATAGTTTTTGTAGATTAAAAATTATTTAAATAAAATATAAACATTAGAAAGTTGAAAAGTTATAGAATTTTTTTATTTTGATTGGTGGATTGAGGAGAAATTATTTGTTTGAATGAAAGGTATAGAATTCCTGTAGGAGGTAGGATCTAATAAAGTAAGATGTTTTGAGCTTAGCGCCCGCTAAGGTAACCTAATACTTCCATAATATAATATTTTGAGCTTATGGATCACTAGCATTTAACAAGTCAAAGAATAATATTTTTAGCTTAGCGTCTGCTAGCTTATGTGACACCATAGTAATTGGATATTATCGATCGATAGGATTTAACAAAATAAAGTAAGATATTGTCATCATAGAGTCTGCTAAGGTTATGCCATAACAACATATTTCAATGTACAACTACTATGTCCATTTTTTTTGTAAAAGGGTGAATATGGGGGTTTTGAAAGGACCTGCATCCTTTTACAAAAACACCCTTAAGGAAGAATATGAAATTGAAGCATAGAAGAGAGAAATATCATAGGTAGAAAAAGACAAAAAACCACATAGGCACAACCCAAACAAAGAAAATTTACATTTTTTGAATATTTTTGAGGATAGTTGTTGCTTCCATAGTAGCAGTAGTGGTGCTTTTGTTAAAGATAATAAGAAACATCTTAGAGTTTCCTTGTTCCTCGAATTCTCCTTTCACAAATCTGTATTCATTCTTTTGTTCTCCAAAATCTGTTTGGTTCTCCTACTCTTGCATTACCATATTTTCTCACAAATAGATCATTGTAATCCAACACCAAAACATTGAATGTAAACTAATTATTAACATGAATATCTTCTAAAATATTGTCATTGACAATGTCAACGACGTTATAGCCATTGAATTTTACTGAGTATGTGCAGCAGAGGACTATTTTTGGACAAGAATAAGGCCAACAAAATAATATCAACTTTATCAAATACATATGCTCATCGATTCTTGTGCACCACCATGACCATAAATTGATTCTAATATTCACTTTTTTACTGCACAAATTGAGCCACCATCCATACCACCAGGATTCATTTTCAAAATACAATAGAACAAGTTCTTGGTAGGTGTTATGGGTTTGTAAAAATTCTACAAATTTTCCTCTCATGTTATTATAGATTAATCTGCACCATTTATCTGCCAAGATGTGCTCCATTCCATCCTCTTTTACTTCTCTAACAAATGTTTACTATATTATGAAATTATTTATTTGATAAACAAAACTACCTTCTACAAAATATTGAATAAAAAACTTACTTTAATTTAATTATCTATAAAATTCCTACATGGATATAAGCCCTAATCATATATGAAAATTTTTACAATAACATAATTTTGTAATTTTGGAGGGGTTGAAGGTGAGAATGCAAACCAATTTTTGGCACAGAGAGGAAATCAAAATGTTTCCAAAAATAAATCTCAAAAATTTTGATGCTTGCCCTGGTGAGATTTTTCTATTGATAAATAAAGTTTCTTGCTTACACATTTACGAAGAGAATAGAAAGGAAAATGTTAAAAATATAAACTCAAAAACAATATATTTATAGTGATATATAATTAAAAAATCCAACCGCCAATTTCATTGGTGTGCAAATTTAAGAGGGAACTAAAAGGAACAATAACTAGATCGTACCAAGCCAAGAACACAGATGCTAATCAAACACCACGATCAATAAGATGAAAGTAACATGTCTCTAGAATAGACTTTACATAAAACCTTTGCAAACAAATGGTGAAACAATCTCATATATTATTATGGAACTCAATGTAATACATTGAGAATGGGCCTTGCTTAAATAGGTAAGGAATAACAATCTAAGAACCAGTCAAGGTCATCGATCAAGCCATAAATCAAGGAAATAACTAGTCATCAAAGAACTAGTAAAGACCATAGATTTAGGAGAGAACTAGACATCAAGGATCTAGTCAATACCATAGATCAAGGAAATAACTAGTCAATACTATAGATCAAGGAAAGAACTACACCTAACAACTAGATAATATCTCCTAATATCTAAATAAGATAAAATAAATATCCACACACATAAGTGGGTGAGGATAAATACAATAAAGGTAAATAAAGTACCTAGGTGAACATGAGCTAAGGTAAATACCTACTCTAACAGGAATGCATATGATTTTGCATTGCTTTACATTAAATGGATAATTAATGGATGACAACAGTTACATGATCCAAAAGGCACACATATTTTGAATGGCACGTGTACTTTAAAATGGTGAATTTTACATAGTTCTTTTTAATGGCTAATTAATGTTGAGGAAAACGCAACATTAATTATCATTTTTCCTTACAAAATGTTTATCATTAATACTACATTTGGTAGTGTAAATAATTAATGTAATAATTTAATATTATAATTTTTGTATTGTAAATAAAATCCCTTATATAATTCGGGTAAAATAAATCCCTTAATTCTTGTTCTTGTACTTTGACGTGTGAATCTTGATGACTATTTAGACATTTTTGTTTATTATAGCCATAAAATACTTGCAAATATTTGTAATAAATGTCACACTTGACTTTCATATTTAATATTTGACCTTCCAATTTTAATATATATTTATATTTAAATTATAAAAATTTACATCAGATATATATATATATATATATATATATATATATTATATACTTATATGTGAAAATTATACAGAATAATTGGTATAAATAAAAAAATATTTTGTATATATGAAGGGAAATATTGAAAAATTACCGTTACCCAAAAATTGTTTGATAGGTGAGTTATCACACTTAGTTGTGTGAATCAAGACTCACACTTAGCTGTGCAAATGAAGAATCACACTTAGAAATGTGAGTCGCTACTGGAAATTAGAAGTGCAAGTCAAGACTTGCACTTAGAAGTGTGAGTCAAGAGAAATATGACTCGAGGTTTGCACTTAAATGTGTAACCAGTTGTAATTGTAAGTGTGATCACTCGCACTTATACACTACTTACAAAAATTATAAATGATAATAACCAATATTTTTTTTTACCATGTGTAATATATACGAATAATTTTTTTATATAAATGTATATAAAAATTAACAGTCACCTTTTAAACATGTGAGTCACACATGTCAATTCTATAAAATATTTGAAAGTATGTTATGTCTAAAATCACAAAAAACGTCTAAACAACCATCAAATTTAACACCATTCAAGGATGTTAAGTTCTAAAATAGATGACATCTATCTTAGAGTATAATTTGGATAAGATTTTCAATGTCAACATTTATTGATTTGAATAAGGTATGCATAAATATTTGTATATGTATGATTATATTAAGATTGATATGTGGTATAAATGACAACAATCACTTATGCACTATAATGAATGTTACCAAAATTATACATTTATTCAAGATTTAGATTGAAGGAGGTTTAAGAGCTGTTTATTTTTATTTTGTGATTTTGATTTCAATCATTTGATTTAACCTTGGAATTATTATTAATGTTTCTCATTTTCAAATTCTCTATACTAGGTTTAAGATTTAAGTTACCACACTACTAATTTTATCTTTTTATGTATGGATATAGTTGAAAATGAACTCTGTATATAGTATACAAAGGAGGATTATATGTGAATTTACCCTACAATGGTGTGTGATAGTTACAGAGGGACTAGTATATCTATCCAGAAATACACTCCATTACATAGAGAAATGGAGCCTAGTTTATTCACTATCACAATAAGTATTGTATTCAATGGCAGATTGAGACTTCCATACACAAGTAATGGTTGTGAAACCCTAGAAGAAAGTGAAAACAAGGGATAATTGTACTGATGTGATGGAGTCCCAAAGATAACCCATTCTGGATACAAACAATATTGAATGAATGGTGAGAGGAGGGAAGTAAATGGAAATATAGGAAAACACAAAGGGCACTAAATGGAAATACAAGAAAATAGAATCAACTTCCAAGCAATGTCGCAATTATTTCATTGATATCCATAATGGTGGAGAGAAATTATAATACATCGCCACACATATCTCATTAAGTGGGACATTTTCCCCATCTTTCAATCACCAAGAACAACTTATTCATCAAATGTGACGAGTGCACAAAGCTTAAGAATAATTATTTGTGATACATATTCTATTCTCAATTGTAATAATAAATCTATTAAATTGTTAAAAAATGTTGTTCAAGAGAAGTTTTAAAATGTTTTTTTATAAATTAGTTACAATTAATTTCAATGTTTGAAGTCTTTAATAATATATAAATATATATAGAAGTGGGAAATTATAATTCACAATATTAATAAAATTAAAATCTAACAAAATTATGATAAATGATTTAGAAAAATATTGAGTGTGACATGCTTGATAAGCTAAAAAATATATAATGACATCATGCATTCTTGAATAGGTGGTATGTACTGATTAATATTTTATTTTGAAAATGAACAAAATTTAATTTGTACACTTGAAAAATGTTGATATTAAATTTGTCATAATTATTTTGTCACTTGTTAATTGAATATGACCCATAATGTGTCTTATCATGAAAAAGTAACCAATAGAAAATCAAGAAAATTAATTTTATTGATTGTTTAAAATTATGAAGTTGTTTAATTTATATTCGAACATTTGAAATATAGACGCTAGAAAAAATAAATGTCTTTGATTAGAGGATATGGCAAGAAATAATAAGTTGTGGTGAAAGGTATAATAACCTACCATGGGTAGGAACAAATAAACTGTGAAATCCATGTTTCAAAGAAACGTGATTAACGTAATTCTTAACTCTTTATTGTTTTGTATGATTTATAGACTACAAAAGCATAAAATTATTTCACATTATTTGGATTATCTTCTATTTTTAAATCCCTAGCAACCGCTAATTTCCATCTCAATGATTTCCATTTTACAAACTGTTCAAATAAGTGTTGAAAAGATGTATCTTAGTGGTTTCTATGCTTATGTGTCTTATCAACTGCAAGGATTATGTAGCTTATCGACCACTTATGTAACTTAGTGAACACTAGGGTTATGTAGCTTAGTGGCCGCAAGGTATATGTAACTTAGTAGCATCATGACAGATGTAACTTTGACGTTACTAGGCATATTTCACTGGGTATGCCCTTTCATCATGTAAGTTAGTTGTCGCTTGGCTTATGTAAGTTACCAACCACTTGGATTACGTAATTTGGTAGCCGTGAGGCTTATGTGGGGGAATCAAATAATAAAAAATAATAAATCCAAAAATCGGGATTAAGAAATTAGATTCTATTAGTGGCGAAATTGGAATCCATTAATAATGAAACTGGAGTCCAATAAAAGGGAAATTAGAATCCAATAATAGTGAAATTGGAATCTAATAATAGCAAAATTGGAACTCAAATAAGTCCAATTATCACAATATTGTAATCCAATATTGCTACTAATGGAATCCAATAATAGTAATAATGGAATCCAATATAGCCAAAAATGGAATCCAATAAATGCAAAAATGGAGATGGATTTCTTCCAATAATTGTAATACTGGAGTCCGAATTCACTAGAATATATCCAGATTTAGTGAGATAAGCATTAAACTAAGAATTATCGGGTACATATCATATTGGGTGTAAAATAAATATTGGCTGAATTGAATGATAGTGTATTTTTCTTATCACGAGATGAGTTATGTGTTAATATAAGCAGATGGTTGGTGTTATGTGTTTCGGTAAGGGTGGATAGGTTCATCACTTGTGAGGCTTGGATTGCTAATTTTTTCTTCTTGGTTGGAAATATACACCTTGTGTGGGATCTAAACGGTCCTTAATGGAAATTTTGGGTCCTCTAGGCCTTGGTGATCACCTATAAAGTGTATAGTTCTTTGATTTTATTTTCCCAGTTATTGTGTTTGTTCTCTTTGGTTGATTTTGGTTGTTGGTGTTGTTCTCTTTCTTTATGGTATGATGTCATTGTGATTACTTGATCGAATCTTTTTTCCAATGGATAGGTGTTTGTTCTTCTTCTCCCAGTGTTTCTTCTGGTGTTCTTTAGACACCCGCTAAGGGAGTCCATCCCTGATTTAAAGCCAATGTTGGTGCCTATAATTGTCAGGCTTCATTTCAATGCCACATCAATAGATGTTTTCTTATTTCTAGTTTGGATGAGCACTAGGTACTGACATTTCAAAATAAATTTTTCTTTGTAAACCCTTCTTCTCGATGGAAAAGTTAAGTATTCACCTAGTTATATGTTTTCATCAAGGTTTTGGGGTTTTTGTAGAGCTTAAGGTATAGGATAGTGGGTGCTTTGATGTATTATCAGGATCTCATGCTATGTTCTTGGCCTTGTGCTATTAAAAAGGGCAAAAGGATGAAGTAAGGTTCTCTGGGAAAGGAAGGGTGATGTTAGAGTGTGTTTTGTGATCGAAAGTGTGAAAAGTAGTAGTTCGACCTCGAAGTTCGAAATGATATGTTTAGTTGAATCATAGTATGGCGGAGCTTTAGGGCCTGAGGTTCAAATTACATCACACCAATGCTTTAAGTATGGATTGAAAATTCTTGATTCAGGTCTGAGAGCTTGGTTACATAATTAAGTTAATGTTCAATGAATTCCTTCGGTTATTCCGAACAATTTACAGTAGTGGAAGTTGTGTGAAGGATTAAATGTGTGAATTTGTTTATAAATATAGTGTAAAAAATAAAATAAATTTCATACAATGAAAAGAGAAATACAAATAGATTTTAACAGTATATATTGCAACTAAAATGGGGTTCTATTTCAAGGTCCCCATCCCTTGGATACATATACACAAAGCTACAAAAAATGAAGGATTGCATGCTAATAGGTAGTCAATCTTATACACTCATAACTTTCCCCGAAATCAATGGGAGACATGTTATGAAGCAATCCCTACGAAACATGAATTCATCATGTGTTGTCAAATTAAAAATAAATTGAATATCCATGACTAAGCCCCTTGACATTCCCATCCCCATTAATGTTGGTATCCTAACCCTTAGCCCATTCTAATTCTGATGGAATTCTTCCCTCTATTTGAGTGAGTTCACCCACTTATGCAGGTGAAGGCCTCCCTTTAAATGAACCCTGAAACAACACCCTGATGGTATGTGACTCCTAACAGCACATGCAGTATCAAGAGCTGGAGATTATGGGCTAGATTTTTTATTTTCCTAGGAAGGAGCCCTAATAATCACCATGGTACTTTTAAACTCAGCCATAGTTTCCTCTAGTGTAAAGAGTCATTCTTCCACGTCGTCTACCCGTAGGTTTTGGGGTAGTTTATCCCATCAGAGTGGACAATGTGTGGTTTAAAGGGGGATCTTTATTTCTAAAAGAGAAGTGGTATAGTAGGGAATATACATGTGCCATTTTCCATTTTAGATATTTTGATGGTGGTGAGACCATTGGAATTTCAGGTGCTCTGTATCTAGGTTGTATTCAGGAAGGAGTAAGTGATAGTGCAGGGTTTGATATAAGGGAAATGATGCACATAGTTTTGACAGTCTATTAAGGAAATACATGACCAGTGTGTTCTATAATGAACTATTAGGGGGTTCGTACGCACATTTGGAACACTAAAAACAATATTTCCCCTGGTTGATGTGTCCTGGGAAATAATACCACCATAAATGTAATATCCATCCCAGATTAGCATGCACAAGAGGGAGTTAGATTGAGACTGGTTATTTATTTAAAGCATGCCACTAAATATTGAGTAAATGCCCACATCTCCATGGAATGTCTTGTCAATTTAAATATTTTGGCCATGTCACATTTACTCGCATGTGGAAATTTTGATATTAAATAAAGGTGGCATGGAAAACACTTTACTCCATCACAATGACATGATGGTGATAGGATGGTGGTGAGAAAAATTAAGCATTATTATGGAGAAATATTCCCTAATATTTTTGGGAATCTCCATGTGGTGGATTGAGCATGAGTTAGTTAGAATCTAGGTGGATATTCTCTAAAAGCATAAAGTTGATAAGGTTTTATAATAGGAAAGAGGAGGTTTTGGTAAAGGGACGAGATGGTTCTTTTTCGGGGGAAGACTCTTCAGAGGAGTTCTAAGACTGTTAAGATGCATATTTTACCATGTAAATTTTCACTTTCATTATGTAGACATTGTTGTGTTTCCCATTCACATGGAATTCTTATTTAGGTGATTTCTCATGTACATTCCTTAACAAAAATTTAGAGCATATATATGTTTCCCTTGTTATTTCCATGTTTAAATGGTTTGTCCTAAACAAAATACCATAATGATTTTGGTTATTCTCTTCTTGTGGAATGATTTAAGGGGTAAAATAATGTGTCTTTTCATTCAGATCTTGTGTGGGTCATGGTTGTATCTCTAAATGGTAATATTATGTTCTTGTTTAGTCTATTAGTGTGGTATGAAGGAATGTTGTCCTTTAAGTGTATTTTGGGATATCATCCTTAGGACCCGTAAAGTTCTTTACAAATTTAAGTAAAATGGGTAATATGATTATTTATCCTGGGTTTCCATTGTCATTAGAACGTTTAGCATAATTTACACATGGTAATTTAGTCTTAGGGGTACTGAGATAAATTATCAGGGATATGGATTGTATCTTTTCTTAGAGGTTCCTTGTGATTGATTTTCATGTGAGAAGTCCATTTTGTGTTCCTCCTATCTTCATGAAATGATAAGGGTGTTGTGAGAAAATGGCTGATATGTTTCTTGACCCTCCCAGTTCCCTTTGATGTTTCAGTTCTTCCTCTTTGCAACCCTGTCTCCACCTCACAATTTTTCATTAACCTCTTTGAGTATCATAAGTTTTCATGTGGATCTGAACTTATTTGTTCATTTTATATAGATTCACTTGTGAAAATACATTATCATTACACATACCTTAAGTTTTTTCACTCATCATTTAGAATCCTTAATATTATCCCAGAACAACTCATGTAGATCCTTGGGGGTTAATGTGTGGATTGTGTGAAAACTACCTTTAGTGACCTATATCGGGGTTACTGGGTGCTTGCAGTGCTTTGTAACCACTCTTTCGAGTGTTGCATTTGGTAACTGTATCCAACCTTCGAATGTTCATCCTAGGAAGACTTGGGACATTCTCTTGATTCCCTTCCCTATCTTGTACCATTCAAGACATATCTTGGGTCCTCTCACATTGAGTTAGGTAGAGTCAAAAGTAGCAGGAAAATTATCCACACTATTTGTTAAGGTGCCTCCACGTCACTCCCTTGGAGAGAGTGGAAAGGAAAGTGGAGAAAGACCCTGTCCCCAACTACATAATGAAAATTTGTGTGGGTCCATCCCTCTCACCCCATACCCTATATATATGCCTCCCTCTCTCCCCCAGGGTGTAGATCTGGGAGCTAACTAGCTCTTTAAAAATTCCCAGCTAATTTTTAGTGATCATGTTGGGTTCTTGTGCACCTACCTCGATATCTCCTCAATCTATGAGGTCCTAAATGAAGTTTTTATGTTTTATACATTGATCTATATAATGGATTTTGGCGTTATAATATTCATAGAACTAGTGTTCTTTGTACCATGATGGTTTTGGTGCATCCTCAAAAAATGATGTAGTGGTTGGAAATTTGACCATGTTGATTACATATAGTTGTTTTAAAATAGATGATAAAGACTCCGTGAGGGGAATGTAATATCTATGTTTAACTTTATATTTGAATGGTCCTTGGGAGAAATTCAAATGAGGAGTGTTTTGGACCACTTGAACATGTTTGGAATTTTTAATTCCATCACCTATAATATTCTTAATTTTTTTGATAAAACTGGACTTGTCTCTAGGTATGGAGTCATGGTTATCTATTTGGAAGGATTTTAAGGTCCCTTTGACAAGAAAATTCTTTTCAATATAGATTCCTTTTTCAATAAATTATTCAAAAATTCTTACACAATGCATTTGTAATTGAAAGGCTATCTCAGGATACAACTTAGGTACAAATATACTACCAAGTTGTTTCTCTAGAATAGAGAAAGGGAAGCAACTAGTTAACCCTTGCCATCGTTATAAGAAACCAGTGAAGTTTTCATTAATGCATTATTTTGCATTACAAAGGTTTATCATATTGATATCACTTTCCATGTTGAATGAAAATTTGTGAAAAAACTTCTTAGCTACATTCGTGAATGTGAAAATAGACCTTTTGAGGAGATGGTGAAACCATTCAAGTTCCTAACCTCCAAGACTCTGTGGGAATAAGTGAATGAGGTAATTGTCACTATAAGAAACTTACTAGAAATACATGAAGAAATATTTTATGTGATCAAGTGGATCATAGTTTCCCCTATATTTATTAAATTTAGGGCATTCAAAGATATGTGGAAAGGGATTTTGTAGCATCTCTCGATGAGAGGGATAAGGACACATTTCTTTGGACCGGTATTTATTATTGTGTCCAAGGTTGTTTTCTTGAAGAAAAATGAGTGCTTCTTTCATGGACTACCATTCTTGGTTATATATTTTTCCTTGTGAATGTGTTATGAGGATGTACACGTGGTTATATTTTGATGTTTCACCTCATAGTTTTTAGTGTAATGCTCTGCATAAATCACCTTAGGTTTTTAGTACGTGCAACTATACTTGTGTCTCTATGGGCATGTTAAGCTAAGTTTAGAAAGTTATGGCTAAGAGTTTTTAATTGTTTTTGTATGGTAACCTATTCATATTTGGGGTTCTGGTTGAGGTTCATATGGGGGGTATTGTTTAGGTTCTTAACCCTCTATTATAACTTCGTGGTTGATTTGAATAAATAATATATGATAGCCAAATGTATTCTTAGATGATTTTATTTCCTCATTGTTTCCCTCAAGTTAGCCACAGGTAGAAGCATGTCTATGATTTAATATATCCTTATTTGTGCGATAGGGAGGATGTTATTTTTTGTCTTCTTCTCGAATCATGTTTGTAAGGATAGCGGGATTGAATTCGGTTGGAAATGTTGCCCCTAGATCTACTAACCGAACTAAAAATTGATCTCTATTTTGAAAGAGGAATTTATCTATGTTGGTGGGGTCATACTCAAAGGTATCTCTAGGATGTGGTCCCTTGTCTCCACTATGGTCAACCAATTTTCTTTCCTCTTCAGATAATGGGTCCAATGTGTTTCGTAGGAAAGGATGCGATGTGTGTCTCCTATGTCCCAGACATGTTGTAGGTACCATGATGGAAAAATGTTTTCAAAAGATTTGAAAAATGTGGACAAGTGTCACAATGAATTTAGGAAAAATGATCAGCATAATGATACTAAAGTGAATACTTTTCCAAGGGTGTGGATTGTATGATGAAATTATCTAAGGAAAATATGTGGAATTTGGATAAAGTAGCGACTGTAAAGGAAGCCTTTCCTATGTGTAAATGTATCAAAAGTTGTTTTATAGTGCAACAACACAATTTTACCACTTAGATTGATTTTAATAAGAAAATAATATTTAAGTATCAAAATGAGGTTGATATAATTTTGGTAGCATAAAACAAATTCCACACTTAAATCAAGTTTAAGATAAACAAGGCTTAAGTATTAATGGTCTATACAATGCGAGTAACATAATAATGCAATTTCAACACTTAAACCAAGTTTAAGAAAACAAGATTGAAGTATCAAACATGGATTGGTATAATGTGGACAGTGTAACAACACACTTTCAACACTAAAATCATGTTTATGAAAAATGAGGATTAAGTATAAAAAATGGTCAATACAATGTAAACAACGTAGCAACGCAATTTCAACACTCAAATAAAGTTTAAGAAAACAATATTTAAGTATCAAAAAGGGGTTGATACAAGCGTGAAGCATAACCACACACTTTCAACTCTCAAATCAAGTTTATAAAAAACAAGATTTAAGTATCCAAAATGGTTGGTACAATTTTGCTAGCACTTTATATAGTGTTGTTTTTATAAAGGGGGTGCTAAAATTGTGAAGGGGAATATGTTAAAATGTTTAGTAACCAAAAATACGTGGCACAACTTTGGAATTTTTTTTGCTTAGTAAGAATCTTGATACTAATGATAATAGATATGGAAAAGTAGGCCCCAATTTCAAATAGCTTCCTATATATTTTGTCCTCAACAATCACCAATATTTTTCTAAGAGAGGTACACTTTTTTAGAATAAATTCTAAACAGAGGAACACTACCCCAAAGTCAAAATAATGAAAGACGTATCATACAGATAATGTTTTATATTCCTCATGGGTTTTACTAGTCAATTAGGTGTTTGGGAACTTCCCATTTTGTCAACCAGTTCCCTCAATGTTTTGACTAATTTAGGGTTCTTGTAGTACTCCTCACAATGAGTTTTATGGTTTAATCCAAATCACTTCCCACAGTATAGCTGATGGGTTCTATCCCTTATCCGAACTTGCAAATTCAGTGTGAGTTGTTGGTTTTTATCTTAGTTTAAAGTGTGTTTGTCTTAAACATCATTCTTTGACCAAGGCAACCTACAAAAAAATCATTATTTAGTTGTCTCAATTTTTTCTTCAACAAGTGTAGATGGTCCTACACTCAAAGGTGTAATAGGTTTCTATATTACCAAAAAATTAGAAAACTATCAAATATTGCAACACTTTTTGTTTCTCAAGGTCACTCAGAAGCACAAGAGAAGAACATGTGTGGGTTTTGATCAAATTAAACCAACACAGAAATTTTAAACCAAAAATGGAAAGCGTTAGTAATATTTTAAAATAAAAAAATTGAAATGTTAGAAAAGCATCCAAAGGCATTTCCATTTATAATTCTCATGATCACTCAAAAGCATAAGATAAGAGCATAGACGATCTTGATTAAATTATAGAAAAAAAAATATTTATAAAAATAATTCAAATTTTTATCATTAATTTAAAAAAAATAAGATATAGCTTAAAATTATATACATGTATTAAACAACAAGAAATTGAAAGCTAGTTTTGAAGCTTTCAAAAAAATTGAGAAATTTGACACAATACATTAGCGCATACACAAGAATACTAGCACATAGAATAGGATGTAGGCATAGATAACATAAATGTAAAGTGGAATGCTAGCGCGTGTAGTGGAAGAATACATAGATAGGATGCTAGCACAAGTAGGAGGATCTTATAACACATAGGTTGTTGTCAATACAAGAAATTTGGAGCTTAATGGATGCTAGCGCGTCCAAAGGAATGTTAGCACATGTAGAAGGATGTTACCATAGACAGATGAATGACAATGCATGCACAGGTGAATGCTAGTGCATAGAGTAGGAAAATAGACATAAATGATAACACAAGGTATGGAATATGGGCACGTGTAGATGAACGCAACCACACATAAATTAAAACTAGTGCAAGGAAACCAATATGGTATCATGCTTAAATGAATGCTAACAAAAATAACATGTACCTACATAGAAAAAATTTTAAAACTGAGCCAAGAACAACAAAAATATCATATTTTTCTTATCAATACTTGAATTTGATAGCTTTTTACCTCCTAAATACCTAAAAGGAAGACTCAAAAATATCAAATAACACTATACATGCCCAAAATCCAAATAATTTTCAACAATTGAAATAAAGAGAATGTAAAAAGGAAGTCTAAAATAAAATAAATAATTAATGTGCATGAGACAAAGGGGGTACCACTGGGCATGTGCAGACACAAAATCATGCACTTTATGTAATTATTGAGTCCTGATTAAATACTAGAAGTAAGGATAACCAGATCGTACCAAGCCAAGAACACAAATGCTAATCAAACACCATGATCTATAAGATGAAAGCAATTTTCCAAAATAACTTTACATAAAACCTTTGCAAACAAATGAACAACAATATCATATATTATTATGGAACTCAATGAAATACAATGAGAATGGGCCTTACTTATATATGTAAGGAACAACAATCTAAGAACCAATCAAGGTTGTAGATCAAGCCATAAATCATGGAAAGAACTAGTCATCAAAGAAATAGTTAAGTCCATAGATTTATGAGAGAACGAGACATCAAGGATCTAGTCAATACCATAGATCAAGGAAAGAACTATACCTAACAACTAGATAATATCCCCCTAATATCTAAATAAATGAAAAGAAATATGCACACACATAAGTGGGTGAGGATAAATACAATAAAGGTAAATAAAGTACCTAAGTGAACATGAGCTAAGGTAAATACCTACTCTAACACCCCCATCAATTGAAGCTTGGGGCCAAAATAGAAGTGGAATGTCCACCATATGAGTCCTGAAAAATTGTCCTGATGAGGTACTCATGTACAATATATCCATGAAGAAATATCAAACCAAAAGAAGGAAATGATCCTGCTATAAGGAAAGAGAAAGAAGAAGAATAATAAGGAAGATGTTCTCACAAACACCCCCAAGAAAAAATTATGAAATCCCAAGCATTCCACGCAACTCAAGGTAGCGAGGTGATGCAAAAGGATTCGTAAAGATGTCTACTACCTGCTGTTGATTTGGAAGGTACTCCTAGAAAAGAACTCCATCCTGAATGTGATTCCGAATGAAGTGGATGTGTATCTCAATATGCTTGGTCCGCTGGTGCTGAACTGGGTTACGAGAAATGTGAATTTCACTTTGGTTATCACACCAAAGTACAGTTGGTGAATCCTGTGGGAATCCAAACTCTATCAATAACTGTCAAATACAAAGAATCTGTTGACTCACTGTAACTATTGCCCTGTACTCTGCCTTTGAAGATGAAATTACAATAGCCTGTTGATTTTTACACGCCCAAGCAACTAGAGAAGAACTAAGAAAAAAAGATAGCCATAAGTGGAATGCCTGTCATCAATAGAACCTGCCCAATTTGAATCTGTATACCCAACCAAATGAGTCGAACCCCTACTGTAGTGTAGGCCAAAGTGGGAAGTTCCTTGCAAATAGCACAAAAATATTTTAGCAGCCTATCAGTGACTACTATGAGGATAATGTGCAAACTGAGATACAAGCCCTAATAAAAATGAAATATTAGGGTGAGTATGGGTTAAGTACATGAGACTCTTAACAAAATACTTATACAGTGTAGAATCACAAAGTGGTGTGGTACATGTGGAAGTAAGAATAACCCCATAATGAAAAGGATATGGACTTGGCTTGCAATCAGCCATATCAAAGAACCGAAGAAGATCATGGGTGTACTTTTGATGACTCAAATGAATCCCTAAATCTATCTGAGAAATATGCAAACCAAGGAAATAATGCAATAACCCAATATTTGTCATGTTAAATTGTGTAGAAAGATTCCTCTGAATACTCTGAATGTGGGAAGAACTGCTACTAGTAAGTAACATATCATCAACATATAGGAAAAGTATCACAATATCCTCACCAACATGTTGGATATACATTGTATGATCGAAGTGGAAATGAAAAAAACTAGTAGATAGAAGAAAATAATCCATCTTCTCATACCAAGCCCAAGGGGCTTGCTTGAGGCCATAGAGAGACCTTCGAAGACTACGAATAAGAGAATAATCTTGAACAAATCCACTCATCTACTCCATGTATATTTCCTCTTGTAGATCTCTATGGAAGAAGGCACTCTTCACATCCATCTATTATACGGGCCACCCCTGTGATGTAGAAATAGCAAGTACGAGGTGTACATAATCCATATTGTCAACGGGTGTAAAATTCTCAGAGTAATCAATACCTTCAACTTTTGAAAAACCCTTTGCAACAAGACAAGCCTTATACTTTTCAATGGACCCATCAATTGCATATTTGGTTTGGTATACCCACTTACACCTAACCATATTTCTTCCTTTAGGAAGAGATACCAAATCTTAAGTATGATTCTTCATCAACGAAGAATACTCAACTGTCATCACATCATCCCACTCCTGTATCCCACGAACCTTAAAAAAATATTGTGGATCCTCAGAAACTTCTTGACAAAAGAGTCCAGAACTTGTAGAATGGGCATGATGATGCCTAGTGGGTGGAAGATCCTCTATGAAATGTGTTTCCTTATAAACTATAGTACGATCCCACTTAGGCATAGTGACAACATCAGTGGTAATAGTATCCTCAATGACATCTATAACCTCCTCAAAGAAAGGATCCTCAATATGAGATGAATAAGGAGGCATAGAAGAATATGAAGAATCATGAGTGAAGCACTCATCAAACTGAACATGTGTTCGAAAAAGAAAGTCATGAGTATTAGACTCTATAAATCGATAAGCTCTCATGTCCTCACAATACCCTACAAAGATCAAGGTTTTTCTCTTCTTATCCAAATCTTTCCTTTTCTTCTTTGGGAAAAAGGCCCAAGAATGTCTCTCAAATACTCAAAAAAATGATACATCTGGTTTAGTGTTGGACTAAGCTTCCTCTGGAGTGAAATGCTCAAGTGCTTTGTGGGGTGTGTGATTCTGAATGTAGTTAGCACAATTAACTGCTTTTTTCCAGTAGACAAGAGGTAAATCTATAGAATGCATCATATAGTTAGCCATTTCCTTCAAAGTTCTATTATTCCTTTCTACTAAGCCATTATATTGTGGAATATGAGGAGCATAATGCTGGTGAATAATGCCTTGAGTTGCCAAAAAGTTAGAAAACTCATTACTGAAGTATTCCCCCCCATTATTAGTACAAAGGTTCTTTATGCTACGAGAAGATTGTTTCTAGACCAAACCCTTGAAGACTTTGAAGTGTGAAAAAACATCACTTTTGTACATGAAAAAATAAACCAAAGTACGCCTAGAGAAATCATCAATAAAGGTAAGTGAATACTTAGCTACATTGAAAGAGAGGGTTGGAAAAACCATCAAGTCACTATGCACAAGCTCAAGTGGTGAAGAAGATATCTTAGATAAATTCTTAGGAAAAGGATCTTGGTGTTGTTTCCCTAATGCAAAACTATGAAAAACACCCTCAAGACAATAAACTCTAGGAATACCATCTACCATTCCATGAGTGCTCGACTCATTCAACTATCTATAATTGAGATGTCCAAATCTTGCATGCTAAAGCTTACTCTCTGAATCTGCATGAGAAACCAATCCTATCCCTATAGAAGAAGTGTCATCAAAACCCTCAAAGTGATATAATCTAGAACTATGCTCAACAATACCCTAGGCAACAATTGAATTAGGCTCCAAAAAAGTCTGTACTTCTACCCCATGTGGTGTAAAAGTCACTATTTTCCCTTGACCAGAATGACAAATTTTATATACAGAAAGCAAATTTGTAGTGATGCTAGGAACATATAGTACATCTTAGATACTTCCACCATCAAGTTGTATATCACATTTTCCTTTAACAAAAAGAAAGGAAGAATCTCCAACCTCAATTTTGGAAGTAGAACTCAAACCTAGAGAAATAAAATACTCCTTGGAAGAAGTCATGTGATGAGAAGCACCATAATCAATAACCCAACTATTTATAAGTGGTGAATGAGATCTCCCAACAACATTAAGTGTGTTTCCATGCTGATTAGAAGGAGGTGGTGTGGAGATATAAATTTTGTGTTTCTTGACTGCATTCTCTAAGGCTTGCATTCATTTATAACACCTATGTTCTTCATGTTTACTACCCCCACAAAAAGAGCATGAACGACTAGACTTATTCTTGGATTTAGAAGACTCCTTGGGTTTTGAGTTGTTTTCTTTGGGTTTAAGAGAATTTTGAGATGGAGAAGGTGTGGATTTGGTTTTACTGTTTGGTTTTCCCTTGCCCTTAGGATTAGATGCAATTAATGCCTTTTGATAGGCCGAAGACTCAAGGTGAGACAATTTGGATTCTTTTCTAGTAAGTCTTTCACAAAATGTTTCTAAGTTAGGCATTTTTAATGTGTCACCTAAGGCATCCATGCTAGAGAAAAAGGTAGAAGAAAAAAATTTGAATGGTCCTCTCAACTTGGATAGAATCAAGTAAAGACACTCTTCATCTTTCTTATCTCTTCCACTCCCCTTCAACTGTGTCAACAAATGCTTGAACTTGATAAGATAGTCTATAATTGTTGGAAAATCTTCCAGATTAAGAGAGGTGATCCCAATGTCAAGTTGTATGGCTCTCATATGATCCACCTTACCAAATAAATCCTCTGATTTCTCCCAAATTTTGAAAGGAGAGTCACATTTTTCTAAATAAAACAAAAGACTATCACTTACATAAGTTCCTATCAAACCCATACACTCATCAAATTTACATTGGTACTAAAATTTCTCATATTCTCTAGTGAACACTAGTTTTTCTGAAGAAGTTAAAGCCCATAATACTTTGCACTTAATTATTGTTTTCATTGTTGGTTTCCATGTGTGGTAAGTATGTTTTGTTAATGGATGAACATGATCTAATGTAGAAGTAGATATAGAAGCCATCCTAAAAAATCACCAAAAGAAATGCAAGAACCAAGAAATGCAACAAGAGCCCCCAAAAATGCAACAAGATCCCCCTAGATGTTGGAAATTTATAATGAGTGGGTGTTACAATATGGAACTTTACAATTATATTGAAATTCTCAAAATAAATATTTCCAATGGAAAGAGCATAAAAAAAATCACTCTTACAAAACACGACACTCAAAACCGAGTTACCGATCAAAAGTTACAAGCTTTTCAATATTATGCTCTATTATTTATTTTAGTTACCACTTAAATAGAATAAAATGCTCTTGCCTTCACCACACAAATAAAATGAAATGGGGAAGGAGTTAAGAACATGCTGGGATGGAGTTAAGAACATGAATCTTGAGACAAACCACCATGTTTCTCTTCACACAAAAAAATGACTGCCTCCAGAAATGGTCAAGTTTATAGTCGATCTTATGGTTTTTCCACCTTCTACATCCAATGGAAGCCTCTATTTTGCATAAAAACACACGCAATAATGAAATACGAGAAAACCCTGAATATATGAATATATAAAGAATTTATTTGCAAAATAAAAATTACAAATGGATGTCAATAACAATCTCCTGCTCTGATACCATAAAAGGAACAATAACCAGATTGTACCAAGACAAGAGCATAGATGTTAATCAAACACTGTGATATATAAGATGAAATCAATTCACCAGAATAACTTTACATAAAACATTTGCAAAAAAATGAACAACAATATCATATATTATTATAGAACTCCATGAAATACAATGAGAATGGGCCTTGCTTATATATGCAAGGAATAACAATCTAAGAACTAGTCAAGGTTGTAGATCAAGCCATAATCATGGAAAGAACTAGTCATCAAAGAACTAGTTAAGTCCATATATTTATGAGAGAACTAAACATCAAGGATCTAGTCAATACCATAGATCAAGGAAAGAACTATACCTAACAACTAGATAATATCCCCTTAATATCTAAATAAATAAAAAGAAATATCCACACACATAAGTGGGTGAGGATAAATATAATAAAGGTAAATAAAGTACCTAGGTGAACATGAGCTAAGGTAAATACCTACTCTAACAAACACTACTATTTACATTATTCCTAAGTAATAAAAGTACTAATCAACACATGCCTTTGGCCACCTTTCTTTGCTTTGTATTTCTACTTTTGGTCTTGCGCTCTTACTTTATCAAACCATCTTTTTACCTTTTGGCATTTTTCATTCTAAACAGTAGCGACCAGCCAAGATTCTAACATCAAGTGCCCCTATCCCCTCTGGGAATCATTATTCTCTTTGTACGTTGGTCACACTTTCTGGTTCCCTTATATTTGCTTGAGCATATTATCATTTTGGTAGTCATCCTTTTTGGGGTTGATTATGAAATTCAAGAAAAGTAATCATATAAATATACAGTCATGTGATCATAATAAAGGTCCAAATGCCAAGCATCTATTATCTCCACCTAATGTTGCACTCATCAAATATAATTATACCTCTATTTGCATTCATCTAGCTCCATCACCGGGGACAAAGTTTAGTTCATCTGCATCACACTTCATAGGAGGGGAGTCTATTGTTTCCATACACACATTATTTACATTCTACATCTAGCTACTTGCTCACTACTTAAAGTGTAACTGGCACAAGAGCAACCTAGGGAAAAATTATGCACACACACATAGAACTAAATTGGGTTTGAGATGTAGTGTAGTAATCAGTTATAAGTCCATAATTTTGCTAGCTAAGGACAATCTAATGCCTTCATTTGCATCTTTCTTTTTAAGGGTTTTGATGCTTTGTTTGGGGTTTTTCAGGTGATTCATTCATTCTAGATTTACAGTGACCTCGGTGATCTCATAGTGACATACACATGACAAAAGATGAACAAGTGTAAACCTCTCATGACACCTTAGAGGAGTTTTTCTAAGCATCTACGCAGACTAGGGTTCCCAAAAATCAAACCAAGGCACCCATGAGCACCCCTATCCCTCTCCAGGTGCCCTATTCCAATAAAATATTTTAGATCTACATTTTTCAAGGTTTTTGTGTGAAGTTCCTCTATCTCTGCTTAGATGATATCCACTGCAACACAATCCATCAATATCTATAAATTAGCTAAGGCTCTTATAACCCTCTTTTCACATTAGGGTTTCATATTTTCATTGCTTAGATTCTTGGGTATTATTTTAATATTTTAGTATTCATTTATTTACTGAAAACTTGCATTAGATTAGGCATAAAATCCACTTTCAGCTTAATCATTTTGGTCAACCCGAACTCGATCTTCATGCTCTTTAGGATCCTCATAATCTTGATTCTTATCCTTTTCCTAGAATCCCATCATCATCAGTATCTCAATTAATGACTTTTTCTTAGCCAATCTTGATTTAAGGTATATAGTACAAAATCTCCTTGCTACTACTCACATTCTTACTGACATGCATCCAAATTCCATATATAACTCTTTTTTTGATGAATTGTCTCAACATATTAGATTTGCCATCTAATCCTCATGCTAATATTTCTATTTTCAACAATGATCCACCCTTGCATATCATGATTTGCATCTATAATGTGGGTATCAAGTCATATTTTAATTGAACAATATGATCTAAACTTAATCTTTTTCCTATGTAATTCCTCGAAAATATTAGTATGTTAGTCATTAATTTTATTCCATCATGTCTTTCCCTTCATTCATATGATGGGTCTATTCATCCATGTGTAGGTCACATTATTTTACCTATCATTGTAGGGCCAAAAATTCTCAACACAGTCTTCTTTGTCATTGACTTTCCAGTTTCATATATATGTTTACTTGGTAGGTCATGGCTCCATGCCATGTAATTTTTTACCTCTACAGTGTATAATTGTGTCAAATTTCTACATGAGGGTTTCGATTATACTATTCTTTGTGACCATAATCCATTAAAATATTGCGACCATGATCCAAATACTACACTTCCTATTCCAATGTTTGACACTACTCATGACCCACAACCTATAGATGAGATACCATATTTACCACTACTCAAAGGTGTTATTTACATGATAGATTGTGTGCCAACTACATCTGTGCCTCCCCCTACTTCTACCACTTCTATTATTTTTTATCAGATGTTAGTCTATCCACCTAATGTCACTCTAGCCACTCCACCTTCTCATGTATTGCCTCCATCATTACGACCTCCTTTCACATGCACACTTGTCATGAATGATTCTTATTGGGAGCATATTCCATTTGATCCAACTTGTGATGAAATAGTATGTAAACATGATGGTTTTACTTGACTAGGCTTATCTTTTGAGGATATCGATCTTCCACCACATCCTTCTAACCTTTATCATGGATTCATTCAGATTACTATCACTTATGGTATACGTGTATTTTATCTCACATTTTTCCTTGTGTGAATTTCTCACTCTTCACCACTTACATTATGGAAATCTAACTTGACTACGTTGGGGACATGTTAGATCCTGATCACACTAATATATCATTTCCCATGCCCTTGATCATGTATTCATCTAAAACAGGTTATTTATTGGCTATATGAAAAATCTCACATATTGGTATGCTCATGATTATCCACCAACACCTTTCACTGATGAGGAATATTCCATAACTATGTACACCTTATGTTGTAATAGATCTTTGTATGATCCACCTCATAGTATTTCCTATCAAGTATCCAATGTAGCCCCAATTGACTTTGATCCATACAATGACGATCTTTTAGACCATGACACTTGATCACTCTCTTCCTTCACACATTTAGGGGAACATCATGCTCTCTCCCCCCTATAACATCAATAAATATCTTACTCGCTTTTCCTTTATACTTACACATATAACACACACATATCACCATTACCCGATGACACACTCTCATGCTTTGGTTCACACTTGACTATTGAGGGAATACAATAAACATGAACCTCATACAATACACAATAGACACTACACATCATGAATCTTCACACATGTTACATACATACATCTTACATCTTATGCCTTACATGCATCTACACATCTTATATCATCTATGCATCTTGCATTACCTTCTATACATCCTACTTTACACGCTACACATTACACATCACATAGTGATTTCTCATCCCCACATCTATTACACATATTATTCACTTTACACATCTAATTTTATGCACTAAAATCACTACCCAATGACACATTATAGTCTCACAGTCCATACTGGATTGTTGAGGGTATACAAATTAAATGTACCTCATCACACTCACACACTCAACCATTCAACCTTTTTCTCATGCGAAATTCCTAGATCAATGATATACATTATAGGCTACATCATTACTTCCACTTACATCATTTAGTGACATATGATATAGGCTACATCATCACTTTTCCTTGCATCATTTAGTGATATACGCCATAGGCTACATCATCACTTCCTCTAGCATCCTCTAGTGATATACACTTTAGGCTAAATCATCACTTATTATACTCATCTTGTGATATATGCTTTAGGCTACATCATCACACATTCTCACACCTCATCTCTATGTCGCATATCATCATTACACATTCATCACATCACATTACACACAACATATAGTTTGACCATTTCTCGATGACGCACTCACATTTATGGTTCATTCTTGATTATTGAGGGGACATAAATAAATGAAACTCACTTCATACATTTCCATCCACTCAGGGGTGCATTTTTTCTATCATTCACTCTACTTTACATTCCATCCATCCATGACATATTGCATATCTTTGTTGCATTAACTCTTTCTTGAATTTACTTGTACATGTTCATTTTATTACACATACTAGATAGACATCTTGTATGTGATTATCTTTATCATACACACATGCATGTATTCACTTGCTTTCAAGTTTTGATCATAGATTTCATAGGTTCCATTACACGCAATATGGATCCTTGGCACAGTACATAGTACCATAGTCCCACATCGGATCTTGGGGGTATCCACTTTCATACACTACAGGTGTTATTGTTTCATTTTATACTTATCACTTTACATCATCAGATTATACACGCTTTGACATACTTTTCATCTTTCTAATATGCTAGTGGGTGCTTCATGTGTAGTATTTGTTATGTAGAACTATTTTTTACCATGGTTATCTGTTATATTACTTGTACTTGTTTGTCATTGTATTCCATTGCTTGTGGAATTTTCCCTTTGTCTTCTGTGCACACATGTATGTTTTTTCCTTTATTGGCCTTGATTTTCTTACAACATTGTGAGTGTTGTCCCATGTTTTCAACCTAATTTTTATTGTCTACATTGTCTTCTTGCAACTTTATTGCATCTTAGCATATATATTGTATTGTTATCTTACACTTTGTATACATGCAGTGTTTTTCTTGTATTAAAACTTGAATTTCCTAGCCACTTGTTTATGTGGTCCTTGATTTCTACCAAGCACATTCCCTTCCCTTGTAGGGCACAGTTTTAGTGGTCAATCCTCTTTTGGTCCGTATTCTCCTTCTATGACATTATATGTACCCTAAACAAGGGGGGCATCATATGGGTGAATCAATCACCCCATACAAGAGTATACATAATAGTACAACAAAGTTTCAATTTTAGATAGGGCTTAAATCAGAGTTGGTTCCTTAGTACACAGTGATGCCTTCCTAGAGTGCCTAGTAACTAGGGGGCAGTTACATAGCAATGGTCGATTCCATGGAGTGTAGATGAACTCTAAATAACGGATATTTATTTGTTTAAAATAAAAAACAAATTGTTATGACACACCATTTGCAATGATGTAATTATTAACTCCAAAATAAAATTTGAAAAGGTTAGATTGGATAGAAACTTCCTTGGGACACTACTATCGTGGCAATAGATCACCCAAAAAGTAAAGTTGTACATTTGGAAATTTCTATTGTTTTAGAAATGCAGTTAAAGGGTTGGAGAATAATTATTATTTAAATGGCTTATAATGGGTAAGTGCACGAAGTTGAGGGGCCAAAAAGTGGACAAGAATCTGAAAAAAATCAAAACACGTATGCATTTTTTTAAAATACACCCGCATTTTAATTTTTTTGGCTCGAGAATCACCGAAGCATAACGTGTATGCATTATAATGCGTACTAGTTATATAATGCATACGTATTATGCCTAATATAAAAAAAAAAAGAGGCCCGATCCTCAATCATTTTATCTCCCTCAAACGTGAGTTTCAGAGCTTAACTATGCCCTCAGATTTTTTCATTCAGCTCGATCTCAAGCTCAAAGGATCATTTCTAGATTGCGAGGAAGATCTGAATTGATGATGGTGCCATGGAGAAGAGGTAAGCAAAATTCTTTTCTCAAAATTGCATTGAAATAAGATAATTATAGATTAAAATTTGAATTGAATACACGCTCCATTTTTTATCATTACACAGTTTATCTTATCCCTCGAGGGAATCAACCACAACCAAACCATGTTATTCCTGTCATCCCATCCTGTACAACTCCCATAATTACTCAGAGCATCCGTCGGGTACTCAAGAAGATTTAGTAGGGGCAAATAGTTGAAACAACATTTGAAATTGAGGATTTAATCAAAACTCGATCAGGGATTACCAATCTACAAACCCCCAAGTATGCCTCTCTTATCAAATGTCATTGGAGGCATTACTTGTTCAAATTGACATGGTAACAAGGATAATTGATCATTAGACAACTTACAGAGAGGGTTATAGGGTTTATTATTCCAACAAATTGTCATATGTGGATGTAAAGAATTTTTTTTTAAAAAAGACCTTATATGCGCCTTATTCATGGACCCCCGCACTAATTTTCCTGTTCTGTTGTCATGTAAACAATTTCCCATCCATTGGTGCAATAATAATTTGATTAAAAATAATTTTTGGGACCAATGGTGGATGGTGTTTGATTTTCCACCTTGGAATAATAACAACGAGGTGCCACTATACTTTCTGAGGAAACTCTATTGTGAGTTTATCCTCAACAAGATCCCAAATTATTTTGATTTCTGATATTTCCAGGGCCGAGGAAAAGGATCTGCACAAGATCGACTAGGTGCACAACATGCACCTATTCAACAAGGTAGATTCCTTAAACACAATGCCCCTCACCCTGAGATTGTACCTCAACCAGTGAAGGAGATAGTAGAAATTGATACACTCACGTGCTTCAGGGGATATTTGCGACCCTTTTTAAACATACAAGGGATATTTATGAGCCAAATGCTCACGGAGGTACACAGATTATTCCCTTAGGGAGTACTAGCAAGAGGCCACATCTTTGCTCATCATGTGGTAGCATATGTTTGGGGCCCGAGGAGGACGATACTTTCATGCGTACTGATTTTGGTGCACCTAGTGCTAGGGGTGAGCATGATAATGTCACTATGTCAAATTTCCTTTTGAGTGAGACATTTGGATTACATTCATCGGCGTCACCTTCGTAGGTAAATTTGTTATCTGTGTTATAAATTTTTTGGAGTACCTAATTTACTTATATATGTTAAATTTTTGAAATAATTTTATTTGTACATGTACATGCATTGATATTATAGTGCGTGAGAAGTGAATCTTCATCCCGACCACAGGCGGTGAGGACCATGCATACACATACATTCATAGAGGTAATTTAGAATGTTAATTATGTATAATTTTCACATAAATGTGTGTGTGTGTGTATATATTTACAGGTGCAGGTTCCCTTCAACATATCACTGTCATGACACACACACACACACTTACACATATTAGTTTTGAAGTCAAATATATGTATGTTCTTGTATGCCCATCTAACTCACGTGATATACATGTTTGATAAATATGTTGACTTCACTAGACACCCCACCATCTCTGTGACAAGTAGATAAAGGTGTTGCCACTATAATTTCATATGCACAACAACTCTCTGTGATATTCAAACAACACGTAAATTTTGTTAAATTTCTCATGTAATTAATATTATGTTAAATTACATGTTATTAATGTCTTTCATTTTAGAATTATTAAATTATGTTAATAATGTCCTTCATTATGTATATGCAGGAGTTACCTACGATAGGTAGCAACCCTATTCATTTGATTCACAGGCGTGGCAGGGTAAAAAAAATAGTTCTATATTGATAAAATTAGTTAAAATATTGTCATTATGTAGATACATGTACTTAGTTCTATTTTCACTAATTTTGATGTTATATTTTTTGATCTTATCTATATGTAGGGAACTTCAACCCCCTACATTTTGAATTCAAGGGAAAAGACTCCTCCATCTCATCATCTTTGTACCCCCATTCATACTACAAGAGCTCTCGATGACTCATCTGAGCATGAGATGCAAATTCGGCATGATCGACAACTTGCGATAAGTTTGTGTATTTATGTAAATACTTTCATTCTAGCATGGTCTTAAATACATGTTGAAAACATATATAAATTAAGTTTTGAAGAAAAACATTATTTGCATTTACAAGCTCATCTACAGGCGAGTATTCATTGGAAGAGTACTCGAAGCATGAGCTCAGATGATCCAAAGTCATCTCATGGATCTCCATCTTCATCTAAGGGAGGGCCTTCTTTGAGAAAGGCCAATCCTGAGAGGGATAATGATTTTGATAGAAGTAGGAAATATATATGATACGGATTACATGACATTATTTTTGTATGCCTATGTGCATGGCATTGTATGTATGCCTATATGACATTTGAACTTGATGGTTATATGACCTATTTGGGAATTTTTGTATTTATTATGCACATTAAAATACTATTTGGAACTTGATATGGCTTTTGTATGAAGACCTTACATTTCTGAGATTATTTTTCATGAATCTAATATGATGTGCACTCTACACAATATTTAAGACATTATGGATTATTTTTTCATTTATTGGTGATGTACATGTGGCCATTTTCAATGTATAATATGAATCAAAATTTGGAAATCAATATAATATATATTGTATGTATATAAAGAGTTACCTAATCTGAGTAATTATTCATTCAATTTATCAATGTGTATATGTGTCATTTACCTTACTTGCGCTTCTTCCATTCTCATGGTCTCTTTGTACTGGTTCCTATCTTATCATGAACTTACTACATTCTTCTATGCTTCATAGTCTTCTCCCCTGTTAAAACACCTGAGAGTCATCACAATTTGATACCTTTCATTTGTTGGTATTTTGAGAATGTCTCTCTATATACATTACTCCAATGCTTGAGAATGTCTCCAGATGAAATAACATTCTGATTCAGACACTCAATGATTCTTGATTGTCTAATCCTGTCCAATTCATGTTATTACCTTTAAATTTGTAGGCATTTCATGTTATTTGGAAATCACATCACACCCTTCACTAGTCTCGATGACTACCCCTATCCTTTTTAAGGCATTTTTGAAAGCATCCATGGGTTTATCATAACATAAATTAACAATGAATGGAAGGTCACTAAACTGTAGGCTAGCTGACTCCCATCTAGAACTAAACAAGAAATATTTAATAGGTGATTGATAAATCCCATGTGTTCTTAGACATACCCCTATCAAATTCATTATTAAGCCAATCTATTCATTCAGGGATCTTAAGCAACTACGCTCGGACGGGGTAGCCCAAAAGCACGGGGAGCATAGGGAACTAAAACAAATGATCTAATAGCATTCACCTAGCCACCTTGACATGTTTGCATAGTTGGTTCTGTCCCACGAGCTTCCCTTTATAAACTACAATGTCTGGCAACCCTACATTGACTTAGACTGCACTATTTTACACATTTGCAAACAATAACATATTGAGAGAACCAAATGGAGAAGGAGAAAACCATGAGAGGATTTCGTAGAGGTCCCCAACATGGAGGTATTGGATGTGATGAGACATATCTAGGTGACATGGAGTCTGAGAAATCACTTGTCGAAGATATGGCGTGATTGGGCCTCAAGGCTCTTAAGTGACTATGCCTAGATGAGGTAGCTTGAAAGTACGGGGAGTGTAGGAAACCAAAACTAATGCTCCACTAGCATTCACCTAACCACCCTAAAGTTTTTGCGTAGTTGGTTTGGTCCCATGAGATTCCATTTGCAAACTACAGCATCTGGCAACCCTACACTGACTAAGACTGCACTATTTCGCGTGTTTACAAACAATAACACAATGAGAGAACCAGATAGAGACGGAGAAAACCGCAAGAGGATTTTGTAGAGGGCCCCAAATTGGAAGTTTCAGATCTAACGAGATGTATCTAAGTTCCACGGAGTTAGATAAATCACTCGTCAAAGATATGGCTTTTTTGGGCCTTAGGGCTCTTAAGGGACTATGCCCAGATGCGGTAGCCCGAAAGCACGGGGAGCATAGGGAACCAAAAGGAATCCTCCACTAGCATTCAACTAGCCACCCTAACATGTTGACATAGTTGGTTCGGTACCACAAGCTTCCGTTTGCAAACTACAACATCTGATAGCCCTACACTGACTTAGACTGCACTATTTCATGCGTTTGCAAACAATAGCATAGCGAGAGAACCAGATGGAGATGGAGAAAAATGAGAGAGGATTTCATATAGGGCCCTAACATAGAGGTATCAGATCTAAAGAGACATCTCTAAGTGCCACGGAGTTTTAGAAATCACCTATTGAAGATATGGCATGTTTGGGCCTTAGGGCTCTTAAGGGACTATGCCTTGATGGGTAGCCTAAAAGCACAGGGAGTGTAGGGAACCAAAATGAAGCCTCCACTAGCATTCACTAGGCCACCCCGATGTGTTGGTGTAGTTGGTTTGGTCCCTCGAGCTTCCATTTGCAAACTATATCCTCTGGCATCCCTACACTGACTCAGACTGCACTATTTCACGTGTTTTCAAATAATACCACAACAAGAGAACCGGATGGATACGGAGAAAACCGCTATAGGATTTCATAGAGTGCCCCAACATGGAGGTCTCAGAGTTGATGAGACATCTCTAGGTTCCATGAAGTCTGAAAAATCACCCATCGAAGCTATGGTGTGTTTTGGTATCAGGGCTCTTAAGAGACTACGCCCCGATGAGGTTTCCTGAAAGCACGGGGAGCATAGGGAATCAAAAAAATTCTCCACTAGCATTTAACTGGCTAGCCTGACCTGTTGGCATAGTTGGTTCAGTCCCACAAGCTTCCATTTGCAAACTACAGCATCTGACAGCCCTACACTGACTCAGACTACACTATTTCATGCGTTTACAAACAATATCATAGCGAGAGAACCGGATGGAGATGGATAAAACCGTGAGATAATTTTGTAGCGGGCCCTGACATGGAGGTCTTGGATCTGACGACACATCTCTAGGTGCCACGGAGTCTGAGAAATCACCTGTCGAAGATATGGTGTGTTTGGGGCTTAGGGCTCTTAAGGGACTACGCCCGGACAGGGTAGCCCAAAAGCATGAGGAGCATAAGGAACCAAAATGAAGCCTTCCATTAGCATTCATTAGGCCACCCCAATGTGTTGGTGTAGTTGGTTTGGTCTCATGAACTTCCGTTTGCAAACTACAACCTCTGATAGCCCTACACTGACTCAAAATGCACTATTTCACGTGTTTGCAAACAATAGCACAGCGAGAGAATCAGATGAATATGGAGAAAACCATGAGATAATTTTGTAGAGGGCCCTGACATGAGGTCTCAGATATGATGAGATGTCTCTGGGTGCCACAAAGTCTGAGAAATCACTTGTTGAAGATATGGCATGTTTAGGCCTCAAGGCCTTAAGGGACTGCGCCCAGATGAGGTAGCCCGAAAGCACAGGTGGAGGAAACCACAAATGTTCAATGATTTTGCCACAGGATGCAACTATGTATACTATGAACTTAATTTTGTTGGGGAGACCACCAATGTTCCAACTGTTCATTTTGAAAGAATGAATATCTTCAATCAAATAGAGAATGAAGAGCCTAAATTTTTTTTGACAACAAAAGGTTGTTTATGCCCAAAAAGAAGCTAAAGGCCATATAAATATTTAGTCTTCAACTTTAGATGAAAATGAACATCGTGAAGAAAAACAATTAGGTGAAGATTTCCCTATGATTCAAGAAGAGTCCGAGCGTAGTAGCTTAAGAGCCCTAAGGCCCAAACATGACATATCTTTGGCGGCTGATTTCTCACACTCCATGGCACCTAGAGATGTATCATCAGTTCCAAGACCTCCATGTTGGGGCCCTCTATGAAATTATCTCCCGGTTTTATCCATTTTGATTTGGTTCTCTCGCTGTGATATTGTTTGCAAATACATAAAATAGCGCAATATGAGCCAATGTAGGGATGTTAGATGTTATAGTTTGTAAACAGAAGCTCGTGGGACCAAACCAACCATGCCAACACGTCAGGGTGGCCAATTGAATGCTATTGGAGGAATATTTTTGGTTCCCTATGCTCCCCGTGCTTTCGGGCTACCTCGTCCGAGCGTAGTCGCTTAATAGCCCTGAGGCCAAAACATATCATATCTTCGATGGGTGATTTCTCAGACTCTGTGGCACCTAGAGATGTCTCGTAAAATCCAAGACCTCCATGTTAAGGCCCTATACAAAATCCTCTCGTAGTTTTCTCCGTCTCCAGCTGATTCTCTTGTAGTGCTATTGTTTGCAAACACGTGAAATAGTGTAGTCTAAGTCAGTGTAGGGCTGTGAGAGGCTGTAGTTTGCAATCATGGGACCAAACCAATTATGCCAACATATCGGGGTGGCCTGGTGAATGCTAGTGGAGCATTACTTTTGGTTCCCTACACTCCCCGTGCTTTCAGGCTACCTCGTCCAGGCGTAGTCGCTTAAGAGCCTTGAGGCCAAAACATGCCATATCTTTGACTGATGATTTCTCAGACTATGTGGCACCTAGAGACATATCGTTAGATCCAAGACCTCCATGTCAGGTCCCTTTAGGAAATCCTCTCATGGTTTTCTTCTTCTCCATTTGGTTCTCTCACTGTTCTATTGTTTGCAAATGTGTGAAATAGTGCAGTCTAAGTCAATGTAGGGCTGTTAGATGCTGTAGTTTGCAAACAGAAGCTCATGGAACCAAACCAACTATGCCAACACGTCGGGGTGGCCTATTGAATGCTAGTGGAGGCTTCATTTTTGTTCCCTATGATCCCCGTGCTTTTGAGCTACCCCATCTAGGCGTAGTCCCTTAAGATCCCTGAGGCCCAAACACGCCATATCTTCGACAAGTGATTTCTTGGACTCCATGGCACCTAGAGACGTCTCGTTAGATTTGAGACCTCCACATCGGGGCCCTATATGAAAGTATCTCATGGTTTTCTCCATCGCCATTTAGACTGAGTCAGTGTAAGGTTGTCAATTTTCAATCACCTGAATAATATAGATGGTTCATACAATATAGGTGGTGAAATGAGAATTTTAATAAGATATTTTTACAATATAGGGGGTGAAATGAGAATTTATGTTTGTTGTTCCTTTCTAATATTTAATTTCTCTTAGTTTCACTTGGCTTCGAGAAAAATAAATTCTCTACTGACAGTGCCAACCACATGAAGATGGAAGCTTTTTTGGCACCACTAACCTATATAAACATGTTAGTAAGAAATTAAATAGAATTTTAAATCATACAAAATTTAGACAAAATCATTTAATTAAATATTCAAATTAAATTCATGAAGAACATACCTTTGCAAATTTAATCCAATGAACCGCAAGGATGAAATCTATTCTTGATACTAGCAAAAATTGCTTCATGATCTGATTCACGAACCTTCCACATATTTTTGTTTGATGGCCAACCTCGATATTTGATCAATTTAATATTTTTTGCAAGGACCAAATATGAATAGTGAAGTAGATTCCGATGCACTTCATAATCTTCAAACAACCAAATGTTTGATTTTTTGATAGGATATCATCGAAGCCAAGTTTCAATGACTAGCACTGATCCAGTGGGCTACTCAAGGTATTCACCATCAATGACTGTGGAAGTCAATTTTTTTCCTCTCTACACAACGAGATAAAAAGTAGTTTTTTCCCTCTTCGTTAAATTTCGTCGCAATAACTGCAAAAACGTGCCCTATGTATCATAAAGTAAAATAGTTCAGTCAATTTATAAATACATTAAGAGTTGACCATTTAATACTTTATAAATCTAAAACATGGCATGTACATATATGTATGTACCTTGTTACACTAAATCAGAGACTTGGTCAAAGTTAGGTGATGTTGTCATTTGATCTGAAGACCTTGCAAGTTGTAATGCTCATGGAACTTGATATGTGTTGAGTGGAATTAGAGGTCTACAAGTTCATTCATCCACCCACTGCTATGAATCACATTTATTCCACACAAAATCAATGGATGATATACAAAAACATGTCATGCACCTAGTATAAATAGTCCAAGTATTTTCATTTGAACTACGAAAGGAGTGCATTTCACTTGATCCTGCAACTGTCATACAATCTTCAAAGTTTTTCAGATGTTGTTCCTCTATCAACCAAAAATATCTATGAACCGTTGATTTCTCTTGAGATTCATGACCCATATTCTTAACACACTAATCAACAATGTTTTTTACATTTGTAAATTTAGCACCATCCTTGAACTTTAAATATTCTCTTGCAAGTGATTTTTTCACACATGCTCCTGCACCATCATTCTCTCCTTTTCCATGCCCTACCTCAATAAAAATCCAGATATGTTGTACATTTTTTCTTTGTGCATCTTGCTTAGCAAATAAAGCAACTATGCATTCTTGAATTGTGATGTGCAGTTGTCTAACCAAATGTAATGTTGATTGAAACTAATGTTCCTCTCATTCAAGTTCACATAAAACACCTTGAAACACCCTTGTACATATTTTGTAGAATGTTTTTGATCATCACTGATATATAAATGATACTCGCTTAATATTTTTTGATCTTTCTTAGTGATTTTAGAAGAGTGCATGAATGTTATATGCACGAAAATAGAAACTTGCACTGAGTCATAATATTGAGACTGAACCTCCATTTGTGGCTACAATGTGTAATTATTTGTGAATTCAACTACTGAAACAATAATACCAAGTGGGAATGTGTCCTTTCTTAACTTTAATTGTTCATCTTTCCATCAAGCTCTATGTGTGTGCCTTGCATACTCATAAAAAATTTCCTCTTTGAATTTGATCATATATTCTGATACAGGCAATTGTTTTCTAACAAGCATGCAACTTTTAGATTCTTTTCCATATTTTAATTGATTTACCACTGATTTATATTTGGTGAAATCAACTAATTATTTTCCTATTGAATATGTACTCTCCTCGTGGATACAAATTTTCAGATTTGGCAAGCCACCCCATACATTGAACGTTCCATCCAAACATGCTTTGTTACAAAAAATTGTCTTATTGATTTTTCATAAAATATTGTCATAATAAGTTCCCTTGAAGATTTTTTTGGGACATTTATTCCACAGTCCTGCAACATGATGTTAGTATGCAAAACATGATGTATTTGCAAAAAACATCATAATGCATTGAAAATTCAACATGATGCCTGTAACAACAAGTGGTACGTGAGTGATTAATTTTCACATAAAAGGGTTTGCTCATTTCAAAGAGTCTTTGGCTAATGTTAATTTGTGGATTTTTATTTTTAAACTTAGAGAATAATTTTGTTTGAGTCATATCTAAGAAATGTTTTACACACAATTCACGATCACGAGAACCTATTCTTCTCTTTACTGTATCTCTTCTATTCGGTGACACCCTTGTGTTCTCATTCTAAAATTTTACAATTAATTCTTTGGAATATCATATTTATTCTTGTCTTTTCATGGAAGTCTACTAGAGAGATTCCAATATTCAGTGTTATTGACTAACTCAAGACGTTTCTGTCTCTCTATTACTTTCATTAGTGTTTTTCTATTTATCTTCAAAGCATTGCTTGTTTTTCTAATCAAGCATTTATTAATTGTTTTATCACTTACTATACAATTAGTTAGTGCACACCGTGTAGCATTACTATCTTTGGTGCGTATTTTTCTACCTACAGTTTGGTATGATTTATGTATGTTTTCAACAATTAACGCATTTTGATCAACACCATTAGATGTTCTTAACCCCTGGGTCTTCATTATAGGTCTCATCTTAATTAATTTCATCAATGAAACAAATAATTGACATCTTTGTGTGTCATTTAAATTCTCAAAGTAATTATCCCAAATTCCACTAGTTTTTCTTCTCACATTTCTTTCAGACATGTTGTTAGGCATTGGTTTTATAATGTTTTAAACAATTTAAATTAAGTGAATTGGTTTTCTTCAAAAAGTGGAAGGATGTGTTCTTAAAGGTGAATATTCATTTACAAGGTTACTTTCTTCATTCAGTGTTTTCATACAAATTTCAGGGTTAACATTTGGATTCTAAAGTAAGGGTTCAACAATTAGATTCATATCAATTTCTTCATCCATACCAACATTATCATTCAATTCAATATCATTATTCATTGTAAAATCATTATTCTCTACATTTTTATTATGTATTTCATCCCAATTTTTTAATACATTAGCTACATTTGATATAGTGGATGTACCTGCCCTGCTCGAAGTTTTTACATTCTCTTCAATTTCTTTATTCTCTTCTCTTCCAATTTCTCTAGTGTCTTATTCTTGACTTTCATCTTGTCTTTAGCTCGAATTTTATAGCCCATGATTATAAAAATCAACTATTGGGGTAGGGGAAAAAATGAAATACTAAAAAATCATGCAAGAATGTAGAGAAAATTGCAGACAAAACATAATGTTTATAGAATTCTCATGAAAGCGATGAAAGGGATGTTGGGGGACCACAATATATAAAACAAATAACAATGCATACATGTTATGTAATGCGTATGCATTATAACATGTATGTGTTTTACATTTTCTATTTTCCCAATCCATGCCTCAAGGCTTAGGATCCGGTTTGGATCCCCAAGCCTGAGGCATGGTCCTGCAAAAACACAACAAACAACATGTTTTTACAAGAAAATGTAAAAATTACACTTCCTCTATGATAAATCAAAATAAAACGATCGATCCATTTAAAAAAAATTATACCACGACGTAGAGCAAAGTATCTTCTTTCTAAAAATATAATTTTTTAAATTTTCTGACTAATATAAGGTTTTCATATTATTTATTTTCTAACTATGCCTTTTTATAGCTATTTTTTGAAGTGTAAATATGTCTATCTTTCATGGTGTATATTTTTTTTGGGTGATCTAAATTAAAAAAATACTAGGCCAAACTAGGCATAATTATATACATATTCAAAACAAATCTAATTTTCGATATTTTTTGACGTAGTTAGGGGGGTACGGTCAGAGCTCCGTTATTTTTCAAAACATTAAATTTGTGTACTAGAAAAATCATAAATAAAAAAATATTCTCTAAAAAATGGAGCCCAAACTAGATGTTCCTAGCTATCTTTCTACCAAAGGGTTTTTAAAAATACTAAATGGTGCTAAAAAAATGGTGAGGGGCACGAAAGTCACTCTATTATGTTTTTTTTAACAAAAATAGGAGAATTTGTTGGTATTTTAGTTTTTTGACCTACTTAAACTTATTTGTTTTCAATAAAATTTAGTAGCTTAGAAAGTAGACTCAAAATGCTACAATTCATATTTTTACAACATCTTCCAATTTTGAGTGTAACAATTTCAAAAAACTCATACAAGTTGAAGATTTTTTTTTTCAGAAAATGCGTCCACTTAAGACCCCCTTTTCTCCCCCCAACTTGGTGCACTTACCCTAATACTTGTTGAGGACTGCGGGCAGCGGGGGGAAATATATTTTTGGAAATTTCTAAGAGCTTGTGGATATTTTCCAGGGAAGATAGATTTGTAAGAAGGGATGTAGGTAGGAGGGAGGGGCTCCAGAGGAGTCTTACCTAGGGCTACTCTGGAAAGTTCCTGGCTAGGGCATCAGTTTGTGCTTTTAAGCATACTTTCTTCCTGTAATTAACGTGGTCATGGTTCTAGTGCTTACATATAAGTGTATTGGGAATTGAGCATATAAAATCCCATTTCCAGATTGAGATAAGTTACTTCTCTGTATTTTGTTTGTACACTATACAATTATGGAAAGAAAGTAAATACATGAGTAAATTATTATGGTTCTTTTGTATTTGTAATATTTTTTTGGAATGGATAATTAATTTAATTGTGATATGAATCTATCTTAAGTGATATTGCATTGTTAATCTATTTTATACAGTGTTGTATTGCTTCTCTGTATATTGATTTTTAGAAAACAAAATAAATTTTACACACGTGTTTTATGGTTGGTTGATTTAAAATAAGTCTAAGTTTATATTAAACTCGAACATTTACTTGAGTGGAAAATTGTTAACTATTATTATTTTTACTTGTATAATAAAGTTAAATAAAGTACTCAAGTTAATTTAGTTCATTTCAATAGTTAACTTCCAGAAAAATAATATGACAAGGAGTAGTATATATTAACTGGAATTAATTGAATATTTACATGATATTATTTATTAATTTAAAATATTAATTTACCATTGTATTAATTAAATTCATAATTATATTTTGTTAAGGTATTTAAATTAATAATATTAATATTTATTTTTTATCAAGCATTTAATATTTTAAAAATATGTATATTAAAATAGTGTTATAAAATAGTTGAGAAGAATTTATTGAGAAGAGTTTAATTTTGATTAAGTTAACAAATTCAATATTTAATACTTGTGTTTATTTTTAATTCTTTCTAATGAACTGGACTTATATTTATTTAATTATTTTGTTTTAGTGTTGGAAACACATAGTGAAAAGATTTGTAAAATTAATTTACCTAAGGTCTCTTAGAAGGAGACAACACTTCATGAAAATAGGAAATTGATTTTTCCTATTGGCTCAAGTCTTATTCATGCCCCCACGTATTGTGTTTTTCATTTATATTATTAAAAATAAATTTTACCTATGTCTAAATAAAGCTATACCGTATATTCTTATAATATATTTAATGTATTCCTAACTACCCCGTCTCTGTTATATTAAATAAGTTTTTAAGAACATTTGTGGTTACCACATATTATAAACCTCCTTTGTTTATTATGTGATGGATATGGTTTTTAATATTTGTTTTAAAAAAAACTAGCACTTAAATTAAAATAGAAAACAAGTAAACATTTGTAATAGTTTATCATTATTAGATTAAAATATTTAATATTATTCCAATAATATTTTATTAACCATAAATTTTTATTAAACTATTTTTTATTATTGGTAAAAGGTTTTGGAGGGACCTTATCCAAGCTTACAGCAAAAGGCTCAAAAGCCAAGATCGAAAAAGTAAAATAGTGTGATTTTTTGATCCATGGGGTCCACACCCCAAACAAAAGAGGAAAAAGTAGTAAAAATCAAAGGCAGGGGTCAACTGCCTACAAAGAGCCCAAAGACAACAAATCAACAACAAAAAGACAAAAATAAAAACAACATAAAAAATTGTTGCACCAAGTACAAAAAACCAACAACATTAACCAAGAGACTTGCTAAAAACTTTGACATCCACCCTAAAATCCTGGTAGGGTTTGAGGGAAATGGCGATGGTGGGATCCCAGTTTGATTCCTTGAAACTTATTATAATCTTTCCATTCTTCCAAGCTATAACCAAGATGCCACTGGAGTCACAGATTTGTTAGATGTGTACCTACATAAGGTCCAGTACATCACTGTGCATAGCAAAACAATTATTGTACTTGTCCTCAAGATTCTTAAACTTGGTTTCCCAAGCAACAATTTCATTTTTGAGGCCTGCATTGGGGTTTGAGGCTTGCTCTTTAATAGTAGAATTAATCAAGCAATCTACATTTTCTTTAAGGGTTTTATCAACATTAGCATTCATGTCAAATTTAATTTCCAAATGGGTGCCAACATCAATATCACAAAAAATAGAGGGGGGGCTATCATCTACCACAATTTATTTTCCCTCATGCCAGAGCCTACAACTTCCTTGACTTTACTACTACTAAGGAGAACCCTTTTTGGGGGTGGCTCTTAGACAGAGTCTCTGTACATTGGATTTTTAGACCGGATATAGGTTTTCTTAGGGAGGGGAGAAACCACAACAGGGCATGGTTCATTGCCAACTACACTAAACAGGAACTGACTAATGAGATATATGACACCCTAATGGAGAGGGAGAGTCCTCTTATAGTCTTAAACTTCAAGAATGGATTTTTCCATTAAATTCAAAATGTAGTAGGAGAGGCTTACCTTTAAATTACACCTAAAGTGGTTGAGAAAGACTAGATGATATTTTAGAATGGTGGAGAGTATCCCTACTAAAGTGACATAGCATACCATCATCTGTGTTACCTCATCATATGGCTGTGGGGTAGAAGAAACTAGAATTCCCTCCTTTTTTATGTCGATCATTTCTCTGTCATCCAAAAACAACCTTTCTTCTGCTTCCTTATCCATTTTGTTCCTAAAAATTTTATTCCCTTTCATGTTAAGACCTGTAATAAAAGAGATGAATTCCTCAGTGATTTTAAATCTCTTATCTTCAAAGGATATGTTACGGTCTTTCTAGTTTGCCACGAACTGAATGGATATATATTTTTCATGCCCTTTTATGTGTTGGATGAAATCAATGAATCCCTCCATATTAATGGTCTCCCAAAGCTCAATATTTTCCTTCCATTGGGGATCAAATTTAGGTTCCACGTGGCTAGGGGCACCACCCATTCTAAAAACCCTATGATAATTCATGGGAATAAACTAAAATATGTGAACAGTAGAATTCCTAACATCCCTTTGACAACCTGTATTCCTATGCAAAGTAGAAATAAAATCTGCTTCTTTCTCCCTGAAAAATTTTGTGTGATCAATTTTTGAGAACATGGGAGGATAAATTCAGGCATGCCCGAAATTCTATTGAGATCTAGCTTTGGTATTGCACACGTGTTTTCTCCATCGGTTGAGGTGTACTAAAATTGAATTTTTTTCATTTGAAATGATGTTTCTAACTTCAGTAGGATTTTCATTGATCTCATGCCACTCTTTGTAATCATTACTACAAAATCCAATATTTGTAAGAAAATCTGTATATATTTTCCCTTCCATGTACACATGCTTGAAAATGATGTTAGTACCATTGCATAAGTTAAGAGCTTCATTAATGAAATCCCTGATGGTCCAACTAGGATTTAAGGATTTAGTGAGAATGTTGATAATATTGATTGAGTCACCATCGATGATGATGTTTCCTATGATGAGTTTATTAGCAATTATGATTCCCTCGAGTGCAGCTAGAGCCTTAGAGTAGTGGTTAGTTTTCTTACCCATGGGACCAACACATGTTATAATAAGATGAACCTTTTGATTTATGATCAAACCACATCTTCCAGTTGGACCAGGGTTTCCTTTGGAGATACCATCAAAATTCAGCTTATACTAGCCTTCAGAAGGGGGAATCCATTATATAGTAGACATGTCAATACTTTAGATGGGGGTGTTACACTGTTGTAGTTCAATATTCCATGCCTTATATATCTGACCTCGTCCTAGGGATATGTGGCTTTTTTGGAGGTTTAAATTTCAAGATATTTTTTTCACGGCCACTTTGATTTCAGTGAGGATAATTTTGATGGTCTTGTTGGTATCTATGAAGATGATCAAGTTTTAGGCTTTCCAGATTCTCCAGATAGTGTGAGGGAAAATAATTTTCCATATCCTGTGAAGAAAAACATGTTTAAAAGGAGGCTTCCATTACAGTCAGGCGTGTGTGATATCTCTAGGAAAAGACCAATTAACTTCAAACCTTTTAAATATGAGTTTTTAAAGAGAAATAACAATTGGAAAATGGAGAAAAAGATGTTGGATTATTTCATTATCCATCTTATAGTGATATAATCTGTTCCACATGGTTTACCCTCTTTTGATAAGGTTGTATATGGTGAGTATTCCTTTATTGAGCACGTACTAGAGGAACCAATTGATTTTTGGGGTAAACTGTTTGAACCAAATATTTTCCCAAGGGAAGTTGCTGATAGGATCATTAGAAAATAGCTGATAGCCCGATCTCACTGTGTAGTTGCCATCAAATGAAGGAACCCAATTAAACTCATCTTGATTTTAGGTTTGGCTAATGGGGAGGAGGTTCAATGTGGTTTGATGTTCTGCAAGAAGCTCCTTGTTATTTGATGTGAATGACTCAAGGTTTTTCTAGTGCCATTTTCCCTTAGTGTTTTGAATGTAGTTGCAAACTTGTTGTCTCAAAGTTGTAGTAAGGTTGTCTTTTAGTTTCTCCCATTGTTTGTTATTAAACTATTATAGTTTAATATTATATTGAAATATAGTATTATGTAGTCCCTTGATAGTGTTATTGATATAATATAGTTTTAAATAGTATAAAAATTCCAATATACTAGTGAAAATTGCAATAGTAACAATTTTATATTATATCAAATTAGAAAAATTATATTTAAAATGATTTTTATCTTTGGAAAAATACAAAATTCATAGGTTAAAGTTAAAAAGTGGAAATATATACCTAATATAGTAACCTCTACTTTTCATTAACATTCTAGTTTTATTTTAGTTATTAATATCTATCATTCAAAATAACTTTTTTTCGAATGTCGAGATGGATTATTGTTTTCTCTTCTTTCTTATTCTATTTAGAAAATAATTTTCTAATTAAATTATTATGTAGTTGTTACATTTTTTTAAAATGCTAATATGTCATCATTTTATTTTATGTGGAAAGTGTTTTCACGTCATATAGTTTGGTGTAGAAAGTTTTGTTTTGCGTATGATTTTTTGTCGTTATGTTAGATGGAGTTTCCAACCATTTTCCTTGTGTGGAGAAAATTGGTGTTACAATATGGTATCGGAGCCCTTTTGATGTCCGTGTATGGGAGTTATGAATCTTGTAAGTAAGCGATTTCCTTATTTGTTTGGTATCTCCACATAGTGGATATCACATTGCAGGGATGAGTTACTCAGAGGATGTAAAATTCAATGGGGAAATTGAATGATAAAATCAACTATTGGGCACGGAAGTTGAAAATTTTACCTTGCAATTAAAATCTTTGAGAAAACAATTTGCAGAAGTCATTTGTAAAAACAATATGGATAAATCTGTTAAATCAAAAAAAAATACTAGAAAGAGAAAATCACCTTCTGATACTAAATCTACTTCTATTGAGAAAATTTAAAGTCCTTATAATTCTTCTAGTTCTTTGGATTCTGAAAAAATAAAATGTTAGTAGGCATAAAAGTTCAAAGAAAATGCAATTATTTTCTAGGAAAATTAAATTTCCTGAATATGCTGGAGAAGTAGGGCCAGGTGAACAAACTGAAACTTGGTTAAATTTTTTGGAAAGGTATTTTGAATTAAAAATGAATAATAAGCTAGGTAGAACTCAAATTGTTTCTTTTCAATTGAAAGACACTGCTTTAAACTGGTGGGAAGACACATTTAAAAACTAAAAAGATTAAACCTCACAAGGTTAAATATAGTAAATTTAAAAGCTTGTTTATAAATAAGTATCTCTCTGATCATTTATTGTAGCAATGACAAAATGAGTTCTTTGATTTAAAGAAATGTTTGCAAAATTAAATAGATTTGTACATTTTATTACTGGTTCTGATAGAGTGGTTAGATTTATAAATGGTTTTAGGGAAGAGTATAAAGTAAATGTTTGGTGTGGTAAACTGCAGTTAGTAGATGAGGCCATGCAAATCACAAAACACTTTGAGAAGTCTAAAAATATGATTAATATAAAATGGGATGAGTTCAAAAAATAAAAATACTAGTTTTTAGTTCAAGAATAGAAATACACCCTTCACAGAAAATGTTCAATGTAAAAAATCTCAGTTTAAAAATCAACAAGGAAGCAAGGATTATGAAAAGCTAAAACTTGAAGATATTAAGTGTTGAGATTGTGGTAGAAATCATCTTCATAGGGGTTATCCTCATAAAAATAAAAAACGGGAAAACAAGGGGCAGAAGACGAAGGATAAAAATGAAGAAAAAATGAAAGTTTTTGCTAATGTGGACATGGGTACTGTTCATAAACAAGTGTCTTTAGTAGAATTAATAGGATCTGTTAATGGTACTAATATTGTTTTCTTGATTTATTTTGGTAGTAATCATAGTTTTATTTCTCCCAAATTAATTAAAAATTTGAATTTGTTTTCCAGAAACATAAAGCCAATTTTGGTAGAGATGGCAAATGGAAGAATAGTTTGAGAAACTGGAACTTTAGTGAAAGAATTAGAATTTTAGATTTATGGTTTTATTTATATGTAGTCTTTTAATGTGTTGAATCTGGTTCCATATGATGCTATTGCAGGAATGACTTGGTTAGAAAGAAATCATGTTGTTATTAGTTGCGAAAGAAAGTCAGTTTTTATTCAAAACTTTTCTAAAAATACTCATATTCTGTAGGGAATGAAAAACCCTCTTACTTTGAAAACTATTTCTACTATTCAAGTTAGAAGATGTATTAAGTAAAATTGTAAAATATTTTGTGTTGTTATGACTGAAAATAATTGAAAAGTAGAAATAGATGTTGATGTTCATCCCTTAGTTAAATAGTTTATGGATGTTTTTCCTTTTGGTGTTGAAGAGTTTCCTCTTAGGGGATCTATGGAACATGCTATTGACATTATTTCTAGTAGTGATGTTGTTTCTAGAGTACCATATAGGAAATCCATACCTAAATTGGATGAGTTAAAAATTCAATTAGCTTAATTGATTAAATTAGGAAAAATCAGACCTAGTGTTTCTCTATGGGGTGCTCTTGTTTTGTTTGTGAAAAAGAAAGATGGCACCATGAGACTATGCATAGACTAGAGGTAGTTAAATAAAGTGACTATTAAAAAAAAGTATCCTTTGCCTAGAATTCATGATTTGTTAGATTAGTTATGTGGTGTTAAATATTTTTGTAAAATTGATCTACATTCTGGCTATCATCAAATTAGAGTTAAATATTATGATATTCCTAAAACTTATTTTTCTACTAGATATGATCATTATGAGTTTTTTGTGATGTCTTTTGGTTTGACTAACACTCTAGCCACTTTTATGAATTTGATGAATGATTTTTTCCGTCCTTTTTTGGATGTGTTTGTGATTATTTTTCTTGATGAAATTCTAATTTATTCTAAAACTAAAGAGGAACATACAAAGCATGTTAGAATGGTGTTAGAAACTTTAAGGAAGCATCAAATTTTTGGGAAACTAAGTTAATGTTAATTCCTTAAAAACAAAGTTTCTTATTTAGGACTTATTCTTTTTTAAGAAGGTATTACCCATGATCCATTAAAAGTAAAATTTGTAGAAGAATGGCCTATACCTAATGATTCTCATGAAGTTTGAATTTTTCTTGGATTATCTAGTTTTTATCATATATTTATTAAAAATCATTTAAGAATTGCTTCTTCACTTATTGATTTAACTAAAAGGACAGAAAGTATTGTTGGACTGAAGAGTGTGATATTGCTTTTGATAAATTAAAAGAGGCTTTAATTACTGCACCTATATTATGCACTCCTAATTTTTCTAAACCATTTATTGTTGTTACTGATGCTTGTAATTCTAGAATTGGTTGTGTTTTAATGCAATAAAATATATTTGTGTGTTTTGCTTCTAGGAAATTACTGCCTGCTGAGAAAAACTACCCTACTCATGATTTATAATTTTTTGTGCTTTAAATATTTGGAGACACTATCTGTTAGGAAATAAATTTGTCTTGAAGACAGATCATAGAGGTTTATAGTACATCTTCACACAACCCTTGTTATATATGAGGCAGATAAGATGGGTTGAACTGTTAAGCAAATATGATTTTGATATTCACTATGTTCCTGGTAGAGAAAATGTTATAGTTGATGCTTTAAGTAGAAAAAGAATTTATTGTAATGTTGTGTCTGTAAAAAGAAGTCATTTTGAGGAAGTTATAAAAGAATATTTACCTACTGATAAATATTTTTTTGATATATATGTTGGTTTGAAAAATGGAACTCAAAATGTGCATTTGCAAGATAGAATATCTCATTATTTGCTTGATAATTGTGGATTATTTTATTATAAAAATAGAATGTGTATTCCTAATCTTGTTGATCTAAAATAGTAAATTTTGAAAGATTCTCATGACATACCTATAGCTGGTCATCCTAGGTTTCATAAAACTTACTCCTCTGTTAAGAAAATTTATTTTTGGTCAAAGATGAAAAAATACATTCGTGAATATGTGTGTTAATGTATGACTTGTCAAAAGGTAAAAAATGAGCAATGTAGTAAACTTGGTTTGTTACAACCTTTACCTATACCTGACTAGAAATGGGAATATGTTAGTATGGATTTTATTACTGATTTTCCTAAAACTAAGAATGGACATGATTCTATTCTTGTTATTGTTGATAGATTAACTAAAATGAATCATTTTATTCCTACTAAAATTAAGACTTTTTCTTCTGATATATCTCATTTATTTTCTAAAGAGATATTTCATCTGCATGACATTCCTAAAAATATTTTAACTGATATAATTCCTAGATTTACTTCTTCATTTTGGATATCTTTGTTTGATAAGTTGGGTACTAGCTTAAAATTTAGAATTACATATCATCTTGAGTTTGATGGCCAAACTGAAAGGATTAATATTATAGGACATGCTTAGGATTAATATTAGGGATAAACACATAAACTAGGAGCAATTTTTACAATGATTGAATTTTACTTGTGAGTTTCAAATTGAACCATAAATGATTTTGGAAACTAGAACTAGAAAACTTAGAAACATATAAATTAAAGAAATTAAAGTAAAATGGTCTTCTTGTGATGTTGATAACGCTACTTGGGAAAGAGAAGATTATCTTAAATAACAATATCCTGATCTGTTTGACTAATCACTTGTGTTTTTTGTGTTTTGATTTTCAAAGTAGCTCTGGATATCCTAAGGACAATAGTTGATTCAAGGGGGAGGATTATGATGTGCCAAAATCCCCGATATTGTATTTGTTGAAAAATAAAAATAAATTATTATGAGCACTTTGGAATATTAATTATGTTACTCCAAAATTAAAAGTGAAAAGGTTTAATTGGAGAAGAAATTTTTTGGGACATTATTATATACATTAAACTAATTGTAAATTTGTAATTTGGAAATTACCGTTGTAGCCTTTGGCAATGCAACTGATTTGAGAAAAGTTTTATTTAAATGTAATGTAAGAATTGTTGAGGATCGTGGGGGGAAAATTAAAGATATTTGGAAATTTCAAAGAGCTTGTGGATATTTTTCAGGGAAGCTATGTTTGTATGTAGGGGTGTGAGCAGGAGGGAGGGGCTCCAAGGGAGTCCTAACCAGGGGTACAAATTACAACCCTGGATGGTTTCTATCAAGGACATTAGTTTGTGCTTTTAAGCATATTATCTTCCCCTCATTAATGCATCCATGGTTCTGGTGCTTACATCCAAGTGGACCGGGAATTGAGCATAGCAAATCCCATTTCTAGATTGAGATAAGTTCCTTCTTTGTATTTTGGTTGTACACTGATCTGTAAACTTCTACTTGGAACTCTACAAATCACACAACTATGTTGTTGTACTTTCAACTATGGAAAATGATAGAATTGCTTGAAAATTAGAGCTTTGTGACTAATTATATGGTGCTATAGAAAGGAAATTGTAGAGAAGGAAATAATTCAAACTTCAACACCAACAATTTTATCCTAGAAATCTCCAAGGAGGATAACTAGTTGGGAAGGGAAACTATTCTTTCTTCCCACTTTTATTGGTCTAACATAGACAATTATAGATTACAAATAAGTATGAAAAGAAGCAATAGTGTAAACCTTCTCTCCAATTACTTGCTTGCTCTATTTCTAAACCTTGATCCTACAATTCCATTCCAGCACTGAAGATCTTGCTCATTGCTCTCAATAAACTCTACTTCTCAATCTCTCTAGATCTTTGAATGCAGATTCTCTTGCGCATTTTGTGTATTTATAGGACTTCCTATGTCCTCCTATGCACTGGAGGATGTGAAAGAGGAAGGATGGGAAGAAACACAGCTTGGTGCTTCAAGAATGTGTCCACTCACATTCCATTCTTCTTTTTTGTTCAAAAGTCTCAGGACCGCCACCCTGTGAAGACCGGTGGTCTCAGGACCACTGCCCTGGCTAGGCAGTGATTTTAGGACCACCACCCTGTAGGGAAGCGATTCTATCTAGAACCTCTGTTTACCTTGTTTATTATCACTTTTCTTGTTTCTCCTTCTTGGTGCTAATAGAACTGATGAAGTGTTGTGTTTTTATGGATCCTTGTGGATCATACCTCCCCTACTTAGGAGGATTTTAGTCCCAAAAAATATTAGTGGGGGAGTGGTAGAGGAATCGACTCCATCTCGTTCTCATTCGAGTACCACTGGGTCTACCTTGGTGTCTTCTTTCGTCCAACATGCCAAGACTCATGTGGATCTCTGGTTTGTTGTTCTAGTGTTACATCCTCCTCTGATTTTCCTCGAGTACAATCATCTTTGGAAGGTAACTTCTGTATCTTTCCTTATTTGACATGCATAAATGGCATTAGTGGATGCAATCTCTTTCAACTTACTATCACGTGCATCTGCATGGAGTATGGCCTAAAGGTTTCTTCTCCAACCTGCCCAAGTATGAAAAATGTCCCATACTGTAGTGGTTTAGTCCTTTCTTATTTTTATCTCTTGAGATGGATTGTCTGAATCCTCTCTAAGTATGTTGCTGCTATAGTCACCACCATTCCTTGTATCTCCTCTTCTTCTTGCTACCCTACGTTTAGGTCCAGTGAATCTATAGGTAGATATAATGACTACATAACGGAAGTTTGTTTTTCTCCTTAAATGAGTAGTTCCTGTGGTGGCTTCTTTTATAAAACCTAACTAGTGCTATCCAAATTCTCCATCCTTTGGTTAGAAATATCTGCTCTCACGTTCTTTTTTTTTTCTTCCAATGAAAGCAACAAAACTGATGATTTTTCTAAATAAGTCTTGGTACTTGGTTGGCACTTACCATATCTTTCTTTGATTTGCTCTGGTGTGCCCGGATGTTAAAATTGACTCCGTTATTGACCCATCTATACCGTTTCTCCCTCCTTATGAACACAACATCCCTAGTATACAAATAAGGACTTCCGAAGACAATGTCAAATGCATCAAGTGGAATAATATCAGCCTCTAATACATCTATGTATTGGGAATTTATCCCAAACTGAAACTTACACTTCCTTATAACTTGTATTTCTACACCCTTCTTCACCTATCCTAGTGGGTATGGATGTGGATGCATGTAAGTATCTAGAAAAATTTATTCTATAACCACATTAGAAATAAAATTTGACTGAGAACCAAAATCTACTAAAGCATTTACCTTAGTCTTATTGATTAGGATTTTGATTTGAAATAGCTTACTCATCTCTTCTTCTTCTACTGCCCCGTACATGTTAGTGGCCATGCATCCTAGCCTCTCGTCTACATCTGAATCATCCTCTTGATCTCCTCCTATCCTTTTGTTTTCACAGCAGCCATGGATTTCTTGGAATCCTTGGTTCGATGCAATTCCAGATGCAACTCCAACATGTGGCATCGGTATGTCCATTTACATCACAATTCTTACAAAAATTCTTAGGATCTTTACAAGTATGAAAAGTAGTAGTGACATGTTTACCTTTCCATTTACCTCTGTTACTTGTATTCCCTTGTTCTTTGTCCTATTGTTCTATTGACTGGTCTCCCCTTGGCTCTATTTCTCCTTGCTTCTTCTCATCATTAATGTAGTATGCTTGTACACAAGCTTCATTCAGATCCTTGGGATTCATGGAGATTACCTTCCTTCAAAGGTGAGTGTGAAGTCCTCCCAAATACTTGGTCAGAATGTCCTCATCCTCCAAGTCCATATTAAACAACATGGCTTGTCTATGAAATTCCATAGTGTAGTCTTGTATGCTTTGACCACTGCCCTGTCTAAAGTACTGCCACTTAATCATCATGTCAGTATTATGGACAATAGGATAGAAGTTATCTCTAATCAATTCTGTAAAACCCTTCAAAGTACTGACAATAGGACGTTTATTCTTCTCACAAGTGGTTAGATGGGTTTCCCACCAAACCAAAGCATGACCTTCCATTTTGAGATGTGCAAAGGTGGCCCTTTATGCCTTAGTGACATTATGCACACTAAAGTAGACTTCCAATTGTTTTATCCATTTATCCAGTAATTCTACATCTACTTGTCCTTCAAAATTCTTTATTTCCACTTTTTTTTCAACTTTAAAAGGTGTATGTGCAGATTTTACCTTCTCGCTTGCAATTGCCATCTCTTCACACTCTTCCCATTCTCCTCTTCATGGCTCTTTATGATACCAAATTTTTTGGCTAGTGCTCGAACCACGGAATCCATGGAATCTTGTTTAACCGAATCCGTCATTTACAGATCTGAAAGATCTTCTTGTTTCCTATGTAATCTATCCATCATGGTCTCTAGAATCTTTACTCTACGGACCAATTTCTCTTCCTCCATTTGAGCTCAAATTCTCTATTTCCACTTCTTCATAGAAATATCTGACTCGCAAGGTAAAAATTCTTCACCTTTGGACCTTGTCACTGTCATACAAAATCACAAGAAATATTTGAATGCCACAGTATTGGATATATAATCAGCTCTAATACCCAAATGATCTATAAACTTCTACTTGGAACTCTACAAATCACACAACTATGTTGTTCTACTTTCAACTGTGGAAAATGATAGAATTGATTGAAAATTAGAGCTTCTTGATTGATTATCTAATGCTATAGAAATGAAATTGCAGAGAAGGAAATAATTCAAACTTCAACACCAACAATTTTATCCTAGAAACATCCAAGGAGGAAAACTAGCTGGGAAGAGCAACTACTCTTTCTACTCACTTTTATTGGTCTAACATAGATGATTAAAAATTATAATAAGTATGAAAAGAATCAATAGTGTAAAAATTCTCTCCTATTACTTGCTTGCTCTATTTCTACACCTTGCTCCTAGAATTCCATTCCAGCACTGAAGATCTTACTCACTGCTCTCATTAAACTCTACTTCTCGATCTCTCTGGATCTTCGAATGCCTATTCTCTTGCTCCTTTCATGTATTTATAGGCCTTCTCATGTCCTCCCGTGCATTGGAGGATGTAAAAGAGGAAGGATGGGAAGAGACAGGGCTGGGTGCTTCAAGAATCTGTCCACTCACATTCCATTCTTCTTTTCTATTCAAAAGCCTCAGAACCACCACCCTATTCTAAAACTGCCGCTCTACACAGAGCGGCAGTTCTATCTAGAACCTTTGTTTACATCATTTTTTTCTCACTTTTCTTGTTTCTCCTTCTCGGTGCTGATGGAACTGATGAAGTGGTGTGTTTTGTTGGATCCCTATGGATCATACTATGTAATTATAGAAATAAATTAAATAAAGGAGTAAATTACTATGGTTCTTTTGTATTTGTAATATTTTTTGGAATGGATAATTAATTTAATCATGATATGAATCTATCTTAAGTGATATTGCATTGTTAATCTATTTTATACAGTGTCGTATTGCTTCTCTGTATATTGATTTTTAGAAAACAAAATAAATTTTACACACGTGTTTTATGGTTGGTTGATTCAAAATAAATCTAAGTTTATATTAAAGTCAAACATTTACTTGAGTGGAAAATTGTTAACTATTGTTTTTTTACTTGTATAGTAAAGTTAAATAAAATACTAAAGTTAATTTAGTGCATTTCAATAGTTAACTTCTAGAAAAATAATATGACAAGAAATAGTAGATATTAACTGGACTTATTTGAATATTTACATAATATTATTTATTAATTTACCATTGTATTAATTAAATTCATAATTATATTTTGTTAAGGTATTTAAATTAATAATATTAATATTTATTTTATTTATTTATTTTTATCAAATATTTAATATTTTGAAAATATGTATATTAAAATACTTTTTTGTTATTATTGGCAAATAATTTTTTGAAAGGGACTATACCCTTGTGTACAATAGATGGCCTAGGAGCCAGAAAAGGAATTACAACCAGAAAAAAAGGATCATAATCCAAGTGTGACAATGAAGCCCAAAGTAGCCAAAAAACAACTACCCAAACAAGACAAAACAACAAAAACTCTGCAAAAAAGTAGCAAAGAGACCGCAAAAAACAGCAAAAAAACATTCAAGAGAAGCTAAAGCACCTACAACTACTTCTTGGAAGCTTTGTCGATGTTGGTTTTGATGTTCTTCCAAGGTTTGAACATTCCCAAAGTTGTCATGTGGGCAGTGTCAGTCTTATCCAGCTGATCAATGGTCCTTTTGCTTTCCTTATCATTGCCCCAAAGTGTTGCCGGAACTCCGCTGAGATTAGAGACACTTCTGACATGCTGCTCAATGAACTCCTCAATCGCGCTAAAAATGGCCATATTGTAATCATGACGAGTTTTGGCCTTCCCTAAACGGAAGTCTAAGGAGTTCATCTTCTTATAGATATCTTCAATCTGGTTATTATCAATACCCACCTCCTCCTCCTTCCTCTTTCCTTTCTGTTTTGCCAAGTTCTTAACCTCATCCTTCAACAGCTTCATATCAGCTTCTAAGGCTTCCAGCCTTTTTGTAGAGCTCTCCATATGCACATCCCAGGGACTAGCACTGCTAATATTCAGGAGGTCATGTGTAATTTCAATTTCATGAGGACCCTTCCCCACAACAAGAGTATCGAGGTTAAGCCTTCTAGATGACCTAGTGACCGGTCTGGCTGAGGTGGAAGCAAAGTGGGGGGTGGGAGCAGCAGTAGGGGGAATGGGAGATGAAGCCTGGACGACCGGCAGGGGGTGACAGTAGTGGTGGTGGGGGAAGAGAGTGGAGAAATGGGGCTAGCAGCAGCAGAACCCGGCAGAGGGGGGACTGAGCTTGGGGAGGAAGGGAGACTAGGAAACCGAAGAAGACAATTTATGCAGCAGCAAAATAAGCCCCTGGTGTAAAGGAACCACTCGGGTATATTAAAATATTATTATAAAATAGTTGAGGAGAATTTATTGAGAAGACTTTAATTTTTATTAAGTTTACAAACTCAATATTTAATACTTGTTTTTGTTTTTAATTCTTTATAATGAAGTGGACTTATATTTATTTAATTATTTTGTTTTTGCGTTGGAAACACAGTGAAAAGATGTGTAAAATTAATTTATCTAAGGTTTCTTAAAAGGAGACAATACTCCATGAAAAAAGGAAATTGATTTTCCTATTGGTTCAAGTCTTATTCATGCCCCCACGTATTGATTTTTTCATTTATATTATTCAAAATAAATATTACCTATGTCTAAATAAAACTATAACGTATATTCTTATAATATATTTAATGTATTCATAACCTTTATCCTAACTACCCTATCTATATTATACTAAATAAGTTTTTAAGAACATATGTGGTTACCACATATTATAACCCTCCTTTGTTTCTTATGTGAGGGATATGGTTTTTAATAGTTTTTTTAAAAAAAACTAGCACTTAAGTTAAAATAGAAAACAAGTAAACAATTGTAATAGTTTATTATTATTAGATTAAAATATTTAGTATTACTCCAATAATAGTTTACTAAACCATCATAGTTTATTAAACTATTATAGTTTAATATTATATCGGAATATAGTATTATGTAGTCCCTTGATAGTGCTTTTGATACAATATAGTTTTAAATGGTATAAATATGCTAATATACTAATGACAATTGCAATAGTAACCTTTTTCTATTATAATCACATTAAAAAATTATATTTAAAATGATTGTTATCTTCGGAAAAATATAAAAGTTGTAGGTTAAAGCTCAAAATTGGAAATATATTCCTAATATAGTAATTGTTGTAAATATCTCCCCCCCGGGTAGATATAGACAAGCAGAACAATATGGAAATCAAAGAAATTCAAAACCCGATATTTATTGCGTCACCAACAGTCAAAGCGCAGGTAAGTGGCACACATAAAGAGATGTTGACATAAAAACGGATGCGCCAAGGCACAAGTAAAGGGTGCACAACACGGAGTGTTGACACAAATGTGGATGCGCCTTTGGCACAGGTAAGAGAGTGTCGACACAAATATGGCTGCGCCCATGGCGCAGGTAAAGGTCGCACATCAGAAGGTGTCGACACGAAAATGGATGCGCCCATGGCGTAGGTAAAGGGTGCACATCAGAAGGTGTCAACACGAAAATGGATGTACCCATGGTGTAGGTAAAGGGAACACATCAGAAGGTGTCGACACGAAAATGGATGCGCCCATGGCGCAAGTAAAGGGTGCACATCAGAAGGTGTCGACACGAAAATGGATGCGCCCATGGCGTAGGTAAAGGGTGCATAGCAAGAGGTGTTGACATGAAGGTGGATGTTCCCATGGCGCATGTAAGAGTATGTCGACATAAAGATGGATCCGCCAAGGTGCACCTTCAAGAGGCACAACATTTTGAGCGCTGACAGGAAGCAAACCCTGGCGCAGATATTTAGATGGCCATAACTTTTGACTAGGAGCTCAGATTCATGCAAGGTTGGAATTTTTGGAAAGCTTACGAGGTCCTATGTCCAACTATGACTGGATATCTTTAATTAGGTGAGAAAAAATTCTTAAAAATGCAAAATACAGTTTGCCACTTTTTTGGGTTTGCTAGGGTTATCACCTACCATCATAATGAGATGAATTAAATGCAACCTAGAGGTGGTTGGGGTAGATTTGGAATTCCTCTCTCTTTTCTCTCTCATTCTTCCTATAAATTGTAAGGAGGGGCTTCTTTCTAAATGTTGAAAATTCTTGTTTTTCCCCTCCCTTCTTCTCTTTGGCAGATGAATTTGTGGAGTTAAAACCTCCCATCTAAAACTGTAATGCAACTTTGCCTCTTGGCATTTTGTAGTGTATTGTATCAATATTTGGAGAAAATAATGCATGTCTGTGGATGATTCTCAACCCTCTCTGTGTTTATTTTCATCCTCCTGATCTTTCACTACAAATTTTGTTATCTGTGCATGATCTTGCATCACATTTTTATGGTTTATGTTTATTGGCAAGACAGGTGTTCTTCATTCCTCAGTGCATCACCTTTGTAGTTTACGTTTTATTTTATGCATATTCTTACCCTATCTCCTTAGCAATTTAGTTTTTGAGTAAACCTTATAGGAATCGGCCTTCATCCGGAGAGCTTTTCCGATTTCGCAAGGTCCCACACTTGGGAAAAGCTCCATGTTATGCAATCGCACTGAGAGTCTCAACCCATCGAGTTGCAGACATTCAGGGGTGTTGTGATTCACCATCAATAGTTTTGGCATGCCCGGTGGGACCAAGAGGTCATTCCATAGATTTGAAGGATTTTTCAAGAAATTTGGACAAAAATTGTAGGTTTTACAATTCCAGATTTTTCACCTTCCAGGCTGAAATTTGAAATCAATTTTCAAGGACTTAACTTGCTTGAAACAAGTCAAAATTTCACCAGTTGATAGATCGGGGGATGATATTCAAAAGGGTATTCTTTTTTTTTTTTGATATTTTGACTTTCAAAATTTCATGGTTTTTTAGTATTTCAGGTTTTCCCAGGTGTTGAGCATGTCCCAAGTTCCGACATGGTGTATTTCAGGTTTTGTAAGTTTCCTTGCATGACCTGAGTTTTGTCTATACCTTTTGGGGATTAGTAACTACACAACAATACCCGATAAATGAATTGAAGAACTATATCTTTTGGGTCCTTCAAAGTTTTAAATTATTTTTTATATTGTCAGGTTTGGTGTGTAACTTGGCAAAGTCTAACATTTTGAGGCTCACTTTCTAACACATCTGGTGAATCCAAAGGGATAGAATTCAGTGGTATAGTAGCACAGGTTGCCCAGGCACATGAGAAGAATTCAAACCAGGTTTGATACTCGAGAAGAGGGGCTATTTATCCACTTGCAGCTATCACTAGGTAGAGGAAGGAGAGGAAGAATACCACAAAGGTCACCATCTTCACCTAACCGGACCTTGTCTACACCTCCACTTGGTAGAGCTTTTATTACATCAACAAGGGTTCTCAGGCCAATCAGAATGGCGCAACAAAATACCTTTGTCAATTTCACTAGCAGCAACCCACTTGCCCTCAATGCACAGAATCCAATTCCAATTGCAGCATTGAAGAACATTCCATTTTTCACTGGAGAAAATCATACCACTCCTAGTGATCATGTCAAAGACATTGCTAATGTTTGTGTAATCCATGAGATAAATGAAATGGATGTTGTTGTCAAATTGTTGGCAACTTCATTCAAAGGGAAGGCATTACAATGTTTTAGGAGCCCTGGAGCCAGTTCTATCCAAAATTGGAATCAGTTATGCATAGTTCTCCATGAGCAGTTTGGGGAAAAGGGAGACAACTTGTCTCTACTAGAACAATTGAAAACTATCAAGAGAGCTCCCAATGAGCAGTTAACTAACTTCAACTTCAGATTTCAAAGGTCCTGGGATAGGATTCCAGTGACCGTCAGGCCAACAGCTGAAGGTGCTTTTATATACTATCTTAAAGCTTTAAATTCTGATATTTCTATGTTAATTCAATATATGGGAGGCACAACCTTACCATTTGCTTATAGCATCACCATTAGGGCTGAAATTTTTCTTATTCAAGCTGGTAAGCTGGCTCCTAGGCCTCCCATGCCCTTATATCCAAACTTAAAAAATCTAAGCCCTAATCAGGCACCCACTTTGGCTCCTATTCCCACTCCTAGAAATCAAAGTTCAAATGAAACTTCTACTTCATCATCTAGTGCTTCAAATGAACTCCAAGAGGTTATGAAACAATTCCAGAACCTTAGAAATGAGCTGGTGACTATCAAAAGATAGCAAGCTCAAAGTGCTAGACCGTATTAGCCTCAAGCGTAGTACCAGGTTAGGCCACCATACCAGCCCAATAGGCCACCCAATCCAGTTGCAAATCAAAGCCAAGTAAGGCCTCCCACCAATAGACCATTTCAGCCCTATAACCCCAATGTTGCATTTGCTTCTAAGGCATTAGTGCCAGTCCAAAACAACATAGCTCAAGAGTATGATTGGTGTTTCCCATGCAATGAACCTCACAACCAATCTATGTGCTTTAATGGTGCTTTTAACCAAGCCTTGATGGTGACAACTACTGGCGTATAGGGTGAAGTGAGTCAAGAAACAAATCAGCAACAAGGGTCATCTCAGTAAAACAAAGCTCTAAATGATACTGCACTTGTGAATTGGCAAGCTGAGGATTTTTGTAGCATGAATCAAACAATTCCTCATAGTGTAGCAGCTAACACAAGATCAAAGAAGAGGAATATAGGTGAAGGGAATTCATTGGCTCCAAGTGATCTACAACCTTCCATCACTCCACAAGGTGTCGGTAAGCAAAATACAACTCAAAACACGCAAGGACAGCCCAAATCACCTTCTAAACCAGCTCAAATGCCAGCTGTTGCTGCCCATGCGCAAGAAAGGAATGTACAGGCCAAAGGACAACAAAGAGATCTTTCATCCCCATTTAGCATCATTGATCAAATGAAGAAGACAAATGTGAATATATCAATGTGGGAATCTTTATCCATCCCAGGACAAAGAGATCTTCTACAAGCTGCCATGAAGAATTGGTCAACTTTAAACCAGTAGGTCCATATGCAAGAGAAGGTCCTTACAAATGCTGCTTAGCCTGAAGGGAGTCATGGAGGACAAAAAGGTAAATTTTTGAAGCCCCCTCCATTCTATGTTTCATTAATCATTGGGGATAAACTAGTACACAATTGCATGATTGATTCTGGGGCAAGTAGTTCTATCATGCCCCAGCAAATAACTGATCAGTTGGGCCTCCAATATGAATTCATATCAAAGGGGTTAGTGCAATCAGATGGGACAACAGTAGCAACGGTGGGAGTGATTAAAGGTTTGAATCTTACCTTGCATACATGCCCCAACGTTACCGTTTTGCAAGATGTGTCAGTGATAGACTTGCCACCACTCTTTGCCCTATGCTTATCACGGGATTTCATAGCCAAAATTAGAGGCTACTTATCTGTGGATTGGTCACACATGTTGTTCAGAACAAGATATGGTACTAAGGTCACAATCAGATCCAAACCAATTGCAAACTTCCATATTGAGCCTCATACTCCAAGCCAAATCAATTCCAACTGTTCAGCATTTGATCAAGAAGATTATTGAAACACAGATGAAGTTGACACCAAAGTTGGAAGCATCCCAGATTTGACTCTTGATAAATGGGCAAGTAAGGTACATGCTTTTGATCCCTACTAAGAAGTAGAAGAATCTGAGCTAGGAGTCTATTGCATACATGAAGAAAACTAGCCTATTCCTAGCATCACCAAACCATACCATAAGGATGACAATGAAGTATGACAATTATTTTTTGATGGATCAAGGAGTAGGCAAGGTGCAGGAGGAGGAGCTATGCTTGTTTCACCTCAAGGCATCAAATATTATTCAGCTTTCTGTTTCTAGTTTTCCTGTTCAAACAACACAGCTGAATCTGAGGCCTTGATTCACGAACTTCATTGGGCCACGAAAAAGGGCATAAAGAACTTGCAGGTGTTCGGGGATAGTGAGATAATTGTCAATCAAGTCATGGGACAACATGCTACAAAGAATGAATTGCTGAAGAACTACAAAAACAGGGTGTGGGACCTCATTGAGGATTTTGAAGCTTTCAATATCGTGTCCATACCCAGGAAGAAAAATGAAGCCACAGATAGGCTCACAACAGTTGGAGCAATGTTTGATGTGGTTGACAACATCAGACGGGAAAAAACACAGCCACATATCCATGTGATTGTGAGGCCAGCAGTTCTAGATAATAACACAAGTTGGAAAGTGTTTGAGAATGATCAACAGATTGTCAATTTCTTACAAGAAGAGGTTGAATTCTCAGCTAGGAATCAAGATAGGCTAGAGAAACAATACAATGATCAAGTAGTGCAGCTACGGACAAACAAGCTTCCCAAGGGTTTAGTAACATTGGAGTCTATCTTCAACCCTAACGACCAGTTTCGTAAAGAAAAGGCTAACATACAGGTCAAGAGAGAAAATTTAGAGCCAATTCTGGTTGGGGAAAGCAAAACACTTCAAATTGGTAAAGTGGCCACAAAGCAGGAGAATCAGATTTCATACAACTTTGCCAAGAATTTCCAGATGTCTTCGCTTGGAGCTATGAAGACTTGAGAGGATTCAATCCGAAGTTGGCACAACATACCATATAATTGGATCCAGACGCTAAGCCCATCAGGCAAAAGCAGAGACCAGTCAACCCTCATATTGAGCCTCTAATGAAGAAAGAGCTAAACAAGCTAATAGAGGCAAGCATTATATTCCCGATCAAGCACTCAAGATGGGTTGCAAACTTGGTTCTGGTCAGGAAGAAGAGCAGAGAAATCAAGTTGTGTGTGGACTTCCGAGACCTAAATAGGGCATCTCTCAAAGACCATTACCCACTTCCTTCAATAGAGAAAATATTACAAGTAGTATCTGGTTCGGAGAGATTCTCTCTCCTAGATGGCTACTTAGTGTATAATCAGGTAATGGTGAAAGAAGATGACCAGTTCAAGACGGATTTCACCACCAAATGGGGCACCTATGCCTACAAGAAGATTCCATTTGGGATATCAAATGCTGGAGCCACTTTCCAAAGGGCAATGGATATGGCATTCAAGGGATTGATCAATAAAATAGTTCTGATATATCTTGACGACATCACTGTATTCTCCAGAAATGCAGCGGATCACCTTTTTCATCTGAGGCAGGTATTTCAGACGTGTAGAAGATTTGGGGTATCCTTGAATCCCAAAAAATGCATATTCTTGGCTCATGAGGGAAAACTTCTAGGCCATATTGTTTCAAATGAGGGATTGACGATTGACCCAGAAAGAGTTGAAGCAATTCAAGCATTGCCATTGCCAAGTCACAAAAAGGCTCTTCAAAGCTTCTTGGGAAGGATCAATTTTGTCCACAGGTTTGTTCCAAACTTTGCAGCTCTCGTAAAGCCAATAACGCTGATGTTGAAAAAGAGCATGAAATTTAAGTGGACATCTGAAGGCAAGGTAATTTTTGAGGAAATAAAAGAGGCTATATCTCAAGGTCTGACTCTCGTTAATCCAGAATTCTCCAAGGACTTCGTGTTATATGCCTTCGGTGGTGGAGACATAATTTCTGCAATCCTGGCACAACAAAACAAAGAAGGATTAGAACAACCAGTTGCTTTCTTCAGTCAAGGCTTAGAGGAATATGAAACTAGGTACTCTTTCATTGAAAAGCATGTCCTTGTAGTGATCAGGAGCTTAAAGAAATTCAAGCACCTAGTCTCAAGCAACAAGATTCAATTATTGGTCTCTCATGCAGGAGTCAAGGACTTCCTTCTAAACAAGGATCTGAATGAGAAACATGCAGGATGGATCACTCATGTCATGGAATATGACATCGAAATTAAGGTCACTAAGCTAGTACGTGGAAAAGGACTAAGTGAACAACTAGCTTTGAGTCAGCAAGTTGAAGTAGGTGATGAAAAAAATACTGTCTTGGTACTATAGGATGGTCAAGAACAGGAAAATGATGATGCTCCCACTCCTTATTGGAGTCAGAATATGATACACTTCCTATAGGTAGGCCTATGCCCTCTAGAATTGAGCAAAGAAAAAAGGAGATACTTTAGATTACAAGCCATTCCATATGTGCTTGTTGATGGTGTTTTGTTTAAAAAGGACATCAATGGAGTTCTATTGAGGTGCATTAGGATAGGTCAAATTGAGAGGGTGTTATAAGATTTTCATGATGGAGATTCTAGAGGACATTTCACCCCACGGGTAACAGCTCTCAAGATAATGAAGGTAGGATATTATTCACCCACAGTGTTCAGTGACTGCTATACATGGATAAGAAAGTGCAAGAAATGTGCACTCTTCACAGGAAAAGAAAGATTAACAACACTTCCATTGCACCTGATTTTGGTTGACCAACCATTTATGCAATGGCGATTGGACTTTTTCGGGGTCATCAACCCAAACTCAAGCCAAGGCCACAAGTGGATTCTCACGGCAACGGACTATTTCACCAAGTGGACCGAAGCAGTAGTGCTCAAAGAAGCAAATGAGTCTAACATACTAGACTTTTATGAAGGAATAGTGACCAGGTTTAGTGTGCCGGCCACTATCATATCAGACAATGCATTGGCATTCATAGGTTCCAAGATTACAAAATGGGCTGTCAAGAATGGAATCTATTTGAGCACCTCTTTGAATTATTACCCGTAGGGTAATGGACAGGCAGAGTCCACGAACAAGAATTTGCTAAGAATCATCAGAAGGACTCTAGATGAAAACCAAAGGACATGGCATACCAAGCTAAAATCAGTATTATGGGCTGATAGGATAACGCCAAAGAGATCTATAGGTAATTCTCCCTACAAATTGGTCTATGGGAAAGAGGCAGTATTGCCTATATCATTAGAATTGCTAGCATTGGAGCTCATGAAGTAGTTGGAGTTGTTTGAGTTCGAACCAATAGAGGTCAGGTATGCAGAGTTGATGGAATTGGAAGAAATAAGAGAACATGCAGTTCTGATGATTGAAAAGGATCAGGCCTTAGTGAAAAGATGGTTTGATAAGAAGGCAAGAGCAAGGACCTTCCAAGAAGGGGACCTAGTTCTGAAATGGGATGCAGATCGGGCAAAACTAGGAAGGCATTCCAAGTTTGATGCCATTTGGAGTGGTCCCTACATGGTCACAGGATGTAAAAGTAGTAATTCCTTCTAATTGTCTATATTGGATGGAGAGGAACTTCCAATTCCAGTTAACGGAATCTATCTTAAACATTGCTACTAAAAGGAAAAGGTTGCCCGTGTAAATATTAGCCTAGATTTCAATTCCTCTAAGTGCATGTGCACATTGTCTTGTCGTAGTTAGGTTTTGTTTTCCCTAAGTTCTCCGGCACAGGTTTTGTTCCTCTCAGGTTGAATTTCTACATTTTAGCATTCTCTCGAAGGAGTTGCAGTATCAGGCTCGGGATCAGAGATCAAGTTGGTTTCAGGTTATTACTTATGACTCCATGCCCAATGGATTGCTAAAAGGCCACTGATCTTCTACCTAGCAGGCAGGTGATCCCGTTGAGTCGCTAAATTGTTGTAAATATCTCCCCCCCGGGTAGATATAGACAAGCAGAACAATATGAAAATCAAAGAAATTCAAAACCCGATATTTATTGCGTCACCAACAGTCAAAGCACAGGTAAGTGACACACATAAAGATATGTCGACATGAAAATGGATGCGCCAAGGCACAGGTAAAGGGTGCACAACACGGAGTGTCGACAAAAATGTGGATGCACCTTTGGCGTAGGTAAGAGAGTGTCGACACAAAAATGGATGCGCCCATGGCACAAGTAAAGGGTGCACATAGGAAGGTGTCGACATGAAAATGGATGTGCCCATGGCACAGGTAAAGGGCGCACATCAGAAGGTGTCGACACGAAAATGGATGCGCCCATGGCACAGGTAAAGGGCGCACATCAAAAGGTGTCGACACAAAAATGGATGCGCCCATGGCACAAGTAAAGGGCACACAAAAAGAGGTGTTGACATGAAGGTGGATGTGCCCATGGCACATGTAAGAGTATGTCGACATAAAGATGGATCTGCCAAGGCGCACCTTCAGGAGGCGTAACATTTTGAGCACTGATAGGAAGCAGACCCTAGCGCAGATATTCAGATGGCCATAAATTTTGACTGGGAGCTCAGATTCATGCAAGGTTGGACTTTTTGTAAAGCTTACAAGGTCCTCTATCCAACTATGACTGGATATCTTTAATTAGGTGAGAAAAAATTCTTAAAAATACAAAATACAGTTCGCCACTTTTTGGGTTTGCTAGGGTTCTCACCTACCATCATAATAAGATGAATTAAATGCAACCTAGAGGTGGTTGGGGTAGATTTGGAATTCCTCTCTCTTTTATCTCTCATTCTTCCTATAAATTGTAAGGAGTGGCTTCTTTCTAAAGGTTGGACATTCTTGTTTTTCCCTTCCCTTCTTCTCTTTGGCTGGTGAATTTGTGGAGTTAAAACCTCCCATCTAAAACTGTAATGCAACTTTGCCTCTTGGCATTTTGTAGTGTATTGTATCAATATTTGGAGTAAATAATGCATGTTTGTGGATGATTCTCAACCCTCTCTATGTTCATTTGCATCCTCCTGATCTTTCACTACAAATTTTGTTATCTGTGCATGATCTTGCATCACATTTTTATGGTTTGTGTTTATTGGCAAGACAGGTGTTCTTCATTCCTCAGTGCATCACCTTTGTAGTTTAGGTTTTATTTTATGCATCTTCTTACCCTATCTCCTTGGAAATTTAGTTTAGGTTTTTGAGTAAACCCTCTGCATTTTTTACGTGTGCATCTGAACAGAGGAATAAGAACCATCCTTCATTCGGAGACTTTTCTGATTTCGCAAGGTCCCACACTTGGGAAAAGCTCCATGTTATGCAATCACACTGAGAGTCTCAACCCATCGAGTTGCAAACATTCAAGGGTGCTGTGATTCACCATCAACAGTAACCTCTACTTTTCATTAGCATTCTAGTCATATTTTAATTATTAATATCTATAATTCAGAATGAGTTGTTTTCAAATGTTGAAATGGATTTTTTTTCTCTTCTTTCTTATTCTATTTAAAAAAATTTAAAATTAAATTGTTATGTATTTGTTACATTTTTTTAAAATGCTAATACATTGTTATTTTCTTTTATGTGGAAAGTTTTTTCATGTCGAATAGTTTGGTGTAGAAAGTGTCATTTTGCATATGATTGTTTGTCGTTATGTTAGATGGAGTTGTCAGCCCTTTTCCTGGTGTAGGGAAAAGTGGTGTTACATGGAGTGTCAGTACCCAAGAGACAATTACACAGTTCTTCAACATGTCACTGAGGATTTTGACAGGGCAGAGAGTCCTTAAGAAATGGGAATTTACACAATGGATTTTACATGGCAGAGATTCCTTAGCACACACATTAGTACACACCATCTAAATTGGTGTTCCATATAAAGATAAGTAGTAAAATATTAGAGGACAACAATAGATAGTTTCTCCCTACACTTCTTCCATTACATTGGCATGAGATCACCCAAAAAACTCATGCACATCAACATCATCTGCATGATCCTTTCTACACCCCTTTTCTCATCACATATTAGGTGCACATGTTCTTTTTTCTTATTTTCAGAATTTTCTTGTACATATTTCTTTATATGTTTTTATACATATACATTTGTATTTGACTACTTGATCGTCTTCTCTTTTATAGGTCTATCCGTATGGGAAGCAAGTAATCAACATCAACATGATACTAAAAATAGGTACATCATACACACATTTACATCTCCACACGCATTTCTACCCTAGGTTCATTTTCATCACCTTTTAGAATTTTGCATATTTGGTCTCCACACTCTATCTTTTTATCACTCCACACTTTTTATAATTCCTTGGCACGATTTTTACATAAATAGACATGGATATCAAATACGCATCTCTATCTACTTTATATTTCCTAGCTTTCCGCTCACCAACATAAAGTGGGGGAAAATGTAGACTCAAAATAACTTAATTTGGGTAATTATTTAGTCCTGACTATATAATAATATTTACATGATTCATAAGTAAGAAAAGTACTAATTAACCCATGTCTTTGACCACCTTTCTTTTCTTTATTCTTATGCTTTCTATCTTGTGTTCTTATTTACTCATTACGTCTTTTCACCTTTCGGAATTTGTCATTCTAGACACCAGTGCCCAACCAGGACACCCGCACCACATGTCTTTATCTCCTCTAGGTTCCCTTGTCCTCTTTGTACTTTGGTAACTTTATGGGTCCTTTCTAACAATTTGAGAATCTTATATTTTTGGTAGTCATCATTTTCGGGGTTAATTACAAAATTAGAGAAAAGGAATCATATGAATATAAAGTTAAGTGATCATAATAAAGGACCAAGCACTAAGCATCTACTATCTCCACCTAAGTTACATCCATCAAAGGCATCTATAGATCCATTTACATCCATCTAGCTCCATCAAAAAGGAAAAAGGCTTGTTCATCTACATCACACTTCATAGGAGGGGTGTCTATTGTTTCCATGTACACATTATTTACATTCTACATCTAGCTAATTTCTCGTTACTAAGTACTTCAAGTGTGACTCACACAAAATAAACTTAGGGCACAATTCTATACACACATACATATAACTACATTGGTTTTGAGATGTAGTACAGTGCTCAGTTATAAGTTCATAATTTTGGTAGTTAAGGATAGTCCCACCCCTTCTTTGTATCTTTATTATTTAGGGTTTTGATGTTTTATTTGGGGTTTTGCAAGTGCTTCATTCATTCCAGATTTATAACCACCTTGGTTATCTCATCGTAACATACACAAAACAAAAGGCGAACAACTGTCAACCTCTCAAGACACCTTAGAGGAGGTTTTTTGAGCATTTACATGGACCAAGGTGCCCAGAGGAACCCCCTATCCCTCTCGCGGTGCCTCATACTAGTCAAATATGGTAGATCTACATTTTTCTATATTTCTATGTGATGGTCCTCCATTTCTGTTCAGTCGGTCTCTACTACGATACAGTCCAAAAACCTCTACGAATCATCTAAGGCTCTTGTAAGTTGTAACCCTGTTTGCACATTAGGGTTTTATATTTTCATTACTTAGTTTCTTGGGTATTATTTGAGTATTTTTGTATTCATTTATTTACTACAAACTTGCATTAGATTAGGCATAAGATCCACTTTTAGTTTAATCAACATGTCATATGTATGCATATGAAACTAATCTAAGTTAATGAAATGAACCTAACATAGAGTAGAATCATAAATTAGTTTAATCAAACAAAAAATCATGATAAAGCATAAATTAAATTTTATCTAACTATGCATAAAACATTAAATCTAACATAAAATGCAAACCTCCTTTAATTGTTGGATGTTCTTTTAGATTGTAGGTATTTCCTTTGTGAAATGAATGCAACTATACATGATCAAGGAATTTCTCCATGGAAGAGGAAGAGATCTCACCAATATGGCTTGATTGCAATTTTTTGTTCTTCTCTTACTACTATTGGCCAAGTATAAAGGGGGTTTGAACATTGCTTTCCAATAACATGATAATTCTCTTCTCAAGTGTAAATGTCTTACAAGGACATGGTGTAAATTGAAACATGGTGTACTAGGTTCTTTATATAGCTTTCCATTTTTGGAGAAGCTTATATCCTAGTGAATGTAGGATAAAGGTAAAGTAGAATTAAAAAGGGACAAGTGTGATTAAAATTTATTAATTAGAGATTAGCAACTCATGGGAGTTGGAAGTGATTTAATTAATCAATAAGGATTAATTAATAGGCCAAAGTAATCTTATACAAGTCATTTAGAGGCGATTTAGGTGGGAAATTAGTAGAATTTGAAGGTTTTTAAAGGGGTATTTAACCAATAAGAATTTTATTGATTAAATAGAAGTTTTTCACTAATAAGAATGTACGTATGAGTAAAACGTTTAAGGTAGAAGGATGGTACATGAGGAATACCTAGAGGTCGTGAAGAGGTTACGCACCATTGAATACCAGGCCAATCAAGAGGACTCCTTTTTGTCTGGGAGGGACTACCTAAAAATCAAATCAATACCACAAGATAAAATTAAAAGCATAGGTTAGTGGATTGCCTAGTGGGAGCTAGATCCAGGAAGTGGGGTGCTTCCTAGAAGGCTGTTAATCCACATTTAAAACAAATTAAATGTTGATAAGAATATTAAATAGAGATTCCTACTGTAGCTATATAGTTTAGGTAGCTCACACAAGCACAGTAATTGAAATCCAATCTAAATAGTGAACATAAGATTAAATTTAAAGTGGGTGGTGGGTTGTTAAGGTTTGTAGGTGTTGCAGAGGGTATTTTAGAAGTCTGAGTGAGGTTGTGGAGGCTTTGAGAGGTTTTGGGTGAGGAAATAAGATTGATAGTCTGAGGGGAAATGTTAGACACGGAGACCAATCTCGTTGGGGAACCAATGTCGGTCACTAGTTTTAGCCAGGATCAGTTGGCTAACCGATCACGGTGGGGGAAATTGGGTGTGAAAGGTAAAAAGAGGTTGGTTTGGGCTCTATGTGTTTACACATATTGTTGGGAAGGTTTAGGCAAGGTGTTGGGATTTAGGTGAAGAATCAGAAGGGGTGAAGGAGGTGGTTGGAGGAATAAAGAGGCTCAGGTTAGTAGGGTATTGGATAGATGGGTGACGGAATGTGTTCAGGTGAGAAAGGATTCGTACAATAAAAGATAATAAGAGATATAAGACCAAAGATAAGAACAAAAAACTTAGTTAAGATACTTATCTGAGGTGACAGTTATTAGTTGGTGCTCATAGGAGAAACGAGTATAGATCTGGTGCCATGCCAATGAAGCCTGAGTGCTTCTCTATGTGAATGATTTGAGGGTATGGGATAAGAGGTTGGTTGTTGGTGAGGAACTTGAATTATCTGGTTCTGTGTTTGATCGTCTAAGACTCAATCAAATGTCAAGATCTAAATGAATAATCAAAAGCTAACCAAAAGGAGAACCCAGTGAAAGATCAGAAAATGATTATTTAAAGGAACTGATGGTGGTTCATTTACTAGTGTCGGCTGTGGAATAATCGGCACCGATTATGGAGAAATAGTAAAATTTCGTCAAAATAGCCTATTTCCTCCCTTTTTGGTGTGGCTCAAGAATGGAATTTGGTTAGGATTCTTGGTTCTCATTTAAACATGTGAGAAATTTATTGGAGAGGTAGTTGGCAATAAATGTTAGGTTTAGAAAGGGTCTCAGTTAGTTAGGGGAAGTGATGACTTAGTCTTAGATGTTAAATGGCCTTGGAATAGGTCCAAGTTGAGGTGGAGAGATGAGGTAGAGGGGTGAGGTAATAAATGTAATCAAAGGGGACCTAGAGGGTGATGACCCTATATTTGGTGTCAACATTTTCCCCTTTTTGTCGTGTTGCTTGCAATAATAAATGATGATGAAAAAAACAAGAAGTAGGTTTCCACAAACAAGGGTGGAGATGATCCCCCTCAAACAAGAAACTGATGTAGTGGAAATATAAAATTGGTGATGGGTTTGATAACGTGGTAGGTAAAAAAAATGGGTAAGGTGTAGGAAATGGGTGTGATAAGGTGGAGGCAGTTAAACGTATGCACGTGCTAAGAATGCAACAAGGCACGAGGTTGAAGAGCACACAAACTCTAACTTATCAATGGTCGATAGTCTATCCAAAAAAAGGTGATGTGGTCCAGGTATCTAAGGTATAGGATTTGATCCTAGAAACACAACATGTATAAGTGCAGGAATGGGTATAGGTGTGTTCCAGAACACCAAAAGGTTTGGTTTAGTTGAGATAAACATCACAAAATAAGGAAAGGCAAGGCCGGTAGGTGAAATAACATGGGTAACATTATTACATAGTAGAGCGAGTAAGTGGGCTTGATTTTCAAATAGGTAGGGTTGGTTCGACAAGGGTATGTAGGGGTGGAAAACATGCCCCTAAGTTTCTTTAGGGAGTTGGTGAGGTGATGAGGCTGGTAGGTGGGTATGTAGGGATGTTTTAGGGATATGGCAGTAAGAACAGGGCACCCTGCAAAAAAATGAGGTCAAATGAGGTTGGTGGGGTTACAAAAATGGTGACTGATGTCAGTTCAATAAAAATCATTACCAATAGCATGACCAATGTTGGTCACCTAGGGTACGACTAAACTGACATCAATTGGGTAAACGGTGAGTTAAAATCGAAAAAATTCCCAAAAAGTGTTCATTTAAGACTTTTGGAGTTTGGAAAATAACTGGTGGAGATCATATTTTCAAGGAAAATGACAAATAATCTCTCAAGAGTGATTTGGAAAGATATTAGTGGTTAAAGGAGTGAGTTCAGGGGCCTGCTTATAGCCACCTGAGTGAGTGTGATTGGTTGAGAGCTTAAAGAGGTATTTGACATGGCAGAGCTAGGAGAAGGCTCAGTGGGTGCTCCAGTATAGGATCCAAAGGTCCCATCGTGGAGGCACCGATGAGTAGAGGTAAGATTCAAGATTGAAGTTTTTTTTTTGTTGAAGAATAGGCTAGGAAAAATGAAAAAATTGTTTTTTGAATTTTGATTGAAATGGGGGTGAAATTAGGCTGTGGGAGGGTGGAATTAATTTAATTAGGGGTCAAAATGAACTGTGGGGAAATTTGGGTGTGTTTGGGTGGGTAAAATATGTTTGTTTGTCAATTTTTTTACATTAGGGGGACGTGGGGGTTTGGGCTTGGGGACGAACCAGTAACTGACATCGATCGGTTATTAGTTAGTGTTAGTTGACTAACTAGTTGCGGTTAAGGAAGTGGACCAACATCAGTAGGGTGACAGATGTCAATTTCTCAAGAAAGGGTTAAGTTTTAAGAAAATGGTGTTTTGGGATGTTGAAGGTGTGTTTAGGTTAGATGGGGTGTCAAAGCTAGGTCTAAGACAAGGTGTAGGATGGGTAAGCTATCCAAAAGAATTTTGAAAGGATGTTTTAGGTAAATGATGATGTAATAGGATGAGTGTGGGAGAGATGGGGAAGGGTAGGTCAAATATGTGAAATAGTGTGAAGAATATGATTCTGGGAGGTAGGTTAGGTAAAGGTTGATGGTCTAGATAAGGGAATGTAGAAAATAGGCTAAGTCGAGTGTTTGAATATAAATTCGAAAGTGTAGATGATTAACTGGTGTGAATGTTGATGATGTAGGCTAGACAATAGATGATGATGAGGGATCGACTTCCACCCCTCTTAGTACATAAGAGGCCTACCATTTCAGAGGAGGAGTGGGAGCATATGAGGGCAAACAGGATAGGTGTGGTGAGGAGATATAGGAGGATTTCCTGAGATCACAACATGATGGTATCCCTCATCGACAGATGGGATCTGGCTACCAACACCTTTCATCTGCTGATGAGAGAGATAACCATCACACTAGAGGACGTCTACATGGATTTTTTAGCTCCCAATTATTGGGGAGCCATTGTATCATGGTCTCATCCTTAGATGCAGTTGATCATATTGTATATGGTGTCTAGGCCAGCTATGGCATAGAGCTGACATATCACACACAGTGTGAGCATCACTTATGGTGCGATGTATGCGGTGTATCTGGAGGAGAATCATCTTGCTATATTGATGATGGCTGTGGTTGGTTGTTTCATCCCTCCTAGACTCAGAGTGTGGGATATTTCCATGGGCCTTGAAGGGATTCCTAGAGGACATGGTGTTTGATAGGATTTATTTTGTATGGGCACTATCATACTTTTGTACAGTTATACAGGGAGTTGTGGGCTTATGGGAGGATACAATAATACGGTCTCTAATGTACCTATCTATTACACTATTGGGCATATGAACACAATGTGTGCCTTTGTCTAATTAGTTTACCATGATAGGGGTGGGAGGTGGGTGTCTACATGGTCAGGATATAGGTGGTGGCTACAAATTGGAAAACAAGGTGAGGGTGGATGGGGTGACTAAGGATAGAACATATTATCAGAGGGTACTCACTAGCCTATCACCAGTAGAGATTCTATGGAGGACATACCTCACGTATCCAGATGTTCATAGGCATGGAGAGAGGAGCTGAAGGGTTTACAACTTCTTAGATATATTTAGGGGTATAGGGTGAAGGAGCATGAGTACATACCCATAGATTGGGTCAGATGACAGATTCAGACTATAATAGGGTGTGCCCCCACTCATTCCCACAGTACCGTCGAGAGGATGTGGAGAAGCCATTACCTAACTTCCACGGATTCAACACTACCAACGTGAGTGGAGGAGCAAGTAGCAGATGATACTATAGATGATGGTGGTTGTATCGCTAGGTATAGTCAGTGGTGGGCAACATAGTTATAGGTAGCACTAGCCAGGTCTAGGATCTGGTCAATTTAGCCACTGTTATTATTGAGAGAGACAGGCTACGGGTGCAGGTTATAGGATTACATGCCCATGTCACTACATTATAGGCACAAGTAGTTACCCTACAGGAATAACTAGTGGTGGCACATGCATAGGTTGGTGATGGGGGACATATTACGGAACTGTAGGTCCAAGTTATTACTTTATAGGCATAGGTGGCCAATTTATAGAAACACCTAGTAGTAGCACATGCACATGCTAGGGTTGGGGGACATGTGGCTGACCCTCCTTCACCTCTGAGGGCATATGATGGAGCATATATACAAGGAAAGGGTCTATTAGTACAGGCACAAGTACTAGGACAGGGTCTGTGGCCTTAGGTAAAGTGACATGTACCATTACTACTATGAAAGGGTCCATAGATAAGTGTTAGAGAGATGCCACCACCACAGGTGATATTTATGGATTGATACAGAGAGGTTGTGGCTAAGGCTAGGTATTATGAGGATCAAATTGTAGAGCTTGGTCTTCCTATTTCCAACTATGCTACCTATTAAGCTCAATAGGAAGTCAGTCAAAGGTCCAACTCATGGATTGATATTTTTAGTAGTTCAAGGAGCCACCATTCTCATGGGTAGGGCCAGTAGGAGGTGACCACTACATGGAGACAGAGGCCAGATGAGGGGACAAGAGAGAGTGGGAGAGGTACCGGTCCTTCCCAGGGATGAGGACTATTATGTAGATTGTGTTTGATTTTTGAGTCATGAATTATATATAGACCACCATGCGTCGAAGAGGTGAGTTGTACATAAGAGTTTTTGAAAGACATATTTACTATATGAGTATACCACTACATGCACTTTCCAGTATACAAATGATGACATTTATATTTCTTGTGGGTTGTTTCATTTCCATTGCATTGTTATTATGGGAAACTAGTTGTAGGCATGGTTGATGTTATGGTTTGGATTAATTTCCAATGTATTGATATCATGGACACTAGATGTGTAGGCATGATTCAATTTAATTTCCAAGTTATTGATATTATGGAAACTAGATGTATTGGCAGGGTTATGGTGTATGGTTTGTTTGGTTTAATTTCCAAGTTACATTAATATTATGGAAAGTAGATGATAGGAATGGTTGATGTTATGGTTTGGTTTAATTTATAATGTATTGATATTATGGAAACTAGATGTGTAGGCATGGTTCAGTTTAATTTCCAAGTTATTGATATTATGGAAACTAGATGATAGGCATGATTTTTTTATTAAGGATAAATAATTTTTAAAGGGACTGTACCCTATTTACAAAAAAGGCTCAAAATCTAGAGAAAATAGTAAAAACAACCCAAAGTTAAAAGGGACTAAAACCCTTTACAAGGAGGCTCAAAAGCCTGATACAACAGTAAAAAAAAATGGAACAAAATCCACGAAGAACAAGAGAACCAACTATAGTTTAACCAAGAACTATAAAAAGGAACAAAAAAGAGACAAAGCAACATCAAAACAACAATAAACCATCTTCTTTGCTAGGCATGGTTATGATATATGGTTTATTTTGGTTTAATTTCCATGTGATTGATATTATGAGAATGTGAGAAAGATTAGGTAGTAGGGAAAAATAGTGGCAAAAAGTGGTGAAAGATGGTAGAAAATGGTGGCTGAGCTAACCTCCGAAGAGCCCATGTCTTTGAAGTTCTGCCTACATAGCCCTTGTAAAAGGAGCCTCAGGCCTCTCCCATAGGATAGGGAAGAATAAGAGTTCTGATAGGTAGTTTGGGTAAGGAAAATGGTCTTGGTAAGTAAAGATATAAAATAGGTGAGGTTAAATGTTGAGTAGAAAGTAAAAAGGGCAACTGGTTAACTTGTGTGATTAGTATGGGTATGGTGATTTTTTTAGTTTTGATTTTATTTTGATAAGTATGTATAATGTTTTGGAAATGAGGATTAGTATGGGTGTGGGTGAAATAAGATTCGGGCCAAGATATTCAATTTTGAAGGTCTCGTCTTGCTGAAGAAGAAACAATTAGGCAAATGTGAACTAAAAATAAGAGAAATGTTGCATAGTTGGAAAAGAGCATAATTGACATACCAAATAGGCTTATGAACATAAATCCCTTGATACATTGCATGATTGATAGGTCTATAGTTAAAAGAAGTTGAAAGATCACAAAGTGTCACATGTGTGCCACGTCCCTTGAGTAGATAGGAAGAAAATAGAAGAGGATAGAGTGGAGTGATTTGTTTAGCGTAACCTTGTTGTGGGACAACATGCCCCTTTTGTAAGATACCCAAAACCGACATAGGCAAGTCCATGACCCAAAGTTTGTATTTTTCTTCATTTTTTATTTTTTATTTTGCTTTTTGTATCCATAGAATGATCGATGCGGGAAGTCTATATTGGGATGAATATTAGAGTCTCCTTGAGGTCTTTGTGAAGCTGATTGATGCGGGAAGCTTCAAGATAATGTTTATTTTAACAAATATAGATTAGTCTTATTTTTTGATAGACTAAGTACAACATGTGGTTGGATTTTTATAGCTGTCCTTTGAGGGAGTAATCTACTTATAGTAGTAATAGAGAGGCATAGATGTTCATTTGAGGTAATCATCTACTTTTGAGAAGTTTGAGTCAAGGAGTAAAATTTTTGTTATCCCAAATTTTTTGCATAATTTTGGACTTGTAGTCATGGACAAGACTATATAGGAGTATAGGCCTATTTTATGAAGGAAACATCCATAACACGAATAAAGGTTAGCTATGAAAAGAGGGGTTTTAAGTGATGAACGACCATGGGATTCCATCCTGAAAAGGGATGAAAATTATCCATGAGAATCATGCCATGAGTAGAGCTGTGGCACTCATATTCAAGATAAGGCTTATGTGGTGATGGATAATCACACAATTCTATTTGAAGTCATTGGTCCTTAAAAGAGGTAGGTGGAATGAGAGGTTTGATCAAGGAATGACACATTTATGAGACATAAAGTGATGTAGTACTTTATTCAAAAATAAAATGGTCAAAGATGTAAGGCATTAAGGGGCCCAGGTTTGGGTTCACCCTCAAGAGAAGATAAACAATAATTTCTTGATTCCAATTTATGAATGATAATATAAGGTCCAAGACAATTAGGAACAAAATTTTCTCATTTACTTTTCTCCATTTTGGTTACATGTTGATTTTCCTTGAGGACTAGATCTTTGATCTTGAATGTTTTTTCTTGAACGTGTTTTCCATAGGCACGATTAATGCACTTTTGGTATATTTGGAGGTGTTCTAGAGCATTTAAATGAAATTCATCCAGTAGCTCAAGTTGTTCCAAACATTCCTGGTGAAAATCATCATCAGAGAGGATATATTTTAGAGATATGTAGAGATATGGAATTTGGATTTCAAGAGGTAGGACAACCTCTATACCATAAACCAAAGAGAAATGTGTGGCAGCGATCGAGGTGTCAATAATGGTATGATATCCCATGAGGAAAAATGAATGTGCGTGTGCCAATCCTAACTAGATTCTTCAACCACTTTTATAATAATTTTTTTGAGAGTTTTACTAGAAGATTCAACTTGACCATTTTCTTGTGGGTAATATGGTGAAGAGAAAATGATTTGAATACAAAAATTTTCACACGATTAGCGTAGGGTTTTTTTTTTAATTTTTTTTCCATTATCAGTGATAAGGTTATAAGGAACACCAAAGAGACAAATGATATTGTGGTTGATAAATTAAACTATTTTCTTGGCTTTGGTAGAAATGAGATGGATGGCTTCTACTTATTTAGTGTAATATTCAGCCTTCGTTATGATCTAACGATGAAGTTGCGAGGAATGAGGGTTAATATCTGCAATGAGATCCAAAATCCATTGAGAAAAGGGCCAAAAGTCTCTAGAAACTTGTAAGGCATGACTAGAAGTATGATGAAGGTTAGCATGCTGCTGACACTTCAAATAAAGTTTGACATAGTCACAGTAGTCTTAGTTAAGGGTTGGAAAGTAATAGCTGAATCAAAGGATATACTTTACAAAAATCATGACTAGGAGTATGATGAAGGTTAGCATGCTGCTGACACTTCACATAAAGTTTGACATAGTCACAGTAGTCTTAGTTAAGGGTTGGAAAGTAATAGCTGAATCAAAGGATATACTTTGCAATAATGAGGCCACTAAAATTTCCCCCACAAATTCCATCAATAATTTCTTTGATGGTGTATAGGATTTTTAGATCATGTGAGGCATTACAAGAGGATACCGTCAAAGTCACATTTGTAGAGAAGACATCCCATGATTACGTAGTGAGAGAATTTTTTTAGGAAGACTCCTCATCCATTTCTAGTGAGATCCAGAGGCAAGAGTGAAAGTGAGAGGTAATCAATGAACTACTTATACTAAATATTGCATGGGTCAATATTAATGTGTTGGTGAGAAATTTTTTTGGATGGACAAATCAGGACAAAATACAATGATGAAGCATAATGAATAATTAGAATGAAGAGATAAATAAGAGAGGGATAGAGAGGAAGAGGGAAGGGATGAAGGGAAAACACTCCTCATGAAAAACTACTCTCCATGATTAATTTATTGTTCTGTAATATGAGATGATCGTTCCAAACCATGAAAAACCACCATCTCTTCATGATTGATCATACCTTAGAAACTAGACCTACCTGTACACTTAACATTTATTTTTCCTTGACACTTACTATATTTGGAAAGAAAAAATTACTTATTTTAGTAATTGTCATAATTTACCTCTCAAGACCCCAAATGGTGATATCAACCTGAATTATTATCCCTCTATCTCCCATTGTGTTAAACCTTCCCTTTGAGAACAACTTGCCATTTTTACAAAGTACCCATGGGGCAACTTACTATATTTGGTAAGTGTATAACTTAGCTTTTCCTAACCTCAACTAGCTATAGTATCTTGAATTCCTCCTTCTTACTATGTTCCTCTCACCTTTGGATCAACTGACTATTTATAGTAGGGGAAGCACTTACTATTTTTAGTAAGTGTCAATTGCAGGCCGAGATGACATTTTGGGCGACATCTCCTATGATACTCCCTCTGTGTTCACCACCTTCTTTTCATCCTCTTCAAATGGTAGCTTAAACAAAGTAATATTCCTCTATGTAGGAAGTATTTCTATTTTTAGTAAGTGCACTACGGGTGTCATATTGCAACAAAACAAGTCTTGAAATTATGGGTTTTATTATGGGGTTCCACACTCATAATTTTGAGTAATTACTTCATCTGGACAAGTTGGAAAATTATATTTTAATCAGCAGGGGAAGAATACTAATAAAAAACACAACCCTTCATATCCCTTACAAATATGGACTTCATGGCGTGAAAAATAGCTCACGCGAAACTATATTTTTCAAGGATTGTTTCCACCGATTTTCGTGTGATTACAACCACTGGAACCTTAAGAAATGAAGAGATGGATCACTAATTTTTCACTGTTGTGTCATGGTAGCCATTAATGGATCTTAAAATATTGTAGTTCTCATTTTTCACCTCATATTTTGATGAAACAAATTGCATTGGGATATGTTTTTCTTCTGGATTTTGTGTGCAAAATTTTAGCTTCACCCGCTTACCAAATTGATGGGAAATTCAAGAAGAAGAAGCTAAGGTAGAAAACAGAACTTTTATTCCAGTTAATAATCTAGGGAATCATTTTATATTTCATTTTTTGCATCTTGAAGGCCTCTGAAAATAAGGAATTCTATAAAAAACCTCACTTCAACCTGTGTGCTGGATTGTGAGATGTGAGCAATTCACCGTTTTGGTTCATAAAATTTTCTGGCACTAAACGGTCTTGGTGGCAGCTGAAAAAGATAGAGTTTTCATTTTATTGCATTAATTTAATTGTATAAATAATTGAGGGAAGAAGAAATGAGGAGTAATGGAGGTTTGTAAGTTCTTTGTAACATTCTTTTGGCAGTGAGTTTCACGGGCAATAATAAAGAAGCAAAAAAAAGTAGAGAAGGAGTTTGAATTTTTTCATATTTTGAAGCTGGGGATGGGTAAACTTTTGTGTCCCTAATTTCCATTTATCTATAGGGATAAAAGGGTCATCAGTTTTCACATCGCACCTAGAGATGACACTTGGTGGGCTTCTAACGGTTGTGCATTTGGCTCCAACTAGCTCCTGAGGGCTTGAAACTTGCACTGTAGAAGGTCACATTGATGACCTGAGGGCCATAAGGGGCTTTGTGCATTTTAATTTCCCTCATGTACCTTTTCTAATGGGATAAAAGCTTCATTAGCTTGCACATCACGCTAGGTTGCGCCACTTGTCATGATCTAAATGACTAAGGAGATAGGCTCTCACAAACACTCGGGGGCTAAAATGGCAATGTAGAGGGTTCCATGAGTGACCAATGGGAAAAATAGGTCTGGTAACATTTTACTTTCCCATATTTCCATTTAATTTAGGGATTAAAGGGACACCAAAATGTGTTAGGATCCTAGACCTGACACGTGTTCTCTTCAAAAATTGACTAACTGCTGGAAGCTTACCTTGAGGACAACCTGAAACGACGATAAGGTGAACTCCCAATGGAATGTTTTGAAAAAAATTTACAGTAATTTGACTGAAAATGGCCTTAATAATCCAATGGTAGGGGTCTCAGATCTTTATTCCTCTATTTATGCCCTAAAAAATGAATTTTTGTTTTTTTGGATCCCTAGTTTTTTTTTTAACTAAGGGCAAATAGTTTTGAAGGGACTATACCCTGTATACAAAAGGGCTCAAAAGCCAGATAGTCAAAATGAGAGATACATCCCAGAGAAGGGGAAAATGGCCAACCAAAGAAGGCTCAATAGCCAAGTAAGACAATACAAGTGAAGAAAGGATCCAAACAAACGATGATCCCAAAAGAAGCCAAAGAGAACAAAAAGCAACAAAAAGAGCAGCATCATAAAAAACTCTGCCAAAAAATAGCACCTGAACCGCCAGATAACAGCAACATCACAGCCAAAAAGCAGCCACACAACAACCCGTTACTTTATTTCCCTGTCAATCTTGGTCTTGATGGCCTGAAACAACATGAAGAAGGCAATGACAGTGGCCTGAGAGGAGTCAGTCACATCAGTCTAGGAAATTGCCATATCTCTTTTCTCTTTAGGTCCCCAGATGTCCTCACTAACCCCACTTAAACTGCGGACACTATGCACATGTTGCTCAATGAAATTATATATGCTTTTAAGGGTAGATAATATGCAGTCATTGCGGCTTTAACATTGCCCATTCTACCATCTAGGGAATGTAACTTCTTGAAGACCTCAGCAATAACCCCCTCATCATCATCACTTTGAAGAATACCTTTACCCTTAGTTCTTTCCATATTTTTTATAGTCCCTTTTAGCTCTTGTATCTCCTTCTCTAACCTGTCCACTCTGTCCATCAAGCCCTCCTCCTTGGGTTCCTCCATTGGAATACTGATATGCAGGAGGTTCTTAGCAAGTTCTAGGTCTTTATGGCTTCTTAGGACCCGTTGGGAAGGAGGGATTTTATCTTTTATGCTCTTGCTTTTCTTGCTGGAAGCAGCAGTTTCAAGTTTCCTTTTCAGTAGGGGGAGTGGAAGTGGTGTGAGCAGGAGGAGGAATGGAGTAGGAAGGTGGGGTAGGATTCAAGGAGGGGCAGCTAGAACAATGGCGATGAATCAGGAGGATAAGTCCCTGATGTAAAGGGACAGCCCTAGAGTGGCTCTGAACTTCCCTTATTGATTTCTCCAACGAGTTAATCAAATAGTGAGGAAAGCTAATGGTGATATTTCTACGAAAGTGATTTAGAAATATCAAATGCTTTTGAGGTATTGTCACAAATCTGCCTTCAAGAGTGACATACCTAACCACCATCTTGGCCAGCTCAGCAAAAGGTTTAGGGATCGATGCCACCTTGATGCCAGCAGTCACGAATTCAAGATTCTCACCGTCGTCCAGGAACTTCTTGGTCTTGACCTCCCTATCCACCTTTTTACTGAAGAATTTGGTGCCCTCCAGGCTGAGGCCCATGACCTAGGTGATGAGCTCTTCTGTGACCTCAATCTCCATGTTATTGTATTTGACAATCCGATTCTTCCATCCCTAGGTGAATCTGATAGAGATGTCTTGGTCAAATCCTTGTACCCTTTCAATTAAATTATATAGACCCCTGATTTGAAGGTAATTCCATAGCACTGTGTTCTCTTTCCACGCTGGATTGTGGGTCGGTTCAGTTTTGCAAGGTGGACCCCCCATGTTTCCTCTACTCTTTTTCCTGTTCTCAATGGTAAAAATGCTCTCACTATGCAGGACAGGTAGAGCTCTGATGTTGGTTTTTGAATATTTCCTTTCCATGAAAGTAGAATTAATTATTATAGCATACATGTAATTATTACCCCGCTCCTTGGCTTTCCTTCTATGCTTAAAAATGATGACAGTCCTTCTATGCTTTCCTTTTTTGGATCCCTAGTTGATCATGGGAAAAATCAGATATAAAACTATTATGCAAACATTTTGTGAAAAATATGATTTCATCATCTTGTATATCTCTAAATTACCTTTCTTATGATGTCTTTTATATCTCTGAACTCCTTCCAGAGCTCCCAGAATCGCTTCCCGAAGCTTAGTAGCTTTTTCTGGCCCTATGCACTGTTTAGGCTTAAGAACAATATTTTTGATGAATCTACCCCAACTCCTCCAAATATTTCCTAAATCTTCAAAAATAAATAAATTTATGTTTTTGGAACTTATTTGCATCACTTTGTTAAAATTTTATCCTTTGTTCCACTCCAGGGGGTTCCACCAGTCCTAGGAAGGCCAATGGTAGACCTTCCAAAAACTACCCAAAATTTTCATTCTTAAATAACTCCTAAAATTACCTAGGGGGATTGAATTTTATTTTGTAAATCACCTATGGGACTAATTTAACATCCACTAGGGTGTCACTGGACTAAATGGGTAAGGCTAGTGTTAATATCGGGTAGACCTGGGGTGTCTCGGAAAGGTGACATTTGAAAATTTTGACACGGTAGGTATCGTTATGCTTGAAAATTGTAAATTTTTTTGTTGCACATTTACATGAAAATTGTTGGATCTATCTTAGGGACATGGTATGTATTGAGCACAATGAATACATGGCATGAGGAATCCCAAAATCTCAACATATATTAACCAATTCCTTATCCATTGGGATTTGTGGAGTCACTAGAAAGATAAGCTACACAACTTTCTTTATTGAACACATAAACATACACGTGAACATGAAAAGGGAAACATAAAAGGGAAAGGAAAAACATAACAAAAACAAGGTAAATAACCTAAATCACCTATGTACATGCAAGGGATGACCTACTTTCACTAAAGTGCAAATTTTAATTAAGTGCTTACCCATAAATGGTTGTTATTGAATGTCATTCTTCTTAAAATCCATTGACAGGTTCACTGAAGTATGAACCTCTTCTCAGCTTGTTGAGAAATTTATCTTGATTGTTAGCTTGCTTGTACAATCCACCTTCTTCATTAATTTTACACCTTCTTTTCATATTCTCCTTGTATTTCAAGTTCTTTTCATTTGCTTATTTTTTGTTGTTGTCATGAGGACATACCCTTATTGTTCTTGACTTTCCATTTTCATTTTAACTAAAAGACATTTTTTTTTCATTATGCATATGCTTCATGACCACTGCTTTCATGGGTTGATTCTCAGCAGATTTCTCAAAAAAATTTGCATCATTCCCCTCTTCTTGATTTTATCTATTTTTTAATTGTTCCATGGAGTAGCCTTTCTCACACTACAAATATTTTTTCATGTGCAACCTTATACAGTGTGTTAATTTCATTGCATTTCCCTCTTGGAAAGAGAATGAGTTCAAAATTTGGCATCTAACCTGAAAATTGTCATCTTCCTTGCCTTGTCCATTTTGAGCTTCATCCTCCATCTTTGTGTCAAGGACATCCATCTCTTGATCAGGGTGAGCACTGAATGGCTGGAATCTATTAAGAAAGTTCCCATTTTGATTAAAATGAACTTTAGGATCAAGTAACAACATGTCTCTCCATTTTTCACTGAGCTTGTTTCCATCCTCATAAAAAGGAAATGATCAAACCACTGGATCTAAATTTTCATCATATTTTCCTTCCCGTTCTTGATAAACAAAAATTGAGAGGTCCATTTTTGTAGTGAAATCATCATTTTCCTAGGTATGCTCCATTTCAAGTTTGAGAGGTGAAGATATGCTACCATTCTTACATTCCCCATCACCTTCTTCCAATGATAAAATAATCCTTCAAGTTTATTGGAACATTCATCACATGAAAACTCATATTGATCCTCAGGAGAATCATTAAAAATGTTGAAGTTGTCTATTAAGGAGTTGAGAATCATTCCTTCTTCTTGGTCTACATCTCTCATTACTTTGAGATTTCCTTATTTCAAGTCAAGGTTCTCATCAAAAAAATTGGCATCTGTTATGGAAACTTTGTCTACACCTTCATACCATGAAAAGTACACCCTTCCAAACTTGGATTTCATTAACTCATTTTTTTTTCTTTGAATGGCTATATGATGCTTGGACATTCCTTCACCAAAAAGGGAAGCTCAAGATCCTCCTTAAAGGTCATGAAGAAGTTGTCAGGTTTAGAATTATGGCATCGAATGTCTTCCATTTAGTCATTTGTACATTGAATAATATAATTTATTTTTCTGATGTGAAGTAGTTTCTTTGTTATACCGTTGACCAGGATGGTGGCGTGTGACCACTTCAACTACATATATCCTCTAACATCTCAACAATATCTTCAGCCTAACAACATGTCGTATGAGGAAAGCATGTCTACTACAAGGATTCTCATTGTTATTTTCTAGTCAAGGATGTCCACCAATGCCACCCTGTCATCTTTGACTTTTCTGACGAGAGGAACTTGTTTCATCTCCATGGAGAGACCAAGAATTTTAGAAACTTTTGAAAGCATGATGTTGTCCAAGGCACCAAATTCAATGATGCAATTGTTTATCTTGTACCCATTGACTAACAAGGAATGTAGAATAGAACAACCTTCTTAGATGTGGAGGGTGTGGAAGTGAGGAAATTCAGAGATGGAGTGGATTGGGATGCACGTGGTGGTTCTTTAAAGAATGTATCTTTAGAAACAAGGTTATTATCTTTGACATGTTGAATGAGTTTGTACAATTGTTTAGGATGAGTTCTTAAGTATTAAAACACATACATTTGGATCTTAGACTTTTTTAAATGGTCAATGATATCTAAGGATGAAGAAGTTATGGGAAAATCATGGGTTATGGCAGCATTAACACAGATGTTTTTAGAAATTGACTTTTCAAGAGAAGCAAAAGAGGAATTACATGAAGAGACAAAAGGATTCTTGGTTAGGGTGGCTTCATACTTCTTCTTATTTGTCCTTGTTGAAGTAGGATTTTATGATCTTCCATTCATTGTTATTTTTCTCGAAGTCACCATTGGAGAATTAAACTTCTTATTTTGGGTAGTGGAAGAGGAGCCTTTTTCTCCTTTTGGGATTAGGTGAATATTGCATATGAGTAACTATTAGTTGGTTCCTCATCATCAAGTGTGCATTTAAAAAACATGATCCTAGCATATTTACTTTCTCCTTCCTCTTCATATCCAACACTTTCTTCTTATTTGTCCTCATATATCCTGTATATTGCAGTAACTTGCATGACTTCCAAGGTGAGCCTTTGAGGTGCTCCTATGATCTGAGATAGTTGTTTCTTCATGTAAAATATATCATTAGCCATTTTTTGAATCATGATATTAGTGGATATTGAAATCAAAATTTGACCTTTCTATTTACCATGGGGATTATTTACCTTACCAGAAAAGATTAGATCGTCATCTACTTCAATAACAAAATCGTGTGCTTCTTTCAAATCTCTAGGTTGAGATATTCTCAGGAAGAACCTAAATTCTGGTTACATAGCATTGATAAATAATATTTTCAGATTATTGTTAGAAGGCATGATATCTTTAGTAATCCTTCAGATTGTCCAGTTATACCTGGCTATGAAATATCTCATGGATTCTATAGATTCCTTCTTCATTTGTAGCAGTTGAACTAAGAGATCCTAGAATTCTTTCATAGTTTTATATCGGACTTCAAATTTGGTTCTTATATCATTATAATAAGTGACAAACCTTTCTTGTAAGAAATAGAACCATTTAGTTGCCTTTTATTGCAAATATTCCACAAACAATCTAAAAGATACGTGTTCATGTTTGACGCCCAACACACTGCATGTGATGATGAAATATGATATGTGCTCTTCAGGAAGTTGTGTTCCATCACCTTTGAATGTTGGAAGGTTCTTGTGGGAACATATCAAAAGATCATGAAGAGGAGGTGCAAGAGCAAGTGGACTAGTATTCCTTCCCCATGGAATAATGTGTTGCAGTCTTTCTCTTTCTTCTTCCACCATGGTATTTTTTGCTTCAGCCCCCTTTTTTTCAAATCTTGAAAAGTCCATATTTCTCAGTTAGGATTGCAAAGAAGATTTTGGTCAATAAATTAATTTTTTATACATTTTTTGAATATATCCCTTTTTTGTATTTTTTATTTTTTCAGAAGAGATTCTTTTTTTATTCACTTGGGAAAATCTATCCCCAGTGGAGTCGCCAAAAACTGTTGGAGAGAAAAAATTTCAGATGGACAAATTAGGTGTCTTCACTACTGTTCATGGGGCTACGCCCCTCTACATTGAATGGTAAAACTCTAATTATTAAAATTAAAATAATCCTAATCCTATCTAAGTGTTGTGGGTGGAAAAATTGGTTGAGGATCTCATAGGGACACTCCACTAAACCTATGGAAAAGTTCTTGTATGGGGGTACAAGGGAGGAAATTACAGTTATAAAGGGAAAAGGGGGGAAATTATCAAAGGAATATTACTATCATGAGTAGATTGTAGAGTTCGCACCCAGTAACTGAAGTAGTTCAACCTTCAATATATAGGAAATCACAGTGAATCTAGTAGGACCAATGAATTAAAATTCCAAGTTTCTAAATTCATCTATCGAGGACACCAAGTTCCTCTCTAATTCCATTTAGGATCAAATATGTTTGCAAAGTGCATGAAAGAGAGAAATAGAGGAAAAACAAGAAGGGAAAATAGAATAAGTTTAGCTTTATTTCATGTGTGTTTATACAAATTCCAACTACATATAATCCACTATTTCAACAAAGAAGAAATTCTTTAAAAATTCTGAATCCATTCGAATGGGGAACCCATCCCAATTTATACAATTTGAATTTACCTTTCCCCTCCCTCACATGACTCTTCATTTCCATATTCCACTTGTGACCTTTCCTTTTTATTAATTAATCATTTCTCTTATAATTTTGAGAAAATACTTTTTACAAATTTAAAATAGGTCAGTTAAGTGAATAGGATGAAATACAATGATGGAGCATAATGAAGAATTAGAATGGAGAGAGAAATAAGAGAGGAAGAGGGAAGGGGTGGAGGTAAAGAAATCCTCATAATGAACTACTTACCATGATGGATGTCATGTTCTGTAACATGATACGATTGTTCCAAATTACGAAAAACTAACATCTCGTCATGATTGATCATACATGAGAAACTAGACCAACATGTGCACTTGAAATTCATGTTTCCTTGAAACTTACTATGTTTGGAAAGGAAAAATTACTATTTTTAGTAAATATTGGATTATTCCTCTCTATACCGCAAATGGTTATATTGACTTGAATGGTTATCCCTCTATCTCTCATTGTGCCAAACCTACCCTTTGAGAAGAACTTGCTATATTTAGCAAGTACCCATGGGGTAACTTAGATTTTTGGTAAGTGTAAGACTTATCTTTTCCCGACCTCAAACAGCTATGGTAGCTTGAATTCCTTCTTCTTATTATGTTCCTTTTACCTTTGGACCAACTAACTATTTATAGCAGGGGCTTGTGTAACCACTTGCTATTTTTAGCAAGTTTCATTTATGGGCCGAGATGACCTTTTCAATGACTTTTCCTATGATTTTCCATTTCTATTCACCACCTTCTTTATAGCCTCTTTAAATGGTAGCTTAAATGAAGTAATAATCCCCTATGTAGGAAGTCTTATTATTTTTACTAAGTGCAATGTGGGTGTCAGATTGCAACAAAAGAAGTCTTGAAATTCTAGGTTTTATTTTGGGGTTTCATGCTTTGAATTTTAAGTAATTCCTTCATCTGGACAAGTTGGAAAATGATATTTTCATTGGAAGGGGAAGAATACTGAAAAAAAACATCCCTCAATATCCCTAAAAAATAGGAACTTCATGGCATGAAAACTAGTTCACGCAAAACTAGATTTTTCAAGGATCATTTCCATCAATTTCCGCATGATTTCGCCAATTGGAACCTTGAGAAATGAAGAGGTGGCTCAATGATTTTTCACTGTTGTGTCATGGTAGCCATTAATGGATCTTCAAATATTTTAGTTCTCCTTTTTCACCTTGTATTGTGATGAAACAAATTACATCAGGATATGTTTTTCTCTTGGATTTTGTGTGCAAAATTTTAGCTTCACCCACTTACAAGATTGATGTGAAATCGAAGGAGAAGAAGCTAAGGACCAAAATGGAGTTTTTTTATTCTAGTTAATAATCTAGGACATCATTTTATATTTAATTTTTTGCATTTTTTTTAAAAACCTCACTTCAATCTATGCTTCGTATTGTGAGATGTGAGCATTTCACCATTTTGGTTCATGAAGGTTTCAGGCATTAAACAATCATGGTGGAAGCTAAAAAATATAGAGTTTTGATGTTATTGTAGTACTTGAGTTGTAGAAATAATGGAGGGAAGAAGAAATGAGGAGTAATGGAGGTTTGTAAGTTCTCTGGAGCTTTCTTCCGACAGTGAGTTTCACAGGAAATAATGAAGAAGCAATAAAGGAGTTAGAATTTTTTCATATTTTGAAGCTAGGGCTGGGTGCATTTTTGTGTCCCTGATTTCCCTTTAGCTAAAGGGATGAAAGGTTCATCAGTTTTCACATCACATTTCAAGTTTACACTTGGTGGGCATCCGAAGATTGTGCATTTGGATCCAACTAGCTTCTAGGAGCTTAAAACTTACACTGTAGAAGGTCACATTGATGACCTAAGGTCCACAAGGGGTTGGGAAAATTTTCATGTCCCTCATGTACCTTTACTAAAGGGATAAAAGGGTCACCATTTTACACATTGTGCTAGGTTGTGCCACTTCTCATGATCTGAATGACTAAGGAGATAGGCTCCAACAAGCACTTAGGGGCTGAATTGATGATGTAGAGGGTTTCATGGGTGACTTGTTGGACCCCTAGAATATTGACCAAGTATGAAGGAATGTAGGTGCACAAGGTCCCAGTTATGGAATGACATATAAGGTAAAAGTGTGTAAAATAAGTGCGCATGATGTGAGAGGATAGAGCCAAGGGTTTGGGACTTAGTCAATTTTGATGTCAGGAGTAGAACACGTGAAAAGCATGACCCAGTTGTGTGTGGATAAGGTGCCATCCTGGCAATAGGTTGGCCTAGGAAGGAGCATGCTAGAAGCTTCTAGAAGTGCATCATGGGATAAAGTGGAAAGCTCAGGCATGGAGAAGCATGCTCGCATGGAGGACCACATTCAGACACTTGGTACCAGATCCAAGGGCGCTGGAGGGTGAGTTGGCAGTCCAGGAAAGCTATAAATATAAGCACCCACAAAGTAAAAGAGGAGAGACAGAGAGTATGGGCGGAGCTCTACAGAAATGCTACAAGGAATTTATTAGTGGATAATTGTAATCAGGAGAGAATGCATTAGGCTTAGGGACTATAATTTTCTTTTTGAATATCTTAGTTACATAAGTCCAGTGCAATGCATGAATGCGGTCTACTTCTCTGTGACACTCTGTAATGGCTCAATGGATGTAACGAGGTTACTTCTTGTATATACGTGAATATTAATGATTCTGGTGTATGTTTCTCTCTCATGATTTCTCTTTACTTTCATGCTAAGTAAGGATGTTTGTATGTTTCCTTCTGTCATAATACACATTATGGATTCTGTTAAGTATTTCGTCTGAAATGAATACAAGGATCTAGAGGCTATTTTGAGCCATATGGTTCTTGTATGTCCTAACTTCCCTTATGAATATCTTACACAAATAATAGATGATATTTCCCACTAAACTCACATAAAGGAGAGACTCAGTACCCGCGCATGCCTTGGGTGAGCACTTAGCTTTCACTGGGTGATAGGTCAGTGCACATGGGATTCCTTTCTTTATGTTAAGGGAAAAATGACTACATCTTGGTTCCGATGATGGGACCTCTTTTCAAATTTGTAGTGGGATTTAACATACATCATGATTTGTGTAATCTGTAATGACAGAGTAGTTAACGTTAGAAAGTTTTGAATCATGGTTCAAGAGCATAGAGGATGAATTTTCTCATAAATTCAGCACTGTACCTGAGTTTAATGCACATAGATGGGTAGAAGAGAATCTCTACCATGATCTGTATGAGACCTTTTTCTATTGTTTCCCAGTGGAGTTGTATGAATGGCTCTCAGCCTATGTATCTACATCAAGTTGGCATTATGAATCACATGTGTGGACCCAAGAAGAATACCAAAGGCTATAGGATGTAAATCTAATGTGGACCTTTGCTATGGATCATTAGTGGAAAGGAGGATTGGCTAGCTACACTCTGGAGTATGCCATTTCCACACATTCCTATCTGGAGGTTGCTGAGTTTGAGTTTATGTGGGAGCCCAGAGGATCATTTCTACGTGTTTTCCCTCTGGCTCTAAAGATCTTGATGATTACCATGAGTTTAGGGGCTTTCCTAATGGCTGGCTAAACCATTCTGAGTGTTGGGTGAGGAAGCTAGGGTGGAGGAAGATGGTAGATGTCGCAACAGAGAAGGATAGGGAGGAAAGATGACTCAAGTATGGTGAAGTGTGTGAAAGGGAGATTTCTAGACAACCTGAGGTTGCAGGTGTGATGGATGTATGGTGATAGATGTTGTAAGAAGGATTTGAGGTTCACGTAGAGGACATGGAACTTGAGCAGTCTATGTGAACCCATCTTGGCAAGTGCACGAGAGAAACCCCTTCAACTTTTGATGAGAGTTCATCGTACGGAGAAGGAAGAACCATTAATGTGCATCTAAGCCCACCTAATGACCATACCCTAGTGCTTAGTTTTCCAGATCAGGGGGATAATATTGCTAGTCTAGTTGGTTACATTGGAGGTGATCGGTCTATGCCTAGGAGGTATAATTTCTTGTTTGGGACTTCTACGGTTGCAAACACCAGCCTAATGTTACGAATTTTCAGGAAAGGTATAGGCACACAAGCATTTGGTTTCACATCTAGAGGTGGCACGAGGTATACTATTAGTAGTGGGGCATTGTCACAGACCATAGGCACGTAACTCAGTGGAACTGTGGGGACCCTTGACATGGCCACTTCATGACCTAGTGGGCTTGGTGGATTTGGTGGTTTAGGAAGAGTAGGATCTAGTGGGTCTGGTGGATCTGGTGGTTCAGGACCTAGTGGGCCTAGTGGATCTAGTGGTTCAAGACCTGGTGGATCAGGCGGTGGAGGAAACACAGGTGGAAACCAAGGCTCTGGCTCAAGAGGATTCGGGCCCCAACTACCCCCACAAGTTTTCTTCGAAATGTCTCTAAACTTTCTTGATTATAGAGGTATTGAGGATGTTGTGGAACATGTCCATAAGTGTGAACTTATATGGAGCGCTAAGGGTATCATAACCCTAGAATGGAAATCTAGTCATTTTGTAACCACGTTATAAGGGCGCGCACATAGCTGGTATAGGAAGTATGCCCCTCATCAAATAGTAGTGGACTATACTTATTTAAAGAATTCATTCTTGGTAGAATTCCACATTCCTGAGTTTAAGTAGAAGAGTATCAGCACTTTGAAGGAGATTCAAAAAGGAATGGAAGAGAGTGTGCGGGAGTATGATGCACACTTTAAAAATCTCTTGTCTAAATTATCATATGATATTCACCCTTCACAGCATTCTCAGTGGTTTTTTGGGGGGTTGATCACTCCTTTTAGAAGGGCCTTATCTCATAAAACTTTTACAGACCCACGTGAGGCATTGGAAGTTGCCCTATGCACCAAATCTATCAGTAGTGTTGATACTGGCGTTAGCCCATTCTTGGAAGATCAGATTACTACTATGGCGAAGCAGTTGGAAAAATTGTCTATGAACTCATCCCATGAGACTCGCAGTGGTTTGTGGTGCACAAATTTTGAAGTAAAGGGGGACATTAAGGATAATTTCCCCCGAAGGATGGTACGCACCATGGCAATAGATTGTGAAATTTGTCATGGGGACCATGATGTAAGTAGGTGCCCCTTATTGCAACACACAATCCAGAAGAATGTATCTTGTTATTACAAAATTTACACTTCTATAACCCATCATACTAAGGACTGTAGGCTCATTGATCAGATCCATGAGGTCATTGATCATGGGGTGCACCAAACTAGCATTACCAGTAGTTCCAAGGGTGATGATCGCCATTATGAGGAGTGCGCAGATAGAGGCACGCACGGAAGAGGTTTTCGAGGAGGGTTACGTGGTCATGGAAACCATGGAGGAGGGAGTGAGTTCCTAGACGAAACATGTTTCAATTTTGGATCTACAGAGCATTACAAACGTGAATGCCCAGACCTGTTGCAATGCTCATGGTGTGGAAAGAAGCATAAGTATGAGGAGTGCCCAGAATTGTTTGAGCATATGAATCAGCAACACTGGAAGGACAAGGGCACTGTAATGGTCAGTATTCAGAAGGTAGACATATAGTGGATGCCTTGAGTAACACGGGATGCAAGTTTGAATCCTATTTTGGTAACAATAAGGGAAAAATCCATGCATGCAAGAGAGATACCAAGACAGAAGAACCTGGTTTCAAGGGAGGAGGTTGTTCATGGAAAGTATCCAGACCCTACACATCAAAAGGAGATATATAAGGACACCATGGATGTTATTCAGAGCTTATAAGGGGAAATCTAGTGTCTAAAGGAGAAATCCAAGAGGTAGGAACAAGGAAGAAGATTCGAGGTGCCAAAGGATGATCTGGATGAGGTCAAGGAGGTGTGTAAAATGCTAAGGTAGGAGAATATCATTCCCTTGCTAGGATCATGGTTGAGAGAAAAGGTACCATACACTGGAGGAGAGCACGAGAGGTAGGTCTTGCATGAAAACCTTCCCCTTCATATCATTGACTATGACAAGGAGATCATGTTGAATGCAGTTGTAGATGGATGGATCCTTAGTAATAGCCTCATTGACACCGGTGCAAAGGTTAATTTTCTAACTTTAGATGCATGGATTTAGATGGGAAGACCTGTATTATAGCCATCTTCGAATTTGCTATATATGGAAAACAAGACTAAGGCAATGCCCAATGCCCATTGGTGTCTTGAAGGATGTAACTATCACTATCCAAGGAGCTAATTTTACTGGGGATTTCGAAGTCTTGGTGCTCACTGAGGCGTATAATTTCCCAGCACTACTTGGGTGCCCTTGGTGTTACAAGAACAATGTGGACCTTCAGTTCAACAAAGGGTACATCAGATTCAAGAATAAGGAGGAATGGGGCATTATACACCTAGCTGATGGGAATTCAACACCCTATATTGAACCATTAGGGGAATAATTTCTGGACATAATAGATGTGTGCTTAATTAGAGACCCAGAGATGATACACCCTACTAACGGGGTTATCCAGTTTGAAGATGCTCAGTTAGTGAGTGATACCACCAGTCTAGCATGTGATAATTGGGTGCATGGGACTTATGAATTGATGAGATAGTAGTTGAGAGGGTCAGTGACCAAGGTAACAAATGTGTGCACAGTTCGGTGCCTTGGAGGAGAACTACCCAAGTATTCATGAGGATCCTTCCCTGAGATCTTTTTATAGGATTTGGAAGCTCAGTTGATGGATGGGAAGTAATAGAGAGGTATGTTAAGTTATGTCTTGCTCGACACAATGGTTCGGTGGTGGGATACAAATCAGGAGAGCCTTTTAGAGTGGCGCGAGGTAAGAATTTCTCTCTCTGTCATATTTTATAGGAGCAATGTGCTTACCATCATCAACGACTACCATGGGAAGGAACCCACCTATTTCCATATCCAGGATTGTGAATGGGTCAGGAGAGAAGGCGCGGAAGCTTGCCATCATCCCTCTAGGTGCACAAGTTGTATTTTACACTGTAGGATTACACATGTGCATGGTATATTCATTTGGAGACACGCTGCTAAACAAGGAATTGGCAAGAGCTCACGGATTACCTTATTCAAACCTTTGAGTATCAGAGTACCAAACCATCAATTGATAAGGCCTTATAGGGTATCAAGTGCCTTACGATGGGGGATAGTGCCAGGACGGAGGATAGGTTGTTGGAATTACTGGGTGAACCAAGATTAGGGGAGCACTTTGAAGAAGAAGTAGAGGAAACAGAAGAATTACAGCTTGAGCACACATGTTTGGAAAAAGGAAAAGGAAATTTGGTGTACGTGATTAATGGAGAGGAATCATAAATCTTGTATGTTAACCATTCTGTAAGGACACGAGAGGTAGTGTACAATGCAAATAATCATGCACACACCTACCATGAACCCTTAAAAAAAAGGTTAACATCGGTTTAGGAGAAGAACCTAAGGAAGCTATTATTGGAGACTACTAGTCAGAGAAGGAAGTATCTAAGATCATTGATCTATTGTGTGAATTTAAGGATTTATTCCCACGTAAGTACCATGAGCTCAAAGGCATTCACCATTCCTTGGGGGAGATGAATATAAAACTGAAGGAAGATGTGCGCCTGGTTAGGAAAAGGCCCTACCAGATGAATCCCAATTTACGCGTGAAGGTTAAGGAAGAGATAGAAAAAATGATAGCTTCTAGGATCATTGAGGCAATGGAAGAGTTGGAATGGATAAGTCTGATGTTAATCAACATCAAGAAGGATGCGCAGATTAGGACTTGCATGGATTAGAGGGAATTGAACACAGTTTTTGTCATTGATCCCTTTCCGACCCCCTTCACTGAGGAAATTTTGGAAGGACTCATTGGGCGTGAAATCTATTTCTTTACGGATGGATTTTTAGGGTAACACCAAGTTTGGATTGTAAACGAGGACCAGGAGAAGATGACTTTTGCTACTAAGTGGGGAAGTTTTACATACATGGTCATTCCCTTTGGGTTGAAGAATGTGCCTGCTATTTTCTCGCGCATAATGGTGCAAGTGTTCCAGGATTTCATACATAAGTTTCTTCAGGTCTATTTGGATGATTGAACAGTGTATGGTCTAGTTAAGGACCATTGTGACAATTTAAGGTTAATGTTTGAGAGGTGTAGGTCATTGAGGATATCCCTTAACATTAAGAAGTGTGTTTTTTCTACACCCTTTGGGACTTTATTAGGGCATATCATATGTAAGGAGGGCTTGCTGGTAGATCCTTCTAAAGTTGCAGTTATTGTGGGGTTAAGGGAGCCTACTAGCTAGAGAATAATGTGTTGATTCCTTGGGCATACAGGCTATTACAGTAAATTCATTAAAGGATATGCCAAGTTCATCGTGCCTTTAGAGGAGCTTCTTAGACATAAAAGTGCCTTCCATTGGGGAGAGGTGTAGTAGAGGGAATTTGATATAGTAAAAGATAGGCTTGTCACCACACCTATATTATGTTTTCCCTCTTGGGACAAGCCCTTTCATGTTCATGTAGATGCCTCAGGGACTGCCATTGGAGCATTGCTTACACAACTAGGTGAAGGGATTGTTGATCATCCTCTGTGTTTTTCAAGTAGGAAGATGACACTAGTAAAGTAGAACTATACCATAATTGAGCATGAGGAATTATCAATGATCTATGTGATCTTCAAGTTTAGATAGTATTTTCTGGCAACACCCTTTTTGTTTTACACCAACCACATGGCATTAAAATATTTGGTGAAAAAGCCTGTTCTACAAGGGCGCATATTTCGGTGGGTGTTGTTATTTCAGGAATTTTAATTCACTATTGCAGTGAAGCCTAGGAAAAGTAATTATGGGCCTAATCATCTATCAAAAATTTATTTAGGGGAGGATGCACAGAGTATTGAGGAAACAATGCCAGACGCGCAAATGTTTAGGTTATGGCACACGCCCTTGTGTTTGGAAGAGATTGCAGTATTTTTAAAGGAAGGTGTGGTGCCAGAAGGAATGAAGACATTAGAGAAAAATTAGTTGGCCATACGCATCGTGCCCTACATGTTAATCAATGGAGACTTATACAAGTTGGGATTGTAGATCAAGAATTTCATGCTTGTTACCTGTCCAAGTTAATGCACCAAACTAAACACAAAAACCCTGAAAAACCCCAATGAAATTGATACCTGATGAAGATGTAGACGGATGAGGAAGCTGATGTAGATAAGACGGGCGCACACGAGCAATTCCACACAATAGATCTGAGTAACCTGCAAAACACTGATGCTTGACAGAAAAAGACCACGTTAAAAGATATTTAGGTGGACTGCCTGAGAGGTGGGTCCGGGAAACGATAAGCTTCCTCGGCGGATGTCAGTCCACGTTTTCAATTAAGAAAAGAAGCATACATGATAAGAGATGTAAGTGAAAAGCTAGATTTTCTGATTGTAGTAATAAGACAGAATCTAAACAGCAGACAGAAAGTACAGAAAACAGGGAACTATGAAATAATGCCGGATTTGTGTTACCTATATCCTTTTACCTATCTGCAGGGAAATCGGCGTCGACTGGGTAGAATCGGCGTCAATTAAGACGGATCGGCGTCGACTGGGTAAGATCGGCATCGACTGGAGGCAGATCGATCAATCAGGGACTGTGCGATAAGATTCGGGAATTAGAAGGTGAATGTGGTCTGCTGGATGTGCCGAAGTTGGCGAGACACTGGAACAGAGTCACCAGATGATAGATGGTGGTGTGCGATGCTGATGTGACAGGGACAGAGTAACGGTGCTCCTCTCAGGGATTGATTCAGATAGGATCTGCCCTAATTTGATACAATTGATGCTAAGAGGATCTCTCTTTCTCACAACCTGTATCTCTCTCGCTCTCTGTTCGTGCGTAAGTGCTTCCTTTTTTTGTTTGCTCGCTTTTTCGCTCGTTCGTGGTCTCTTTTTCGGTCCCTAGAACTGAGTTCTAGACTTGCTTTTATAATCGGCGCCGCTCCTAGAAAATCGGCGCCGACCATATGGGTCGGCGCCGATCGCGGAATAGACTCCCGAGATGGCCAAAATGAGTGATTTCAAGAAAGATGAGAATTACCCCGAATATGGGAAATATCCCGCTTAGGGAAGCGAAAAAATAGATGTGATACATAGATAGGATAAATTTGGGGTAGATAAGTGATTAAGATGCATGGGAATAAGCGTAATTAAATATTTAATATTTAATCACTCATGGGTAAGATATGATGGGGTGAATTAAATTTAGAGTAAGTGATTAAATCACAAATTGGATAATATCCCAAGGGGATAGTTGGTGATGTAAAACGTGCCCCAGGTTACCTAAGCAAGTAAATGGATGAGAGGGACACTAAATTGAGTAACCAATTTTAAGTGTCTACATTTTGCCCCTTTTTGTCAAGTAACTTGCGATAAGCAAGGTTATGAGACAAAAACAAAGGGATGGAAGAAAGGAAGAATTTTTGATGATGTGATCCCCCTCAAACTTGGGATGGGATGGATGATAGAACAGACGATCCCAAGTTTGAAAAAGGTAGATGAAAAAATGCAGGATGCCCCAGTCGGATGTCTGGAGTAGATCTGATCATTGATGACGCATACACATAAATAAAAGGCAGCAACCTAAGGAACTCACATTGGTAGGTCAAACTAGCCGGTCTTCTCATGAGACGACGTTAGTGCCTACAGACCCATGAGTGTAAGGAGAACTACAAAATGGTCAGCATCTAAAAAGAGACACATTGGTAGGGACAACTAGACGGTCTGGAAAGCAGATGACGTTAGTGCCTACAGACCCGTTTAACTCTAAGTTGCCAAAAAGTACGAGTGTCCCATGCAAAGGGAACAAACCCGAAATAGACAAGGATATCTAAAAAAAATGTGCCAAAAGGAAAAATTCAGCACACAACAATGATCAGATAGATAAGTAAGCCAAGCATCAACACTATGGCAAAAAGATATGGAAAATCGGCGGCGACCAAATTAATCGGCGATGATTAAAACAAACGGCGTCGACCCACAAAATCGACGCCGACCAATCCAGACACATATAAATATGCGAACGGAAAACGTAAACGATTTATTTTCAACGTGACGATTGATTCAGAGAAAGCCAGATTTTTGATTTGAGCATCATGGAAGCCTCTGGGAGCGGTCAGAAGCGCAGGAGGACACGACCTGGGGTAAGTGGTCATTCTTGAACCCATTGTTCTTAATTGATTTTTTTTTTTGCTTGATTTTCTTTGCATGGGAGGCCAGGGTCCGGTTTATGTCCGGACAGGCAGTCGGCGCCGATTGTTGTAATCGGCGTCAATTGCTGTTAGATCGGCGTCGATTGGTATTAATCGACGCCGACTTAAATGAACGACGTCGATTTTACCAAATCGACACCGATTGATATATGTTCATTTTTTTTGTTATTGTTTTGGAGGATGTGATTTGGGGAAATAAGAGACTAATTATGTTTTTGATGTCGTGGATGCAGGCACGAGAGGCTCTTCATATGAGGGATGCCATTCCTGAGTTATTGGAGACTATTCTCCCTAATGTGACAGATGCAGATTGGCAGCATTTAGAGCTAGCCGGGCTCGGGGGTTTCCGGTATTATAGACGAGTGCCACGAGATGTGGAGCTCATGTGGGCACTAGTGCGACGGTGGGACAGCCACACGTGCACTTTTTGGTTCAGGACGGGTGAGATGACTATCACCCATGAGGATATATTCAGGATCCTGAGATTGCCGATCACTGGGGACCCGATTGAGATCACACCCCGGGAGCAGCAGCAGAGGGCCCTAGGTCAGTTATATAGAGATAGGGCAGATGACTCAGAGATAGTGTCCGGGGCAGTGAGGATAGCCTCACAGTACAGGTAGGATAGCCCTCGGAGTAGGCGGATAGCCTTGATTCAGATGGCTATCTCCTACTTTGCCCTGCCAGATTCAGGAGGTGGGAGATTCCCATTGTTACTGTTAGACTGTGTTTGCGACATCCTGTAGTATAGACAGGTTTTTGCCTTTGCCGATGCCCTGATAGCTCAGATATATCATGAGCTATGGATGTACACCACTGGCCGGAGGACAGGGATTGACGTCAGTTTTGTGCTCCATTGCTGGGCATATGAGCACATAGCGGTGATCAGGCCATCCGGGCTTCCTTGGATGCCAGCAGGAGTGGGAGGGATTGATTATGGATTTTGGAGATGGCGGGCTGACATGGCCGCAGGGGATACAGGTAGATCAGCCGAGTGGTACTCTGAGCATTTCAGGATGCTGACACCAGATCAGGTTATCTGGAGGCCGTATCGGGCATTTCTGACATGGGCTGGTCAGGATGCCCACTTGGTAGCACTGAGACGGAGCCGGTGGTTAGGGGCCGTAGGCCGGATATGTGGGAGCGAGTCCCGTTCATGCAGATACTGAGACAGTTCGGCCTAGTACAGACAGTGCCGACCACCTACACGCCATATAGGCGGGATAGCAGGGAGACAGATTTGCCGGTTTTGATCCCAGCAGACCCATTGAGAGAGGCCCCACCCTCCGCAGACAGTGATGATGACGCGGGGGTGGATGAGGGCTACGTAGCATGGTACGACACAGATCTTCCACGACATCTCCCGCCATCTATAGATGCTGATGAGGAGGACATAGCTACTATGCTGGATAGACTAGAGGTAGAGCATGCCACCCTTACACAGACACATCAGGTAGCTCTGGAGGAGATCAGGGCTTTGATAGCGGAGAGGGATGCCCTAATTGTGGAGAGAGACATCGCTCGCCAGGAGCGAGACATAGCGATCCAGCAGAGGGATCGCTACCTTCGGCATAGGGAGGCCCTCAGGGCCAAATATGGAGAGACCGGTGCCACGTCAGAGTCCGGTACACAGGGCACGACCCTAGGAGGGGCACCACCAGCAGCCCCAGTAGCACCAGCAGCATCGTTATGAGCACCGGGTACTGTGAGCCTGAGTACATACCAGTCTCTCCTCGCTGAGGTGAGATACTATGAGGATGCCCTAGCGCAGCATGCCCCAGATGTGCCTCGGTACGGGGCGAGGAGGAGAGCAGCGACGGCTACAGCGAGTGGAGCCTCAGGTGGAGGGAGTACTGGGAGAGATCAAGGTGGGCTGAGACCTCCAGTAGCAGGTGCATCGAGCTCGATAGGCGGCGGCCAGGAGAGACAGCCAGGTGCAGAGGAGGGTGAAGGAGATAGTGTCCTCCATGCGTCGGACTTTACTATATAGAGATTGATAGATTTTGTATCTGTATAGTGATGTAGCCTCGATTGGAAGGCATTGCATAGATGGCTTGATTGAAAGCCACCCATTTTTGTACAGACACCCATGTATATATAGATTCATCAGTTATTTGTTATATGATGTACTCATGCTTTTAATTTTGATATACATGGATAGATGGATATAGATATAGACTGATAGAGGATAAAATAGATGTGATTGGATAGATATAGACTGATAGATGATAGAAATAGATGTGATTAGATAGATTGATATATGGATATAACTTTGATAGATGGATGTGATGTAACTTAGATGTACATGTGTGTAAATGTTTTGATGGATAGATAGACAGATGTGTTTGATGTATGGATGAGATATAGATAGATGTAATGTACCTTGGATGTACATATTTTTAAATATTTTGATGGATAGATAGATAGATGTGTTTGATGTATGGATATAATTTTATTGAGAAATGAATACAGATAGATGTTTTGATAGATAAGATAAATTTTGATTGAATTAACATGTGAAATGTCAATTTAACTAGATGCAAGACAAAGAAATGGGAAATACTCCTTGCAAGAACCAAAGATGTAAATGGAAACAACCGTGACTTAGAAGAGAAGATACTCGGAGAAGGAGAAAAATGATAAGTCGGACTTCGAACCGACCATAGATAAGATCCAGATAGGAAATCGAAAGACCAAGCATACAAGGCCCTATATAAGATTAAAATAAACCTGACACTAACTAGTCGCAAACCAGATCTAGGATAGAAACGGAAAGAAAAGTAAGTATCTTGTCGGAACATACAAGGGACAGAATACATGTCCATAGTAGGAAAACAAGATTCTCCATATGATTGACAAAAGGTCCTAAATCTCAGCTTCATGATTTTGGCAGAAAAGCAAACTGATCAATGCAGGAAGTTTGCTTGATATGGAAAGACTGATCAATGCGGGAAGTCTTTCAGTGATGCTAAAAAGTGTATAAACTGACTGGAAGGCTGATTAATTACAAGAAGCCTTGAATATTTCTTTGAGAAACAGCTGTCTTGCAAGGGAGCGGTCTGTATTTTGAATTTTAATGATAGCCATCCTTCGAGGGTATGGTCTATATTTTTTTAGAATTTTTGATAATAGCCATCCTTCAAGGGCATGGTCTATTTTCTTTTTGATTCACTTGATAATGTATGGATAGCTGTCCTTCAAGGGATCAGTCTATCTTTTGGATAGCATCCTTTTTTTTTTTTTTTTTTTTTGAAACTCTTCTTGGAAGAAGCTGAGTTTAGACCTAGATAGATCAGATGGAGGGGAGGAGAACAAAGAAGAACATGCACTCATGCCCCGAGTAGATCCGATTAAGATAAGTACTTGGGACGGATGAAGTGGTGATTAAGGTATTCCTACCATGAGGAGGAACATATCCAAAAGAAACGTGCAATGAGTAGAGCCGTGATACTCATATTTAAGGTAAACGAGGCAATAGGCGGAGAACCACACAATTTCAAATCACCACGAAAGTAGATGACTGGTTATTAGGACGGATGAAAGATGGTGTTTGCGACTAGATTTGTGTAAGATAGATTTTACAGTAGAAGGGCCGTAAATGCAAAGCATTAAGAGGTTTCGCTTCAGGTATACCATCCATGGAAGATAAACGATAAGCCCCAGACCCCATATTTATGAGTGATAATGTACGGGCCCATCCAGTTGGGAGCAAACTTACCACGTTGACTTCTTTCGAGTGTAGTGACATTTTGATTTTCCTTAAGAACAAGGTCACCAATTTTGAAGTCACGATGCTGCAAATGCTTGTTATAAGCACGTTTGACATGCTCAAGATAGACCTGATGATGCTCAAGAGCGTTGAGATGCCGCTCATCTAATAATTCAAGTTGTGCTAGACGATTTTGATGATAATCCTCATCGGAGACAAATTCTCTGAGAGAAACACGGAGAGATGGGATTTGGACTTCCAAAGGAAGGACAGCCTCAGACCCATAGACGAGAGAGAAGGGAGTAGCACCAGTAGGAGTACGAATGCTAGTCCTATAAGCCCAGAGAGCAAAAGGGATATGTAAATGCCAATCCCTACCGGCTCGACTAGTTACCTTTGCGAGGATATTACGCAAAGTTTTATTGGACGCTTCGGCCTGACCATTAGCTTGAGGATAGTATGGAGAAGAAAAACTGAGCTTGATATTGAAAGCGTTGTAGAGATTCTACAAATCAGCATTCTTGAAAGACTTACCATTATCTGTGATTAGCTTGTGTGGAACGCCAAAGCGACAAATGATGTGTTGATAGACGAAATCAACTATGGGTTTAGCCTTTGTTGAAGAAAGAGGGATAGCTTCTACCCACTTAGTAAAGTACTCAGTGGCAGTAATGATAGAATGATGATGCTGTGAAGAACGGGGATTGATGAGACCAATAAGATCAAGACCCCACTACGAAAAAGGCCACAAATCCGCCGCAGGTTGCAAAGCCTGACTAGGGATGTGTGTGAGATTGGAATGTTGTTGACACTTGACGCACTTCTTAGTGTATTCACAACAATCTTGATTAAGAGAAGGACAATAATATCCCAGACGTAAGATGCGCTTAGCTACAGCTAAGCCACTAAAATGTACACCACAGATACCGTCGTGGACCTCTTGGATAGCCTTAGATGATTCATGGGCTTTGAGACATCGAAGCAAAATACCATCAAGGCCATGTTTGTAAAGAATCCCGCCTAGGATAGTATAGCAATTGGCGCGTTGGACAAAAGACCTTCTACCATTAGAAGTCAGATCTGGAGGAAGGATCAAATGAGATAGATAATCAACAATCTGTTGATACCACTCATCCTGAGTATGGGTTGTGACAGCATTGATCAAAGTTAGTTGTTGAAGATGAGATGGTTGGTCTAATCGTTGTACAGCCACATAAAGACGCGAGTCTTCAGTGAAAGGTGGGATAAGTGAGGCTAATGAGGCCATTGTATCTGCGAATCGATTTGCAGTGCGAGGAATGGCTTGGATAGTGAATTTATCGAAATATTGGAGTTGAGCAAGAACGATGTCACGATATTTTTGAAGGATATCATTTTTGCATTGATAGACACCCGTGACCTGATTAACGATGAGTTCAGAATCACCGAAGATGTCAATATGACGAGCACCGAGATTAATGGCATTTGAAGACCTAAGACAAGAGCTTCGTACTCAGCCATATTATTGGTGCACTCAAAGTTTAATTTGTGTGCAACTGGGATAGGCGTACCCCAAGGAGGAATCATCACGAAACCCGCACCTCCCCCTTGCTGGCATTTGGATCCATCAAAGAAGAGCTTTACTTTAAATGGAGATAGACCAAATACAATTTGTTGGATATATTCATCGGGGAATTGAGCAAGGGGGTCTTGAGTGTCCGGAAGAGGAGCATCAGCTAATTGATCTGCAATAACCTGACCCTTGATAGCCTTTTGCGGGATAAACTCGAGGTCAAATTCTGTCATGAGCATAAGCCAACGAGTGATACGATCATTATGATAAGGCTTTGCATGAATTGTCTTGAGGGGATTGACACTTGTGACAATGTAAGTTTTTATGATTAAGGAGATAATGACGAAGCTTAGAAGTTGCGAAGAAGAGAGCACAACATAGTTTTTCAGCTTCGGAGTAACGTGTCTCATACTCATGGAGGGTGCGACTGATGTAATAGACAGCTTGTTCTTTACCACAAGTATCCCGATGCGAGATCATGGCTCCTAGAGAATGGTCAGTCACAGAGATATAAAGATAGAAAGGCTCCCCCTCGCGTGGAGTTGTAAGCACGGGTGGAGAAAGAAGATAAGCTTTGAGATCATCAAAGGCCTTTTGGCAATGCTCATCCCATTCAAAATGAACATTCTTATGGAGGAGATGGTGAAAAGGTTGACAACGGTCCGACAATTGGGAGATAAAACGACGCACCAATTGAAGATGTCCTTGGAGACTGCGGAGTTGCTTCAAGTTAGACGGGGGAGGCATCTCAAGGATGGCTTTTATTTTTGCGGGGTCCACTTCAATACCCTTGATGGAAATGATAAAACCTAAAAGTTTACCAGTGAGAACGCCAAACACACACTTAGCTAGATTTAGACGAAGACAGAAGTGGATAAGCCTCTCAAAGAGAGGTGCAAGGATAAAAAGATGATCCTGACGACGCTTGGACTTGCCGAGGAGATTGTCAACATAATATTCCACAGTTTTGTGCAAGAGATCATGGAAGATGTAGGTCATTGCTCGTTGATAGGTTACTCCTGCATTCTTAAGACCAAAAGGCATGACACGATAGCAAAAGGTCCCCCAAGGAGTTATGAAGGAAGTCTTATGTTGGTCTTCTAGTGCGATGAGGATTTGATTATATCCAGAGAAACCATCCATAAGAGAAAGCATCTCATGACCCGCAGTTAAATCTACGAGTTGGTCGATATTAGGTAGAGGAAAATCATCTTTTGGACAGGCAAGATTAAGATCCCGGAAGTCGGTAAAAATTCAAATTTTCCCAGTAGCCTTAGTTACTGGTACTACATTAGACACCCATTGTGGATAATCGATGGGTTGGATGAAGTTAGCCAAGAGCAAGCGCTGTAATTCTTCTTTAATAAGAAGGGCTACTCTAGGGTGCATTTTACGTAATTTTTGTTTAACTGGCTTGATGTTAGGAAGAGTAACGATATTGTGGACCACAATATCGAGATCGAGTCCTGGCATATCCTCATATGACAAAGCAAAGGCTTGATGATGGTTGGAAATAAAAGTGGTAAAGTCCCCTAATTCCTGTGGATTAAGAGACTGGCCGACCTTAATGATGCGAGGGTCTTCAGAAGTCCCTATATTAAGGTCGACAGTGGCTTCGTTGAGAAGGGTAGACGTGTCAGAAGGAATAGTCTTGGGAAGATAAGAATCCTCTGCTCCCAGATAGGTGAGGACGGAATCGTCATCCGTACAGTGGATAGTGTTGATAGTAGGAGAGTCATCTCCAACTATTTCAGGGAAGATTAATGGTATAGAAGTAGACCAATTGTTAGTCTCATAGGCTAACGGCCCTAAGGAAATGGTATTGATCAAAAAAAAAAGTTAGGTGGGATGGAAATGTCATCGTCCACATCAAGTGATGCTTCTGACTTAGTGGGGGAAGATGGTTCCTCAGTAGGAAGAGGCTCATCGAGAATAGTGACGGTGGCTTTTGAAAGGGGTTTAAATCCTAAACCAAATTTCTGATGTGGCATGAGAGTAGGAATGGGTTTGAGGTCATGTATACCTTGTTCATATTTTCCCAGGCCAAAGCCTTTCCATGCGCATCGATATAGATAAGTTTTTGCAAACGTGGGATTCTATAGATAATCAAACCCTGTTAAGTAAGGTTTGGTCCTAGGAGGAGAATATGGGCGATAGCAAGGCGTATCAAGACCACCGTAGATGAAATTAGTCTATTGATTGGGCAGACCAATGGTGACGACGCGACCGAGACCTGGTTGATATTCAGGTTGTTTGTCTGGTCTACCATACTCATTAGGTTTGAGATGGGCATCAAAAGAAAAGAGAGGAAGCTCTCCTAGTGAGAAACGCTGTAATGTCTCTTCTAGATTTTGTAAATCCGGTAGTTTGGTTGCAGGTATGGAAGAAGATGAGGCCCCGTCAGGAGAACATGCATTTTCTTTTAAAGGGGCAGATCATGTGGTCATGTCGCATTGTGCGGAAGGAAAAGGATCTCTTGGATGAGTATATATTTTGCCCTCATATTGATATTTTAGGCATCGATGGAGGGTGGATGGGACACAATGCATTGCGCAAATCCAGGAGCGTCCGAGGATCATATTATAGTGGAATTTTCCTTCGACGATGTAGAAGAGTTCATGAAGCAGCTTCTTACCTACTCGAATGGGTAAGACCACAGTTCCTAAAGTAACTGCTAGCTGATCGTTAAAATGATCGAAGGGTGAAAGGCGGGGTGACATTACATTCTTTGGTAACTTAAGTTGCTCAAACGTGTGCGAGGAGATGACGTTGAGTGCAGCTCCACTATCGATCATAACACGTTTTAAGGTAGTGTTATTGATTTGGACTGTGATAAAGAGGGGAGCCTCCAAATCCTCTGAAGAAAGAGGAGGAATTTCCGAATCTTCAAAAGAAATGGAGATTGATGGTCCATTCAATCCAACAACCAACTCGAAGGGCTGGGGCTCATTGGAATTCACTGCGATGCAACGCAGATTATCGATTAGAGCCTGGCGATGTTGTGGAGAGGATTGGATGAGGTCAAAAAGAGACATTTTGACCGGAGCCTGGGTGAGTTGTTTCATAACACTCTCCTCAACAAACACGGGAACTTGAGCCCGAGGTGCAGCACGAATAGAGACCTTGGGTCGTGGGGTTGATGAGGAAGGAGAAACGCCTTCAGGGGCTGCAGAAATGACAACCCGTGGTCGAGATGCTGAAGATGAAGATGGGTTATTATAGTGTTGGGTTCTAGTGGCGATATGGATTGTGTCAATTTGAGAAGGAGGAAGATCAAGTGGAGTGGGACCACTAGAGGTCTGAGTGGATCGTTGAGGCTCAGATGGGGCTAAGATGACAGGAGGTACCTGTTCCTCCTCCGCCAGCAAAAGGTCACTTTCTTCCAGAAGGTTCTTGACAAACGGCTTGAAGAGCTTTACATCCCTCAGTATCATGACCCGGGGTACGGTGGTAAGCACAAATCAGATCAGAGTTAAACCAGGTAGGTTTAACTCCTTTAGGGTTATAAGGTTTAATCGGAGGAAGGGTTATGGATGAAGATTGGATAAGTTCATGAAGGATTTCGGTGTAGAATCCGGTAGACGAAGAGGAGGATAGAGATGATGAAGGTGGTTCTTTTACATTAACTGATTGCCGAGGTAAAATAACTTGCGTGTTAGGTTTAACAGTCTTTTTAGGGATCCTCTTATTTGTTTGGACATTTGGAGGAGCAGTCTTGGGTACTTGGGATGGGAGTAAGTGAGACATGATTGACTTTGGTGGAGGAGGAGCCCCTAAAATAGATTTTGAAGATGATGGATATGTGACAAATTTTGCGGTCTTTGGAGACAAAGGGGGTTGCTTGGGTCGAATTTACTGATGATTTAGATAATGTTGATTTAGAAGAGGAAGAAGCTCCCAAAGTAGGTGTAATCGGAGGAACATAGGGTGCCTTGGTTTTTGACGATGATGATCCTGATAGAAGAGGTGACGTCTTTTTAGTAGGTAAGTCTATTTTTCGGGGTATTGGTGAAGAATGTGTTGTAGAAGAAGATGATGGCTTTGATAAGTGTGTAGAAGAAGACGCCTTCTCAGCGGGAAAATCCAATCATTTATGAGGCGTAGAGAGAGATTTTTGTGGAAGAGTACCAAGAGTCTTGATGGTCCGAAATATGGGCTTTCCTTTTTCAGGGATGGTGACAACTTCAACGGCATAAGGTGATTGTAACCTTTTCGGAGGAAGCAGGTGGGGAGGTACTGATGGTGTAACATTAGATTTTGGTTTTCTTGGTTTAGGTTCAGGAAACGAGTGTATAAGTGTTGGTGCTACTTCTTTTGATTTTTCTTTAATAGGCAAAGTAACATTAGTGATGGAAGAAGGGGGTGATGAAGAAGCAGTTCCTTGCGAAGGGACTACTTCTGATGCAGTAATCATGGGTGAAACTACTATAGGAAAAGAGATAGGAAGGGTCAAAATTGAATATGCTTCCATTGAAGTCGGCACAATTATAGGTACGTTCACCAAGGGCATAGTTGCAGCGCGAATGGGAGCAACAGAAGTAGATGTGTCTGTAGTGGAAACTTGAAGGGATGTAATTGCCTCGAGTATTAAAAGAATGTCTGATGATGAGATAGATGAGGATGACACTGTCTCGGGTATGGATGGAAGGTCAGACAAAGGAGCGGAGAGAGATGACTCCGTGCTTAGTAATGTAGGAATATTCAAAGACGGGCTATCTGAAGATGGTGGAACTCTAGTGATTGATGAAGTGGAAGGAGGTTCTGATTCGATTGATGTGTTTGCAGATGGCTTGGTTTCAGAAGAAGATTCTTTGGTAGAGATGAAGTTGATGGTATGAGTGTTTGGTTTTTGAGACTTTGAAGCGTTATGTTCGGGGAATGATTGGGAAAGGTTGTTTAAAAACATCGAGTGCCTGATTTGGGGGAGCATTTGGGTTATCCAGAATGAGCTCGCCTTTATCAATGAATTTCTAGATAAGATTTTTGAAAGTCTGACATCGTTCAATGTCATGAACTTTGGTTCTATGATAATGACAGAAATCATTTTCCCTATAACAGAATTGACGTTCTTGGTTTTCATCAATATTCTTAATGGGGGGAAGTTTGATCATGGCGAACTTCCAACATTTTTCTAAGATAGAGGCATATGATTCCCCAATGGAGCGAAGGATCGAGATGATGAAAGTCCCTTTTCGAGAAGATGAGGGGTCTCTTCATGGTGTTTGATTAGAAGTATTGTCGGCCCGTGATGGCTTTTAATATGATAGTGTTGGTGGATCCTTGATTTTTATCTTTTAGAAGGGGAAGAATTTGGTTTGGTAAACTGAGAAAAATCTGGTTTAGATTTAGAGTGAAGTTTTAGCTTCCCTTGCTCAATGGCACGAGATTCAAGTTTGCGTGCCATCGTGAAGGCTTCTTCAAAGGTATGAAAAGTTTGGATCCTTAAAGTAGAAGAAATGTGATTAGCACAAGATCGAGTAAACAACTCGATTTGTTGGGATTGAGGAAGGGAGAAAGACAATTGGTTGATTATCCCTCTCCAACGAGTGACAAAGTCTGCAATAGACTCATCATCGAATTGGCGAATGTTATAAAGATCTGTGATCGAGATCTTATGCGCGATATTTATTGAAAAGTTTTCAACAAACATCTGGGCCAATTGAGAGAAAGAAAACAAGGAATGTTGAGGAATGTTATTGTACTAGTCTAAAGCAGGACCTGCTAGAGACATAGGAAAGGTACGGAGCATAAGCTCCTGATCCTAGACTATGAGGTAGCAAGCATGTTTGAATGCTCGAAAATGTTGTTGAGGGTCTTCCCGACTATGAAATTTTGAAAATTTAGGAAGTTCCCATTGGGGAGGATAAGGCTTGAAAGCTACTGAGGGGTGAATAGGTTCATTACACACTTCTTCAAAGGAGTATGAAGGACGAGCCCCTTTTGTGGAGGCTTCCAAGTCTGTGATTTTCTTGAAGAGAATTTGAACCACGTCAGATTGAGGAGGAGGTACATTGGTATGTCCTACATAAGAAGCAAGTGGTGGATGTTGTTGAGGTGTCAATGGGGGATTCATCTGTTGATGGATAGGATGATAAGAGGAATAACCAGGTGTTCTGGGTGACACCGGGTGGGGTATTTGCTGTGAGGTAGCTTGCGTATAGGCAGGCTGTGAGATAATAAGTGGTTGAGAAAATGAAGGTTGGGTGACGGACGGAGCCTGTGATTGGTGGACTCCTATGTTTGTTGATTGAATCGAGACAGATTGAGGAATATGAGTGCCGGCTTGATTGGACATATTGGGGAACAAGACCTGAAAGGGGCCTTCTACTGCCGGATTAGGTATTAAGGGTGCTGATGTTAGAGGATGGGCGAAGGTCACAGTTGCTGGAATATTGGAAGAAAGACCCCCTAGAGGACGAGAAGTAGGAGCCAACTGACTATTCGGAGGGGGTTGGCTCATGAAGAGGTACTGACCTTGGGAAACAATGGAGGGCATAGATGAATTAACAGCAATATGCGGGTGTGCAGATGCATTCATTATAGCCAGGGCAGAAGACTTCTCAAAAGTAGGTTGTGGAATACTTGAGGTAACTGCGGTGTTAGGAATAGGTAAGACTATTTGAGAACTAGTCGATATGGTAGGTGGAAGAGAAAAGGGAGACATAGGGGCCTCGCCCTTCTCCGTGGCTCAAGGCAAGAGAGATGATGCAAACTCCTCTACAAAGGCCTGGGGTGATCCACGAGGATAATCGTATACTTGTTGGATTGGTGGTCCTTGATCAGATATTTGAATAGACTTGTGTACTAGGTAGTCCATGAGGGCTATCGGATTGCGGTCGAGGAATGCCTGGAATTCAGGATCCCCGCGGGGAACATACTCCGAGCCAGATGATATTTCTGAAGGACTAGGGGAAGCTGGACATGATGGGATTGCTTTGGCTTGATAGAAAGGATTATATGACCATGATGGGGAACCAACTAACAGCGGTCCCGAGGAAGATTGGGGGGGTGCCGTAACCTCCACACTAGTGGTGATCTCGGAGGAAGAAGGAACCAGTTGAGCCATTCTTCTAGATTATGACCGAGTGATAACCGTCATAAACACGCAGAAAAGAAGATTGACCTAACTAATGCATAGACAATTCAAGCAGCGCAAGTGATTATCTCCTTTAAATTTTGATGCTTTCAAGAAAAGAAAATGTTAGGGAAGGCTTTTTAGAACAGGAACTACTCAGATAGCCAAACTAAGGATGGTTTAGGTAATGTTTGGTGAGGAGTCCCGAAGGCACTTCAGTAAAAGACCGGTACGTGGCTTGATATAGGGGCCTACCCCCGCACTTCACACACCGCTGCGATAAGGGAGTCAGGTGCTTTGCCAATATATACCAAAATCTTCCGTGAATTTATAGCGCGGCCTGAGTACCGCGTAGGCTCTTCCTCTTGGATATCACTTCCAAGTAGGCGAGGTCAGGGAAGGAATTTCGTTTAAATGCTTTATACCTACTGATTTTGGCTTTGTGTGCAAGGGTGAAAAATAAAAATCAAATAGTGTCACTACCGATTTTGATCAATTTTCCAGCCTAATTAAAACTAGATGAAAAACATGCAGCAATGACAAAGGAAAAGTTCTTTTTAAGCACTTAAAAATGAAGTGTTTGATTTCGATGAAGACAAGTCAAACAGATTCTTTCCCAAATGCGATTAAGTTCTTTTTAAGCACCAAAAATTGAAGTGTTTGGATGTGATAGGCAACCGACAAAGAAATCCTAAAAAGGAGAAAACACCGTAAAAGAGGAATACTTGTAGATTTAGCTCTCCAAGGTGTGTGGACTTCAAAAAGCGCGTTGTTGAGCTCTTCCCCTCGAACAATCCCACGAACAAGTAAAGTGCTCCGCAAGAAAAGGTTAAGCAAACACCAAAGAAAACCCAGAAAGATATATCTAGATAACGGTGAAACAGAAATCTCTATTTTTAAGGAACTAGAAAAGTTTCGAAGATAACAATTTCGCCTAAAAAAAACAAGATTGAAATGATGAAAAGAAATACTCAAATGGGACTGATAGAAATCAGTGAAGAAAAGGAACAAAGTTCAAAACTAGGAAAGAAATGAACTTACCAATAAAGGACTTTGGTTGGGTCCCACCGGGTGTGCCAGAATGTAGATCAAGAATTTCGCGCTTGTTACCTGTCCAAGTCAATACACCAAACTAAACACAAAAACCCTGAAAAACCCCAATGAAATTGATACCTGATGAAGATGTAGACGGATGAGGAAGCCGATGTAGATAAGATGGGTGCACACGAGCAATTCACACAATAGATCCGAGTAACCTGCAAAACACCGATGCTTGACAGAAAAAGACCACGTTAAAATATATTTAGGTGGACTGCCCGAGAAGTGGATCCGGGAAACGATAAGCTTCCTCGGCGGATGTCAGTCCACGTTTTTAATTAAGAAAAGAAGCATACATGATAAGAGATGTAAGTGAAAAGCTAGATTTTCTGATTGCAGTAATAAGACAGAATCTAAACAGCAGACAGAAAGTACAGAAAACAGGGAACTATGAAATAATGCCGGATTTGTGTTACCTGTATCCTTTTACCTATCTGCAGGGAAATTGGCGTCGACTGGGTAGAATCGGCGTTGATTGAGACGGATCGACGTCAACTGGGTAAGATCGGTGTCGACTGGAGGCAGATCGATCAATCAGGGACTATGCGATAAGATTCGGGAATTGGAAGGTGAATGTGGTCTGCTGGATGTGCCGAAGTTGGCGAGACGCTGGAACAGAGTCACCAGATGATAGATGGTGGTGTGCGATGCTGATGTGATAGGGACAGAGTAACGGTGCTCCTCTCAGGGATTGATTCGGATAGGATCTGCCCTAATTTGATACAATTGATGCTAAGAAGATCTCTCTTTCTCACAACCTGTATCTCTCTCACTCTTTGTTTGTGCGTAAGTGCTTCCTTTTTTCATCTGCTCGCTTTTTCGCTCGTTCGTGGTCTCTTTTTCGGTCCCTAGAACTGAGTTCTGGACTTGCTTTTATAATCGGCACCGCTCCTAGAAAATCGGCACCGACCATATGGGTCGGTGCCGATCACGGAATAGACTCCCGAGATGGCCAAAATGAGCGATTTCAAGAAAGATGAGAATTACCCCGAATACGGGAAATATCCCGCTTAGGGAAGCAGAAAAATAGATGTGATACATAGATAGGATAAATTTGGGGTAGATAAGTGATTAAGATGCATGGGAAGAAGCATAATTAAATATTTAATATTTAATCACTCATGGGTAAGATATGATGGGGTGAATTAAATTTAGAGTAAGTGATTAAATCACAAATTGGATAATATCCCAAGGGGATAGTTGGTGACGTAAAACGTGCCCCAGGTTACCTAAGCAAGTAAATGGATGAGAGGGACACTAAATTGAGTAACCAATTTTAAGTGTCTACAGGGATGTGATGAAGTTTTGTGTAGGTGTGTATTAGAGCATGAGCACCTGGCCATCAAGGAGGAAGCACATGGAGGAAGTGTGGGTCAGCATTATGTAGGTGATGCCACCATGTGTAAAATATTAATGGAATTTTTGTGGTGGAAAACATTGTACAAGGATTATAGAGACTATTGTAAAGTGTGTGACCATTATCAGTGCATTGGAAAACTAGGAAGGAGAGATGAAATGCCTTTGCACCCTATCCTTAGTGCATAGCCTTTTGAAAAGTGGGAAAGAGACTTTTTAGGCCCTATTGTACCAGTGGTGCATAGGATGGGGTCACGCTATGTCATCACTTGCACGGATTATCTAACAAGGTGGGAAAAGGCAACCCCAACTAAATATTGCACAACATTCACAACGGCAAGGTTCTTCTGGGAGAACATTATCACAAGGTATGGATGCCTGTTGATTTGATTTTGTCTAGGGGTATGAATTTATTGAATGAGACCATGAGGATCTTGTTATCAGAGTTCATGGTGGCTCATCAAAACACTATGCCCTATCACCCACAAGAAAATGGAACCACAGAAGAATTCAAAAAAATATTGAGTCATACCCTAACCAAAATTTGTGATGTCAAAAGATAAGATTTGGATGACAAAGTACTGGCAGTATTGTGGGCTTACAGGACAATGTATAAAAGGCTAAACAAAGCCACACCATTTTAGTTAGTGTCTGGTGTAGAAGTTATTTTTCCAGTTGAATTTATGTTTCCTCCTCTACAAATAGCGCACGTAGGAGGGTTAGCCAATGAACAAGCACTGGAAGAAAGGATTGATGAGTTAATGAAGCTGGAGGAGAGACGATCACTTGCCCGGTGGAGCCAAATAATAGAAGAAGTAAAGAAGAAGGATTAGCATGATTTCCACATTAGAAAAAAAATATTTAAGGTTGGGTAGATGGTTCTACTTTATGATTCTAAGTTGTTACACCATCCTAGGAAGTTGAAAGTCCATTGGTTGGGTCCTTACACAATCTCGTATATCCTTGATTTAGGAGCATGCCAGTTACAAGCGCTAGATGGGATGAATTTTCCTGAACACTTCAATGGGAGTAGGCTAAAGCCCTACTGTAAATAAGTCTTCTCGATGTTTGTAAATAAGGTAGTTTTTCCAGTTAGTTTAGAAATTTCCTTTATGCTTTCCCTTTCTTGTGTTTCCCTTTCACATTGTTGTTTTGTTTTGTGCCTTGGGTGTCGGTAACCTTATTGCTCCTTTGGAGAATTTGTGAGTGCATAGAGGACCACACATCATTTTAAGTGTGGGGTGGAGTAATGTGAAGGAGCACATGGTTAGAGTGCTAAGGAAGTGTATGTTAAAAACCCTTGTTGAATGGCCCAGTTGAAAGAGGTGTATGGAGAGAAAAGATGGAAGAAGGATGGTTGGTGCCAAGATAAAACTACTTTTAGATCCCACGCACTAAGGAGGAGAAAGTGCATTAAGAAACATGAGGTAGGAAAGAGTAAAAATCAAGATAGAAGAAGTGCCTTCGGTGCTGGTTTTACATGCATAAGAGTCTTCTGTCAGGTTGGATTGGTTGTGCGCCACAAGGTTGGAAGAGTTTTCGTACATGTTGGGCGCATGAGTAAAAGTGCTGAAGACAAGATTTGTTTGAAAAATCCACATTAAATGAATAAAGGTGGTAGGTGAAGTAGCATTTAATGCTCAAAAAGGGAAAAGCTATAAGTAAAGGGTCGAGGCACTTTCATTTTTGCTTTACGAATAGAGAGAGACATGATTTGTTTTTGAATCTATTACAAAATAGGGTTTCCGGATTTGATTGTGTGAAGAAAGATCTGAGAGGTTGAAGCATGAGTAGAAAGTTTAGATTTGTAAACCAAAAGGAAGGGGTCTCATGGGGATGAGAAAATTTGTGAGGAGGTGTCATCTTGTGGAATTTTTACCCCAGTTAGGGTTTGAAAAACTAGGGCACGGGTTCAAGAGGTTTTTTCATCACAGGCTTGAGATCTGAGGTTGGAAGAAGTGGAAGAGTAGAGTAATAAGGAGGGAGTGAAGTGATAGGAGGACCTCGACAATGGCACCCAAGAAAGGAAAGGGAAAGGGCAAGGCCAAGCAGAAAGAACCTAACATGAATACAAATGAAGAGTGGTATGCAGAGATGTAGTACCCATATGGGGTAATGATGGGTAAGGAGTGGGAGTCCCACATGAGGAACGTGCCTGTGAGTGATTATAACCATCAAATAAACATGGCCGCAAATCTAGTACCAAAGCTAAATGGCCAGGAGAGATGGTCCCAGGTCAGTAAACCATGGTTACATGTTTGCAGAAAGATTACAGAAGGAACCATATACAAATTGTCTATATACATCATGGAAAATATTGTTAGTTACTCGAAGGAAGGTGACAGAATCCTCTTTGGAAACATCCTACTAACCAACATGTTTTCAGAGATTGGAGTGCCTGACACATCAGACAAATTTGTATAGGAGTACCCTACTGAGGATCTCTCACCCGTGAAGAGATTCGAGAAGTATACATGCAACGCAATGACAGAACCCCACAATGCACTACTGGAGAAGTGGTATACATGCCTAAGGAATGTATTCAGAGTAGAGTGGAGGATTCCTGAACAACTGCCAGTAGTCACTAAAGGGGAATCTAAATATGTAGTATACCAACATTTTTGCCTGGGAAGGCTCAAGCTAATAGATGAATCATGGAGCCCATGGTGCAAGCTTCCCTTCACTTTCACAACTCAATACTTCCAAGTGGGAGTAAAGAGATTCAAGGAATCCAAGAAGCTGAAGCTGGAACTTGGAAGCCTAGATCAGGACCGCAGAGAGTTGCGTAAAAAGTTGAACTACCCCGGTAGCAAGCACACGTACACAGAAAGATATGTATCATATGAAGTACAGATGACCAACCCAATAATGTTTCCCATTACAGGAGGATCCACGGCACATGTATACCTCCACATAAGGAAAAATTTTGAGAAAGGCACGTAGCTGGAAAATGATGTCTCCATACCTAAAGATCTCATGGGTAGGAAGAGGCCCGCGCCCAAGAAGAGGGGAAGAGGTGAAGAAGCACCAAGTGTGCAGACTTCTCAAACAGTAAGCATGCCATCAATGAGCACCATTCATAACACCTACGCACATAGAAATAAATCACCAGTTAAGGAAAAGACACCAGAGGAAGACGTGCCAGAACAAACCCTAACCAACGAGAAGTCACCAGAGAAATAAGAGAAGGTTGATTCCCCTATCAAAGGATCACCTCTCAGGAAAAAATAGAGGATGCAAGAGGAATCTGACTTAGAGGAGATCAAAATCTTAGAGAAGTACATGGGTGGAAGAGAGGATGAGAGTGAAGAAGATGATAGCGAGGAAGATGAGCCTAAAAGAGACCAGAAGCCACATGTTTTCAGTGTGTATGATTCAGAAGAAGAGAGTAGAGAAGAGAAATAGGATTTTTTTTTTCGCACGGTGCAATGGCACATAGGATGGGGAATGCACTTGGGACATGGGAAGGAATGAGGAGATTGGCATAGAGAAGTAGGAACCCATAAGCTTCACAAAGGAGAAGATAACTAAGGTAGTAGAGAGAGAGGAAAAGAAAATTCTCGAGGCCTTAGTAGTATAAAGTTGGAGCCCAACACTGATATAGTGTTGGAGGAAGGAAAAGAGGAAAACATTGAAAAGGAGCATGACATCGTGGGAGGAGGTCTTTCTATAATGGTAAGTTTTCCCAGAGGCATGTACTTAGATAGGAGGACCCTTGATACAGAGAAAAGACAAGTGATGGGCTATGTTGATGACATAAAGAAGGTGCTATGCACGTAGTTCCAGAGCACTGTACCCACTAAAAGGATTTTAGCCATGGGGTCATTTGGAAAGGAGGGCGCGTACCCCAGGATGAAGAAGATTCTCTCTTGGGAATTTGAATCCCACATTGACGAACCAGACTTCGAATTCTAATAAGGAGCAATCATAACTGTACCAGATTCTAAGGGATCCAATCACTTGGTAAATTCCTAGGAACTCTTGGATGAGCAAGTCTATAACGTGCTCAACAAGGTCGCAGTAAAGACAGAGGCTAGAATATTTTCGCATAATGACAGAATAAGAGTGCTAGAGGGAAATCTAGGGAAGAAAGAAGAGGAGCTGGCTAAGAAGGCCAAGATCTTGAAGCAAGAATAACTGGTCAGCGCATAGCTGAGGCACAAGCTAAAGGATAAGAAGAAAAAGGTGCAGGAAGTATACAAAAAGGTGGAGTCTATCAAGAGCGCCATCATTTTAAAGCACCTAGACCTAGCGCCACTTGCGTAGAAGTATGCATCCACTCTGGAATACTTAGAAGATCTAATGCGCATCCTCACAATGGAGAGATGACCTTTGGCCCAGGAGTTTATAGAGGAAGTGGCCACATGCTTAAAGAAAGAGGAAAAGTTAAGGGTGGTAGCACTCATTGCTGAGTATAGCAAGGTGCTCACAGAGGTTAAAGTGGCTGCCCAATTTGCTGAGGTCGCATATGATACTTGCGTAGACTGGGATAAGGTAGCAAGCACCTTGGTCGCCACACTCGAAGTAGATCTAAAGGAGTTCCAAGAGAAGAATAAAGGAAATAGGGCAGAGAGGGACAAGGTTCTTGCCAAAGTAGAAAGAAAATATGAGGCAATTGAAACATTAAGGGTTCAATCAAGGCCTGGCTGAAATAACTATACCCTCATATTACCAGGAGGATAGACATGCTCAAAGACCTATGCAAGGAGGTGGAGAAGATCGTTGACACTTTGGGTGCCTAGGGAATTGGTCTAAGTTTTGATGAGGTGAGCACCCTAATTGGTGACCTCTGTCAGAAGGTACAGAGCAAGGTTGACATATGGAATAAGCTGGAGGTAGACTTGTGGAAGGATTTCCCTAGCTTGCTGAGTTAATGCCCCCCATTCTTCCTTCTCCCCCAATTATTTCATTCCTTTATTATTTTGCAAAATGTCAGACTACACCTTGGTTCCTTAAGGCAGCATACATCCTGGTTAAGTGGAAGTGTTTCTATAGATGGAGAATAGGCATAGTTTGGGGTGATGTTGGACCCCTAGAATATTGACCAAGTATAAAGGCATGCAGGCGCGCAAGGTCCTAGTTATGGAATGACACGTAAGGTGAAATCATGAAAAATAAGTGCATGTGATGTGCAAGGACAGAGCCAAGGGTTTGGTACTTAGTCAATTTGGACGTCCGGAACTGAACACGTGAAAAGCATGACCCTGTTGCATGTGTATAAGGTGCTAGTCTGGTGACATGTTGGCCCAGGAAGGAGCATGCTAGAAGCTTCTAGAAGTGCATCATGGGATAAAGTGGAAAGCTCAGACCTAGAGATGCATGCTCGTATGGAGGACCACATTCAGAAACTTGGCACTGGATCTGAGGGCGCTAGAAGGTGAGTTGGTAGTCCAGGAAACCTATAAATACAAGCACTCATAGAGTAAAAGAGGAGAGACAGAGAGTATGGGCGGAGATCTATAGAAATACTGTGAGGAATCTATTAGTGGATAATTGTATTTGGGAGAGAATGCATTAGGCTTAGGGACTGTAATTTTATTTTTGAATATCTTAGTTACATAAGTCCAGTGCAATGCATGATTGTGGTCTGCTTCTTTGTGACACTCTGTAATGGCTCCATGGATGTAATTAGGTTACTTTTTATATATATACTTGAATATCAATTATTATGATGCATGTTTCTCTCTCATGAGTTCTCTTTCCTTTTATGCTAAGTAATGATTCTTTTATGTTTCCTTCTATCATAATACACTTTATAGATTTTGTTAAGTATTCGGTCTGAAATGATTGTAAGGATCTAGAGGTTGTTCTAAGCCCTATGGTTCTTGTATGTCCTAACTTCCCTTTTGAATCTCTTATAAAAATCATAGATGATGTTTCTTACTAAACTCACATAAAGGAGAGACTCGGTACCCATGCGTGCCTCGAGTGAGCACCCAACTTTTGCTGGGTGATAGCCTGACGCACATGGGATTCCTTTCTTTATGTTAAGGGTAAAAATGACTACATGACCAGAGGGAAAAATAGGGTTGGGTGAGTTTTACTGTCCCTTTTTTTAAGGTATGAAATTAAAACCAAAAGGCACCAGGCTTCTGGAGCTAACACATATTCTCTACGAAAATTGACTAATGACTAAAAGCTTACCTTGAGGACAACTTGAAATGACGATAACTTGATCTCATAATGGATTTTTTTGGAAAAATTTTATATGAATTTGAATGAAAATGGACTTCTAAATCCAATGATGGGGATCTTAGATCTTTATTCCTCCATTTATTCCCTAAAAATTTGGATTTTATTTCTCACTCCCTAGCTGAACATGCGAAAAACATGATATAAACATATTGCGCCAAAGTGTTGTGAAAAATCAAATTTCATAATATTGTAGAGATATGAATTCCCTTTATGAATATGTATTTTTTATCTCTTAACTCCTTCCAGATCTCTCATAATCACTTCCTAAAGATCAGTAGATTTTTTTGGCCCTATGCATTGTTTAGGCCTAATAACCTTGTTTTTGATGAATCTTCCCCAACTCCTCCAAATCTTTCTAGAATCTTCCAAAATAAAGTCCTTGATGTTTTCAGACCTTGGTTTCATCATCCAGTTCATTTTTTCTCCTCTGTTCCACTCTAGGGGTTTCCACTAGTCCTGGGAAGGCCAGTGGTAGCCCTTCCAAAAACTGCCAAAATTTTTCATTTTTCAAGAACTCATAAAATCACCTAGTAGACTGAGTTAACATCCACTGGGGGGTAACTAGACATACAGGGTAAGGCTGGTATTGATATTGGGTAAACTTGGGGTGTCTCGGAAAGGTAACATTTGAAAATGTTGACACAGGAGGTATATTTGTTATGCTTGAAAATTGTAAATTTTCCGGTTGCACATGTACATGACAACACGACGCTACCAAAAAATTTAACATCGGGGACAATATAAGAAGGTGAATGTAACCGTTGTATTTTGAAAAATATTTTTGAGTCAGAAGGTGAGGTAGGTATTTGAGAATCAAGACAATCCATGGTAGACACAAATTTATTAGTGGATCACATAGTGGCTTGAATGAGGAAGTGATCAAATGTGGTCGAAAGTAGGTCGATGTGATGTTTATACTTTCAAATATCATTTTTACGTCACTAGTAAGAACCATTGACTTGGTTCACAACAAGTTGAGAGTTACCAAAGATACTAATGGATTTAACATCTAGGGCAATGGTAGTTTGAAGACCTAACACAAGAGCTTCATACTTGGCTATGTTATTTGTGGAGTTGAAGTCTAGTTTAAAGGAGAGCGGCATAATATCACCATCATCACAAGGAATGAGGATGACCCTTGTACCTCCCCTGTGATGATTTTTATCCATATTTCTCCCCCACAAAAAATATTGGATCAACCACAACCTCGCATAAGAGGAACCTGAGAAAAATCATTCAAATCCTGCAAATTGGTTGCAGAAGGACTCAACCATGGAGTGGTGGAGGCGAAGAGAGACTAAAGGACCCATTGCAAAAGAAACAACTCTTTCTTTCTATTTCCACATCTTAAATCCATTCTTTAAGCTACAGGTTGACTCAACTATGGGATAACATGGTCAGAAAAGAAGGGGCAATGCTGCATAAAGACTAGAGAGGAGAAGGGGAAGAAACGACATAGATCTAAAGTCCTCGGGCTCAAAACGGTTTAGGAAAAGGTCCAAAAATGACTAAGTATGGAGGAGGCTGTGGAAGAGACCACGTTTCCTAACGGGACTTCTCCAAAGGTGAATCCAAAAGGGAGAGCCCAAGCAAGTGCCAAAATAACACGTGTCATAGAGGAAAGCAAGGCGTCAAGGGAAAAGTTGATTCTTTCCCCCTTGTTATAACAAAAGGGGTAAAAGTTACAGAATGGCCCGCAACTTCACCCAGGGAAAAAGTCAGCGTTAGAACCTGAGTCAAAGCCAAGGCAGGGAGTTGGAGGGAAAGTGAAAATTTTCCTTTCAGTCAAAGGGAAAAAGATAAATTGTGGACCCGCAAGCCCAATTTTTTGTTCTAATCTAGCTGCCATATGTCCCAAACCAAAAGCGGGACCCATTTTTCAAATTTTTTTCCCACTCATTTATACAGATTCACTACAAAATTTGAAGGGGCATATCTTTCAACTCAGGGTTTGAAATATTGCAAATCTGACACCATTGGAAAGATCTCAGCCTCACCTAAACCATGGAGGTATAAAACTTTAATTTTGAGGAGGTTAGGTGAATTAAAATGAAGGAAATGTCTTCGGGCCTTCAATGTAGGATCCACCTGTCTCAATAACTAGATCAGATTTGATCCATTTCCACTATTTCCTCTTCTTTCAAGGCACCAAATCAAGGATTCATGTAGTAAAGACAGATTTGGGGGCAGATTTTATCAAAAGCATTAACAATAGTGGTTGAGTTTTAGCCTTCTTTTCCCACTTCTCACTCTCTCTTTCTTCTCTCTAATCGAATGTATAAATATGGGGGCAAGATTCATCGTCAAGGGTTGGAAATTCATTTTTTTGCAAGCTCCCTTCTCCTTCTAACAAAGGAATTTGTGGGGTTCAGGCCTTCCATTAAAATTGCAATACGTTTCTACGTTTTGTCTACTTTGTAATGAACTGTATCAATCCACAACAATAAAACATGTCTGTTATCAATCTTAGATCCTTTCTTATCTCTTTTGCTTCCATTTGATATTCCATTATAGATCTGGCTATCTGTGCTTGTTTATTGTATGCATTTTGTTGGTTTTTTTCTATTGGAAAAATAAGTGTTTGTCATTCCTTTGGTGCATCACCTGGTAGTTTAGTTATTTCTTATACTCTTTTATCCATGTCTCCTAGGAAAGTCTTATATTAGGTATAGAAATAGATCCTCCAAAAATCCTTACGTATGCACCTAAATAGAGGGATAAGGAACCAACCTTTAATCTAGAGATATTTTCCATTTTAATAAGGTTCCACACCGTAGGAAAAGCTCAATGTTATGTAATCACACTAAATGACCCTGCCTAGAAAAGTAGATCCATAACTCATTTGGGGGTGTTATGATTTCACACTAATAGTTTTGACATGCTCGGTGGGACTAAGAAGTCTCCATATTATTACAATAGGAATTGATGTACACTTGTTGTGATAATGGATTTTAAGAAGAATTAAAATTGTACATCTGGTGACTCCAAAAGAAACAAATCTACTAGTTTCAGCAGCCCAAGCTTGGGATATTCATGAGAAAAACCCGGTCTAGAGCAAGGAAAGAAGGTATATTTGAATACTTACATCTATCCCTAGGTAGAGAAATGAGAGGAATAAGAATTCAGAGGTCTCCATCTCCACCAAGTAGAACCTTGTTAACACCTCCATCTGCAAGGCCTTTCTTTCATTCTGTAAGGGTTCTTAGGGCAATTAGAATGGCATAACCAAATCCATATGTCAACTTCACCGGCATTAGTCCACTCACCTTAAATGCACAAAACCTAGTCCCGATTGCAGCATTATAAAGCATCCCATATTTCACTAGGGAAAATCAAGATTCTCCATGTGACCATGTCCAAGATATTGGAAATTTCTGTACAATCCAAAAGATCCATGAGATGGACATTAAAGTCAAACTGATCACCTCTTCACTCAAAGGGAAACCTTCACAATGGTTCAGGATTCTTGAAGCAAGATCTATCCAAAATTGGAACCAGCTGTGCCCGGCTCTTCACAACCAGTTTGGAGAGAAAGGTGATAACTTGTCTTTATTGGAACAACTAACAATGATTAAAATAGCCCCAAATGAGTAGCTGACAGACTTCAACCTTGGATTCCAGTGGACCTAGGATATAATTCCAATAGTAGTAAATCCCACTAATGAAGGTTCCTTCTTATACTCTCTTAGGGCTTTAAATTCTGACATTTCCCTGATGATTCAGTCAATGGGGGGAACTACACTACCTGCATCTTATAACCTTTCCACAGGGGCTAAGAATCATCTGATTCAAGATGGAAAAATTACTCCTAGGCCATTCATGCCTCTATACCCTAAGTTAGGAAGCCTAGATGCTATCCAAACACCTACATTAGCTCCCATACCCACCCCTAGGATTCAAATCTCAGCTGAAGCTTCCACTTCATCATCTAATACCTCTGTAGATCTTCAAGAAGTCATGAAACAACTTCAGAACCTAGGAAATGAGCTAGTAACCATCAAAAGACAACAAGTTTAAAGTTTCAGGCCATATTAGCCTCAAACTCAGCCCTAGGTTCAATATCAATCCAGACTCCAGTATTAGCACAATAGGCCACCACCTTAGATGATAAATTAGAGCCAGAACCAAGGATATCCCCAAGCTGCTAGACCTTTTAGGTCGTATGATCTGAACATAGCTTCAATATTAAGGGCATTGGTTCCTGCACAAAACAATATAACACAAGAATATGATTGGTATTTTCCATGTAGTCAACCACACAACCAATCAACGTGCTTTAACGGTTCTCTAAATCAGGCCTTAATGGTGCAAACCAGTATGTTGCCACAATAACCTAGCCAAGAGGAAGATCAGTAGCAAGGAGCTTAATAAAGTGGACCCCCAAGTGAGACTATGATTGTCAATTGGTAGGATGAAGACTTATGTGGGATGAATTAGTCCCCTTCTCAAAGTGTGGTTGCCAATACATGGTCCAAAAAGAGAAGTATTGGAGAGGTCCAACCACTGAACTCAAGTGATCCTCAACCTTCCATCACTCCAAAAGGTCCTGGTGCTCCAAGTACAACCCCCAACATACTGAACCAATCCAGACCAACTTCCAAACCCAGTCAGGCACTGGTTGTAATGACCCATGTGTAAGAAATAAATGTGTGATGGAGGGGGTAGAAAAAAGATAGCTCATTCAATATTATTGAATAGATGAAAAGGACAAGTGTGAACATTTCACTATGGGGTTCACTGGCCATTGCAAGGTAGAGGTATCTTTTGTAGACTACCATGCAGAATTGGTCAAGTTCAAATTAACCCCCTAACCAGTAGGAGAGAGTTCTTACCAATATAGTTCAACTTGGAATGAACCAAGGAGAACAATAAGGTAAGAACTTGAGACCTCCTCCCTTCTATGTCTCATTAATTATTGGAGACAAATTGGTGCACAATTGTATGATTGATTATGGAGCTAGTAGTTTTGTGATGCCCAAACAATTAGCTAATCAGTTGGGTCTCCAATATGAAGTCATCTCTAGAGGAATTGTCCAATTTAATGGGACAAAAGTGACCACTATGGGAATTATCAAGGATTTGAGTCTCACTCTACATGATTTCCCTAATGTGTCTATTTTGTAAAACGTGTCAGTCATAGATTTTCCACCACATTTTGCTTTGTGTCTATCCAAAGACTTCACTGCCAAAATTAAAGGCTACCTATCTCCTTATTGGTCACATATGATCTTTAGGACAAGGTATGGGGTGAAGACCACAATCAGATTTGAACCTATTACTAATTATCATATTGAATCCTATGTACCTAGCCCAATTAATTCCAACTACTCATATTTTGATCAAGAGGACCTCCTAAACACTAATGAAACAGATACCAAGGTGGGATGTATCCCAGACTTGACCCTAGATGAGTGGGCCAACAAAATACATGCTTTTGACCCCTATAAGGAGATGGAAAAATATGAACTAGGTGTCTATTGTCTACATGAAGGGAATCATCCTCTTCTTGACCTAATTAAGCTGGAATAAAAGGATAACAATGGGGTATGGCAATTATTCTTTGATGGTTCAAGGAGCAGACAAGAAGCTGGAAGAGGAGCTATGATTGTGTCCCCTATAGGTATGAAATATTATTCAGCCTTCAGATTCCATTTTTCTTGCTCAAATAACACTGCTGAATATGAGGCTTTAGCCCAAGGTCTTCATTGGGCAAAGAAGCTAGGAATTAAGAAATTGCAAGTGTTTGGTGACACTGAACTAGTTGCCAATCAAGTCAAAGGACTAAATGCTATAAAAAGTGACCTACTCAAGTACTAGAAGAGTAGGGTATGGGACCTCATGGAGGATTTCAAGGCCTTCAATATCATGTCCATACCCAGGAAGGGGAATGAAGTTGTTGATAGAGTTGCAGCAATCAGGGAAACATTTGATGTGGTTGATAGCATCAAAAGAGGAAAATAACAACCACATATCCATGTGGTTATGAGGACAATAGTGCCAGATAATAACACATGCTGGTAGGTACTTGAGAATTATCAACATATCATTAACTTTTTGCAAGAAGAAGCTGAATTCTCAGCTAGAAACCAGAGCAAACTAGAGCAATAGTACAGGAATTAGATAGTATAGCTACATACAAAAAATCTTCCCAAAGGCTTAGTGACACTGGAATCCATTTTTAATCCTAATGATTAGTTCAGAAAGGAGAAGGCTAACATGTAGATCAAATGAGAAGATTCAGAGTCAATCCAAGTTGGAGAAGACAAAACACTTCAAATTGGAAAAGTGGCCACCAAGCAAGAAAGATATGAATTCATACAACTTTTCCAAGAATTTCTTGATGTGTTTTCTTATAGTTACGAAGACCTAAGATGGCTCAATCCAAAACTAGCACAACACATAATTGAACTAGATCCAGCTGCTCAGCCCATTAGGAAGAAGAAGAGACCGGTCAACCCACATATTGAGCCTTTGATGAAGAAAGAGATGAACAAGATAATAGAGGTGAGTATCATATTTCCAATCAAACACTCAAGTTGGGTTACAAACCTGGTCCCATTCAGAAATAAAAATGGAGAAATCAATTTGTGTGTTGACTTCAGAGATTTGAACAGAGCCTCCCTCAAAGATCACTACCCACTCTCTTCAATGGAGTAGATCTTGCAAGTAGTGTCTGGGTTGTAAAGGTTCTACCTCCTAGATGGCTACTCAGGGTAAAAATAGATAATGGTGAAAGAATATGATCAATTCAAAACAACTTTCACCACAAAATGGGGCACATATGCCTACAGGAAAATTCCATTTGGATTATTCAACGCCGAGGCTAATTTTCAAAGGGCAATGGATATGGCATTTAAGGTATTGATCAACAAAATAGTGTTGATCTATCTGGATGACATTACAATGTTTTCCAAAAATGTAGTAGATCATCTTTTCCTTCTAAGGCAAGTATTACAAAGATGCATGAGTTTTGGGGTGATATTAAAGCCCAAAAAATGTTTATTCTTGGCCCATGAAGGCAAGCTCCTAGGCCATATTATATCAAAGGAAGGATTGGAAATTGACCTAGAGAGATTTCAAGAAATAAGAGCATTGCCATTGCCAAGTCACAAGAAGGCTCTCTGAAGCTTCTTGGGAAAAATCAATTTTGTTTGCAGATTTGTTCCAAAATTTGCTTCCCTTGCTAAGCCAATAACGTTGATGTTGAAGAAGAGCTTAGCATTCAGGTAGAAAGTTGAAGGGAAAGCAATTTTTGAGGCAATCAAAGAAGCCATATCACAATCCCCAACTCTTGTGAATCTAGATTTTTCCAAACACTTCGTACTGTATGTCTTTGGTGGCAATGAAACAATTTTTGCAATCTTGGTTTAGTAGAACAAATAAAGTGTATAATAGCCTATTGCTTTCTTCAACTAGAGTCTGGAATATTATGAGGTGAAGTAATCCTTCATTGAGAAGTAGGTCCTGGTGGTGATCAGAGGATTGAAGAGGTTTAAGCATTTGGTTTCAAATAAAAAAATCCAACTATTGGTCTCCCATGCATGAGTTAAAGAATTCCTTCTCAGCAAAGACCTAAATTAAAAATGTGCAGGATGGATCACTCATGTCATGGAATATGACATTTATATCAAGGTCACAAATCTGTTTTATGGGAAAGGGTTGTGAACAATTAGCCTCAGGTCAACAATATGAAACAAACAATGGGAAGGAGGTTGTTCTTTTTCTATAAGATGATCAAGTAGAAAGGAGAAATTTTGTACTTGCTCCTTGTTAGACCTAAGACATGGTGTAATTCCTTCAAATAGGCATGTGTCCTCATGGGATGAGTAAATTAAAAATGATACATTTTAGGTTATAGGCCATCCCATATGTTCTTATTGATGGTGTCCTATTCAAAAGAGACATCAATGACATTCTACTGAGATGCATTGGGACAGATCAGGTAGAGAGAGTGCTACAAGAATTCCATCTTGAAGCAACTGGAGGCCATTTTTCTCCAAGAGTGACAACACTAAAAATCATGAAGGCATGTTATTAATGGCCCATAGTGTTTAGTGACTGTTACACGTGGATCAAAAGATACAATATTTGTGCATTCTTCAAAGGCAAAGAGAGGATAACAGTACTTCCATTGCACCCAATCTCAGTCAACCAACCTTTCATGCAATGAGGATTAGAATTCATTGGAGTCATCAACCAAAATTCAAGCCAAGGCCACAAATGGATTCTGACAGCGACAAATTATTTCACCAAATGGATCGAGGCAGTATCACTCAAGGAAGTCAATAAGTCTAGTATCCTATATTTCTATGAGGGGATAGTGACCAGATTTGGAGTGCCAACCACCATCATATTAGACAATGCATTAGCATTCATAGGTTCCAAGATCACAGGATGGGTTATTAAGAATGAGACTTATTTGAGTACTTCATAAAACTATTACCCTCAGGGTAATGGCCAGGCTGAGTCCATAAACAAGAACATGTTAAAGAACATCAAAAGAAATCTTGATGAGAATCAGAGGACTTGGCACACAAAACTCAAAATGGCCTTATGGGATATTAGAATAACGCCCAAAATATCCATAGGAAGCTCTCCATTCAACCTCATTTATGGGAAAGAGGTAATGTTACCTATATCACTTGAGTTGCCAGCATTGGAGCTCGTAAAGCAATTAGAGATGTCTGAATTTGATCCAATGGAGGCTAGGTACGTGGAGCTGATAGAGTTAGAAGAAACCAAAGAACACACTCTCCAAGCAATGGAAAAGTATCAGTCTTTGATCAAGAGATGTTTTGACAAGAAGGCAAAAGCAAGGACCTTCCAGAAAGGAGACCTAGTTTTGAAATGGGATACAGATCGAGAAAAACTAGGAAGGCATTTTAATTTTGATGCTATATGGAGTGGCCCCTATATGATCACAAGGTGTAAAAGTAGGAATGCTTTCCAATTGTCCACATTGGAGGGTGCAAAGTTACAGATTCCACTGAATGGGATCTATCTTAAGCACTACTACTAAAAAGGGAAGTATCACCCTGTACATATTAGTTTAGTTTCTCTTTCCTCTAAGTGCTTCTGTACATTGTCTTGTTGTAGTGTAGATTACTTTTCTCCTAAGTTCTTTGCACACTCTACATGTTCCATTTGGAGCATATGATTTCAAATTTTGTATATAGTGTGGTGATGTTTTGTGGCTCTTATGTATTCCATTCAAAGAGACAGATGAAGCCCTGAGTTAAAACAATTTTCTACTCTCAGGAACCTTTATTTCAATATTTCTTATGAAAATTGAGAGTGTAAGTAGTTGGGCTCATGAATCAGAGGAAAAATTAGTATCAGACCATCTTCCTTGACTTCATGCCCAACAGATACGATAAGGTAATTGGTATTTTCATCTAGCAGGAAAATACCCCTGTGAGTCACCAAATTGCTATCCATATTTCTCCCCGCACCAAATATTGGATCAGTGACAACCCCACATAAGAGGAACCTGAGAAAATTCATTCAAATCTTGCAAATTGGTCATAGAAGGACTCAACCATGGAGTGGAAGAGGCCAAGAGAGACTAAAGGACCATGTGCAAAAGAAATGAATTTGTCAGGCCATTTCCATATCTTAAATCCATTCTTCAAGCTATAGGTTGACTCAACAATGGGATAGTAGGCCAAACAAGAAGGGAAAATTCTAAAAAAATACCAGAGAGGAGAAGGGGAAGAAACGGTGAATATCTGAAGTCCTTGGGCTTGAAAAAGTTCAGGAAAAGGTCAAAAAGTGACTAAGTATGGAGGAGGAAATGGAAGAGACCACGTGTCCTAACATTGCTTCTCCAAAGGTGAATCCAAAAGGGAGAGCCCAAGTGAGTGCCATACTGATGCATGTCCCAAAAGAAAGAGGGGTATTAGAGGAAAAGTTGATTATTTACCCCTTGTTATCACAAAAGGGGTAAGAGTTGCAGAATGGCCCGTAACTTCACCCAGGGAAAAATCCAGTGTTAGAACCCGAGTCAAAGCCAAGGTGGGGAGTCAGAGGGAAAGTTGAAAATTTTCCTTTCGTTCAAAGGGAAAAAGATAAATTGTAGACCCGCAAGCCCGATTTTTTTTTTAATCCGGCTGCCATGTGTCCCAAACGAAAAGGGGGACCCATTTTTCAAATTGTTTTCCCACCCATTTTTACGGATTTTCAACAAACTTCAAAGGGGCATATCTTTTGACTCAGGGTTCAAAATATTGTGAACTTGACACCATTGGAAATATCTCAGCTTCACTTATGCCATGAAGGTCTAAAACTTTAATTTTGAGGAGGTTAGGTAAAGGAAAATGGAGGAAACATCTTTGGGCCTTCAATGCAGGATCCATCTGTCTCAACAACCAGATTGGATTCGATCTATTTCCACCATTTCCTCTTCTTACAAGGTGCTGAATCAAGGATTCATGCAGTAAAGATGAATTTGGGGGCAGATTTTATTAGAAGCATTAACAAAAGTGGTTGAGTTTCGGCCTGTTTTTCTCGCTTCTCTCTCTCTCTCTTTCTTCTCTCTAATTGAATCTATAAATATGGGGGCATGATTAATTGTAAAGGGTTAGACATTCATTATTTTACAAGCTCCCTTCTCCTTCTATCAAAGGGATTTCTGGGGTTAAGGCCTTCTATTAAAATTACAATACGTTTCTGTCTTTAAGCTACTTTGTAATGAATTGTATCAATCCACAGAGCAATAAAACATATCTGTGATCGATCTTAGATCCTTTCTCGTCTCTTCTGCTTCCATTTGATCTTCCATTTTAGATCTGGATATCTGTGATTGTTTATTATATTCATCTTTTTGGTTTGTGTCTATTGGCAAAATAAGTGTTCATCATTCCTTTGGTGCATCACCTGGTAGTTTAGTTATTTCTTATTTCTTATACTCTTTTATCCCTATCTCCTTGGCAAGTCTTAGATTAGGCATTGAAATAGATCCTTTGCAAATCCTTATGTATGCACCTAGACAGAGGGATAAGGAAACATCTTTTAATTTGGAGAGAATTTGCATTTTTGTAAGGTCCCACACCTTAGGAAAAGATCAATGTTATGTAATCACACCAAATGACCCTACCTTAGAAAAGTAGATCCACAACTCATTTGGGGGTGCTGTGATTTTGCACTAATAATGACATTTAGACATGTCAAAGAATAATGTAATTTTATAGACAATATCATCAGCATAGAGGGTGGTGATAGATTCATTAGGAAAATCAAAGTTAAAGGATTGATTCCTAGGAATTGGAGTGTCTACAAGTTGATCTGCGATGGTTTTTCCTTCGAAATAATTTTGATGAATGAAATCCAACTACAAGTCAGCAAGAATCATGAGCCATAGAGAAGTACATTGGTGTTGGTAAGGTTTGGTGTACATATAATTAAGAGGTTTGGTGTTGGTAACAAAAAACATTTTTTGATTAAGAAGGTAGTGGTGAAGTTTGGCGGCCATAAAGACTAGGGCTAAGAAAATATTTTCAGTGTGAGTATATCGAGTTTCGTAGTCTAAAAGAGTACGACCTATATAATAAATTTTTTGTTCCTTGTGTTGCTCATCACGATGAGTGAGCATATCACCTAAGGAATGGTCAGTAGTAGAAATGTAGATTGTCTTTTTGTGGAATGAGCACAAGTGGCTAAAGAAGGTAATTCTTCAACGCTTTGAATGATTTTTGACACTCCCCATTCCAATGGAATGAAACGTTGTTTTTAAGTAGGTGGTGAAATGGTCAGAAACGGTTTGAAAGTTGAGAGATGAAGCATCAAATGGATTACAATTTTTCTTGTAAGCTAGAAAGTTGCCACATGTTAGTATGTGGAGGCATTTCAAGGATTTCCTTGATCTTAGTGGGATCAAATTCAATACCTCTTAAAGAGATGATGAAACTAAGGAGATTACATGAGAGAACTTTGAAAACACACTTCTTTGGTTGAATTTGAACACAATATTGGATAAGGTGGTCAAATATATCTGTAAAATGGTCAGGTGTTCAGCACAACGCTTGGACTTAACAAGAAGGTTATCAACATAGTTTTCCAATATGTCATGCATAATTTCATGGAAGATGTAAGTCATAGTGTTCCAATAGGTAACACCAATGTTTTTCAAGCTGAAGGGCATGATGCAATAAAAAAAATCCCCCAAACGGTGATGAAGACAGTTTTGTGTTGATCTTCTGGAGTGACTAATATCTAATTGTACCTTGAAAACCCATCCATAAAAGATATCATCCCATGGCCAACTATAAGATCAACTAGTTGGTCAATGCTTGGTAGGGGAAAGTCATATTTTGGACAGGAAAGGTTAAGGTCATGAAATTTAGTACATATACAAAGTCCCCCAGTCACTTTCGTGACAAGAAAAATGTTATAGATCCATTATGGATAGTCAATAGGTAGGATGAAGGAAGCAAAGAGAAGGCACTAGAGTTCTTCTTTCATAAGAATAGAAATGCAAGGATGTATTTTACGTAGCTTCTGTTTCGCTAGTTTGGAATTAGGGTTAGTTACGATATTGTGAAGCATGATATTAGGGTCAATACCTTACATATCGCTATAAGACCAAGAAAATAATTTGGTATGACCATGAAGAAAAGTGGTGAAAATTTCTTGTTCCACACATTCAAAATATTGGCCTATATTTATAATTTGTGGGTCATCTGGAGGATGAATGTTGATCTCTATAGTAGATTCATTCAACATGGTTGGAATGTCAGAGGGTAATGACCTTTGAATATAAGAATCCTTTGCACCTAAATAGGTCATAAAAGAATCATCATCTTGGTATTGAACAATATTTATAGAAGGCGTATCATCATCCACATGTCAAGGTAAAGAAGAGGAAGAGAAGAGGGAACCTCGCCCTCGCGTTGATAGGTCAGAGGTCTGAAGGATATGTTTTTCACAAAAAAAAAGTTAGGCAGAATGGATTCAAGATCCATACACTCTGTGGGAGAAGATGGCATGATAGATGAGGTAGGTGGGGAATTATTTTCATCTTGTATGATGGTGATTCAGGACTTCTTAGGAGGAGGTTGCGAAGGAAATCTAAGACCAAAATAGTATTTGTGTTTCTTAGTGGTGCATTGTATGACGGTGTGATGACCTTATTTGTAATGACCAAATCTGAATCCTTTCTAGGTGCAATGGTTAAGAAAAGTGAGTGTCAAGTTACGTTTGATGAGGTAGGAGATGTCAGATGAAAAATATCTGGTTTGGAAGGGAGGTTCAATGGAATAAGAGGAAGTGTCAACCCCCCCATAGGTTAGGTTGGTGTGAAGGTGGGGAGGCTCGTATGGTATGACCTCTCCTATATGATGGTAAAGGTTTTGGTGTATTTTTCCATACTCCTGAGGAGGCAGTATTCTTCGAGTGGGAGGCATTGAAAACTGCCTACCAAGGGGTCTTTGGTTGGTACTTGGGTAACAAGTATAGATGAGCTATTTGAAGCCTAAGAATATTGGGAATCAATATAGGGAAAAATAGAAGGTTCGCTAGGTGGGTTGAATGAGGAAAGTTAAACAACATAAGTGGTAGATGTGGTAGATGCTTTAACTGGTATTAAAACATCATTTGGATGGTAAATCATATTACAGATTTTGAAGGGGGGGGGATCTTCCTGAATGGTATAAGGTTCACCTTCGTATTCAAATTTGAGGCAAAAGAGAAGGGTGGAAGGTAAATAAGCCATGGCGTGAATCCAAGGATGGCCTAGCAAAATGTTATACTAGAACTCTCCTTCGAGAATGTAGAAGAGTTCAGGAATAGTTCAGGCTCCCAAGTAGATATGGAGGACAACAGTACCAAGGGTAGTGGTCATGGAATCATTAAAATATTGAAGAATGACGGGGTTGCTAGACATACAATTATGCATTATGCCTATTTTTTCAAGGCATGAAAAGATATGATGTTGATGTTAGTGCCCCCATTAATCATAACTCACTTAATGTGAATTTCATTAGTGTAAGCGAGGGTCAGGATCATCAATTTATGAAGGGGAAATATCTGATTTGGAGAAATTAATGGAAGTAATCTGATGAGGTGTGATGAGGGAAGAAATAGGTGAAGTTTCATTAGGTGGAACCTTGATAAATTATAAGACCTCGATGAGGGTTTGAAAATGAGAATTAGAGGTTTGAATTAAGTCAGATAGAGACATCTTCAATAGGGAACTGTGAATTTGTTTGATTTTTGAATGATGTGTAACCACAGAAGAAGAAAGTGGTAATGACCCAAGGATGGTTATCTTGGGGGGAGGGGCAAGTGTAATGGTAGGTGAAGGTAAACTATAAGGGTTACCAAAAAAATTTATTTCCTTTGTCTTTTACATACTATGACCAAGTGGCTACACACACCATGTTAAATTCAAATATATGAGGAGGAAAAGAGGGTTGTGTGACGATGGGAAAAGAAAGAATATAATCCTCCTCCAATAGATCATCTTCTTCGAAGAGACCATCGGAATCACAAATTTGAAGGAGAATGCTTTTAAGAGATTTACAACTCTCGACATCATGCCCTAGTGAGTGATGATAAGCACAAATTTTTGTTTCATCAAACCCTGTTGGTTTAGGTTTGAGAGGATTGTAAGGATTGATATAAAAAATTGATATAGCAGATGTCTCTAACCATCGAGAAATAATGTTAGAGTAAGATCCTGCCAAAGGATCATAATGAGATGTCAAGGTTTTCTTGGGCAACTGGTTAGGTGACCTTTATGAGGAGGGCGAGGTGAGAGATCGATTTGGGGTAACTAATTTCTTGGTAAGTGTTGAAGGTTTAGGTTTAGGTTAAACCTTCTTGTGTAAAGTATGAGGAAATACGTGGTAGGGTGAAGGAAGCTTAGAAGGTGTAGGTATCCAAGTAAACCAAGTTGAAAGTGGGGGTGTTGGAAAGAGTGAGGGTAGAGGTAGTAAAGAAGGTGTGGGCCAGACGAGAGGTGAAGGAGAGGGTATATGTTGTCACACTTTGGGTTTTCCTTATTAAAGGGGTAGGTTAACCAAGGTTGAAGGATGTGAGCCCAATATCGATGATAAAGGTGAAGGTGAGTGAGAAGGTGTCGGGGATACAAGAGTGTGAGACCTAATAGGTTGGGTCTTCCTTTTATGTCCTAGAATATATTTTTTGACGGGTGGGGACAAAGTTTACAAGACCATATTCATAGCAGGATGTGTTTTTCTTGGTACTGGTAAAACCCTTAAGCTGGTTTTTGGTTTTAGTGTAGACAAGGCTAGAGTGAAAGGGGTGTTGATGAAGAAGGGGATAGAACCATGGACATAGGTGCAATAGTCTTAGTTGATTTAAATACCTTGGGATAAATGGTCAAGGTATTCAGGGATAACATTTGCATTTGGGTGGAAACTAGGATTCTAATGTGCCCCCAGAGGGTAGAGTAATCAACATACTCTATGCAATAAAAAAATGAGAGAATGGTTTTAGTTTAGATGAAGAAGATGACACACTTGTTCTAATCCCCATGATGAAATATGAGGTTTGTGAGATAGGGAAGGTCTTGGCCTTAGATTCAGTAGGTAAGAGTGAGGTAAGAAGAGTAATGGGATTTGTGAGGTCCTTCGGTGAGGTATTACAAATAGAATGGATAGATAATATTGAATTCTCTATGGGTAGAGGAGGAGGAAAATTTGGTGAACTAGACATGGTTAGCTCCTCTACGAGTTGAGGATAAGGTAAGATGATGTAGGATCCTTTGTGGGTAGAAAAGATGATAATGAGGGTTCATTTATGGCTAAAGGAACAGGTGAGGTGGGGTCCTTTATGGGTAAATTAATTGGTAAGGTGGGATCCTCTGTGAGTAGGGGATTTGGCATGAAAATTTCCTCAATAGATGCTAGATGAAGTCACTCGATAGAAGGATAAGATGCGTTAGCGAAGATTGCATGAACCACATGGACATTGGTTTCTTCTTTATACGTCTCACTAGCATGATTTGATGAAGGGGTATGGCTAGGAAACTATTTTTTGAAAATGCCCAAGTTTACATTAGTAGACATGTTAGGGTTTTTGAGGATGAGATCACCACTATCTAACATACCTTGGACAATGTTTTTGAAGGTTTTGCAATTTCTGTCACTATGGCCTCTAACACGGTGGTAATTATAGAAATACCAAACTGATGTGGGGCAAGAAGGATCAAAACCAATTTGTGGTTTGATAAAATGACTAGTGATGGCTCCATCCTTCAACAAATTTTTCCAATAAAAAATAATGTGTCTCTCTAATGGAAGTGTAACTCCTTTGTTAATATTTGTATTGAAATTTAATAGATGAGATATTGTTAAGAGGTTTTGGCTGATTGGATAGATGAGAAGGTCCAACTTTCAGAACCACCTCATTGGCAGATCCTTTAGGCTTGGAATGTTTATTAGGTGGTTTGGAAGAAGACTCATTTGATTTGAAGGTGGTGTTTTTGTTACAAAATTTTAGCTTTTCTTCTTCGAGGGTGTGGATGTGAAGCTTCTAAGCCATAGTGAAAGCCTCATCAAATGTACAAAACATTTGAACCTAGAGAGTTGAGGAAATTTTTCTAGCACATTCTCTCGTAAATAATTCTATGAGTTTAGGATACGGTAGAGAGAAGGAAATATGGTTAAATAGACCCCACCAACGTGTGACAAAATTAGTGATAGGTTCAACATCGTATTGACAAATAGATTATAGATTGGTGATAGAGACCTTCCTAGAGATATTTATAAAAAATTGATTGAGGAAGTTATGGGCCAATTGGTAGAAGGAAAAGACCTAATTCCTCATTAAAACATTATACCAGTCTAAGGCAAGTCTTGATAGGGACATGGGAAACATTCAAAGGACTAAGGCATCATCAGGGCCTATCAAATAACAAGTGTGTTTAAATGAATGAAAGTTTTATTGGGGGTCCTCCTTACTCTTAAAATAGTTGAATTTGGGAATCTCCCATTTTGCAGGATAGGGATGAATAGGTATGGAGGGGTGGATGGGTTCATTACAAATCTCATCATAGGTTAAGACATTATGAGATCCAAAAATTGAGGCCTCGAGCATCTACATTTTTTCCATCATCATTGTGATGAGATCCACTTTGGGGTTAGGGTGAGAGACTCCCCCTAATGTCTAAGGGGGTTGATAAGATAATTGGGTCATGGAATGCATGCCAGTATGTGGTGGTTCCGAGTAAGTGAATTGAGATTTAAGTATGTAGGTAATGGAAGATGAAGATGGAAAATACCTTGAATATGAAGTAAATGTAATAGGTTGTGTCTGAAGTAAAGTGTAGGTAGAATGATCTTGTGTAAAGATCCTCGTAGTGATGGGTGGAATATTTTTGGGAACAAAAACCACCAAAATATGAAATGGAGTGGAAGAGGTCGATGCAACCGGTGGTTGTGTAGGAATGGGTACAGAAGATATTGATGATGATACAATAGGGGAAATCAATATTGGTATTGTAGATGTTGGTGGGAGAGAAGATGTCAAGGATACAGAGGTTATGTAAGAAGTAGGTGGTTGTCAAATGAGAGTAGGTAATGATAAATTAGTTTGGGTGACCACATTAGCATTCCACAATATGGCAGAGGTGATAGAAATTGGGGGCATGAAAGTGGGTATTCCATAAAGAGTCGGACCTGATGAGTCGCAGGTGGAAGAAGTAGAAAGGTAATATTGGAAGGCTTTGGTGTTATGATCAAGGAATCTAGTGAATTCCTCATCACCTTAAGGTATGGTCACATAAGATTTAGGATCCATTAGAGATGAAATGGAAGGTGGTGAAGGGCTTGAAGGAAAAGGTATACAACTCATGTGGAAAGAAATAGATCACAACTGTTAGTGAGTCCAAACCATACGGAAGGATGGAAAATTGGTACTTTGGGGTTTGTAAAAATGAAAGAAACTAAAAAAAAAATTGAAATGTTTTGGTAGGTGAAATTTTTATTTTTTTACAGAACTTCAAAAACACAGAGACCGATACCGGTCAGTGAACCCATACCGATTAGACGAAAGGACCAATATTGGTTACTAAGCTAATGCCAATTATTGTGAAAATGAAGAAATTTAAAACTTTTGAGTTAGTTTGGTCAAAAGGAACCAAAAAATAGGTTGTGTATAGAAAATTTAATCTAACACACTCAGAGAACCATAATTACCTAGTTAGGATGAGTGAGTGTGGAAAAGAAATAAAAGTGATGAAGTATAAAATCATGCCTTAAATAGCATAAGACAAGAAAGAAAGTCACAAATTCAACAATAAAAATCTAACAAACACGTTATCCTTGGAATAAGATTTTATTGTTTTGTTGGCTTAAGCCTTAGGACTGAATATGAATATATAGAAAGGAGTAGATATAAGGTACCTAGTGTAGATACTAAAATTAGGTCACACTCCCCTTTGGTCCCGTGATGAATTCACCTAGCCATCACCCCATTCACCTCACTAATATTAATTTAATTAATCTAATTAAACTAATTCATTATCCTCACCATATTTATTATTTAAATATCTTAATTTAGATAATATCCACACATACACCTCACCTAGATACCTCATCAAGCCAACTCACCCTAAGACCTATTCTTAGTAAGTTGCTATAACTAACTAAGACTTACCCAAACCCTAAAATCAATGCCTACATTCCATCTAACCACATTCCCACATGCTTACAAGAAGGTTCCAGTTTAATCCTTAGGTTAACAACATGATATTTGAGAAAATAAAGAGGATATCCTTAGTTTAGTAAACCTAGGAAATCACACCATGACCGACACCAGTTATCCCTAACCATCGCCAGTTAAGCTAGAACTGCCGTCAGTTACCCTTTTAACCCCCAAAACAATCTTATTCTCAAGGTTTGAAAAGATTGGAAAAAGTTGGCAAACATTAGCACATTCCAAAGAGATATCACATCTTTTGAGAGCAAATTTTAGTGAGAACACACATACAAGGAAGGAGATCAAGTATTTTCTTCTACACAACCATCCAGCACTTACCCTAGTAATGATCTGATCTAACCAAGAAAAAGGAATGCCCATACAGCCCATGCAAAAGCTTTCCTATGATTGGTGATCATCTGCAGCCTTCAACCTCTTACCAGTACCTCCATCCCTCACTCACAGGTGTCCATGACTAGAATCCAAGTAAGTAAAATGTTATATTTTTCTGGTTCATTTCATTTCATTATTATATTATCACCTGTTATTTACCTAGCCACCCATTGACCTCCTTCAAAACTCCCCCTCCATATACCCATCAAAACCTTGCCAAATCCTACCCAAATCACCCAATACTTCATCCTAACCAACCAAAGTCCTTTGTGCAATCATGAAGGTGACCCATTTTGTGGAATTCCCAATCTTTCATAGTAACTGGCACCAGTTACAACCAACCACCATCAGTCACCCTTAACCAGCATCGGTCTCTGTATGTGCACATACAACCCAGAATAGTGATCTACCCACCTAATTTAACATCACCCTTACTCACATGTAGCCTACCTGAGACCTCTGTTAGACCTGCAGAGATCCAAAACCAATTATTTGACCTTTGGATCCTACTCTAACCTATCCTATTAGATCAGATCTTCCTTATTGTGTTCAAGTGAGATACCTACATCATTTCAAATTACAATAGGATTTACTTTATTATTCACATTAAATTGTTTAAAACAATGGACTAACAACTGTTTAGGATGTATCACACTTCACGGATCTAGCAAGCACTAGGCAATTCACTGCACATATTGTTTAATTATTTTTGGTGGTCTTGCTTTCATTATAGGTAGTTCCTCCTAACCAAAAGGAATACCTCACAATCAGCTGTGGATTTAGAATTCATATGCGCGCAACAACCCAACAACTAGCATTTCAATAGGTATTCCTCCTAGGCCCGTTACCCTATCTGTTTCGTCAATACTTCAAAGAAACGTCTAAGAATCAGGTGAAACATTTTGGCATGCCCAGTGGGACCCATCTAGGGTTCCTTGCATTTTATTCATTCCTAGGAAAAGTTGTGTTTGTTTCCCTTCTGAAAAGCATACACATTAATTTTCTTCCTTGGTAACCTACTCTTTCTTTCTATTTGTTCTAAGAGAAACTTTTTTTTTGTGTATTTAAAAAAGAACCATTTCTTCATGTTTTTTGCATTGTAGTGAAAAAGCATCCCTCTTCCTCTTCATCTTTTTGTGTCATCTAACTTCACACTTTGATTTGGGCTTAAAAATAAGTGCATTGCATTCTGATTTATCACATTATCTCACATTAATTGAGGGAAACCTATACACTAGAAGTCATGACCAGCTGATGGCTAACAAATGAACCATAGAAAGCACATCTCTCTCTCTCTCTCTGTGTCTTCCCAAATTGCACAAATTTGAAACAAACACATATTCTTAAACAACATCTTTCTTGGGAACGCCTATCAATAATCACACTGATCTAAGGATTGGTAGGTACTTCCCAGCTTGCTACTCTGTCAAGTCATACTTCAGAGCAAAGCCTGCCCCCACCATAACATACCTAAAACCTCACCTTTTAGATCTCCTTCTTCATAGGAAGCCATCCTCACCAAAAAACTCTATTTCATAGTTCATGTGTCACTCCTTAAATAGCATAAGCTAAAAAAATATAATAGAAAAGGCACTCCTAGGATCACATTTTTCTTGTTCATCCTTGCACACTCCTCATCATAGCTAGTGTATTCCAGCTTCACATGAATATGCCTGGACCATATTTTCATCATTCTCAGAATTCTGCATCTGATTCCACATCAAATTTTAATTCAAAACCACTATTCTTTCATCACTATTTCAATTTCAAAGTGACCAGTGTCGGTCCAGTGACCTTCATTGGTTACCCTCTAACTATCGTCGTTTATACCTAATCGGCGTTAGTTCTAGATCCTTTTGTTAACCTATTTTCATTAATCTTTTTCCACTTCTCATAGTCCCTGTCAGTACTATCATCCCCATTAACATTGTAAAACTCATTAGATTTGGCATATTTGTCATATTTGACTTTATACCTGGTTTTTCACTCATTGTCCATTTTCTACAGTGATCGGTAGTGGTTACCCCTGACCAGCGTCGGTTTTCCCTAACCGACATCAATTAGCATATTTCACTTTCCAACCAACATTTGGTATCTAATACACTTTTTACTATCAAATTCAACTATTCCTACTATTTTTCTGTGTCATTTACAGAGAAGCAACCCTACCTGATCAGTACCGGTTCACATGGTGCTGACCCAAAAACAAGCAAGCGCACTTGTATTTCATGCCAATTTTCAATCACTCCCACCTATTCCTTCACCACCTTCCATTTTATCACCAACCGTGGATCCCATCTAACCTATCACTATTGCTATCAGAGATAAGGAGTTCACATGAATCCTTAACCAAAACCCTACCACTTTGTAGTTTTACCTTTCCCATTCATCCACTCGAGATGCCTTGGGTCAGTTGATATATGGCATGCCTATATCTATCCCCCCTGACTCTCACTCCCACTCCTGCATCGGCCCCATCTAGCTCTGTGTTACCCACATCTACTTTACCCCTGGTCATTTCATAGCTCGGTCCTATACCCACTATGAATTCTGCGTCTATCACCTCTGTGGCACCCGCCACATCCACCATACCTTCAACAACTACCCAAAATGTGACCTCATCTGCCACTAATGTCTCACACATACCCATAACTACAGTACCACCTTTGGTGTTCGTGACCCCTACCCCTTTTTAGAACATGGTACTTTCCATGCCACAATCATTAGCCCCCATTACCACTAGGGTTACCACAACCCTTCCACCCCCATATATATACTATCAGCAGCCTCCTGTTTCATCTATTATTCACTCTGGGTACGTACCCCCTGTTTCACTACCTTCTTCTCAATCAACCTACATGGCAAAACTATACACTCGAGTGTCACCCCATTTATATGCCCAAAACCAACCCTCTCATGCTATAGGAGGCACCCAATCATCACAACCTACTAATGACCTAATCAAATTAATGTCAGACGAGATGCAAACATTGGAGGCATCGGTTTCCAGCTCCTGCAACGCTCTCATTTACGATGAGATTTACAACGAGCCCATCCACCCATCCATCCCTATCCGCCGATACCCCATGCATTGGAAAATTCCTAAATTCAATCATTTCAATAGCAAAGAAGACATGCAACATTTTTATTCATTCAAACATGGGTGTTATCTGATCGCTCATGATGATGCTTTTCTATTACAAATCTTTCCTATGTCTTTGATTGGACCTGCATTAGATTGGTATAGTGGGTTACCTAGACACTCTATATTCTCATTCAATTAGGTACCCCAAGCATTCTTGGATCATTTCTCTATTAATATCATCAAGAAGGTTACCATGACCGACTTATACTCCAAACGCTAGTATGAAGATGAATCTATCACATATTTTGTCACTCGCTGGCATAGCCTGATTAATCAACTCACCTTCCAACCGCCACAAACAGAACTCATCGATCTCTTCACATAGACTTGTGCTAGACATATCTCACTGACCTTGTAGGTCTAAACCTTTCGAACATTTTATGAATCATTATGGCACAAAATTTAGAGATTCATGCCATCGAAGAGAAGAAAATACAACTACGTAATAAGAATTTGGCATTCAAGATGAATGATACCTCTTCTTCTTATAAACCACAAAACAATTATTAAAAATCTAAAGGCACCGATAATGTAGTGGTACTCAAGGCTATCCCAGCTCATCCATAAAATCAGGATACCCCCTCATCTAATCTCTCACCCATCCAAACTTTTCAATTCAGACAAGAGTAGCAGAAATACACCCCAATTGGGGAACCTTACTCTTATGTCTTAGAAAATCTTATCAAAGCTAGAGCCATTACCCTTCCACCTATAAAACCACACACTGGTTTTGGCCCTGATCACCCTATGCCTGCATGGTATAAAGAACATGACTTCTGTGACTATCATCGAGTAAAGAGTCATAGTGATGACAATTGTATTACTTTTAAAAACATTATCCAAGAAATGATCGAGAAAGGTGAGTTAACTATGGATAATCCTAACGCACTTGCCAACAAAAACCTACACATTTTCAAGGAACCATGTCCCTTTTTCTGATCAAACCGGTGAGACCTCAACTCATGATACCCATACGTGCGAGGTCCACACTATTGTTAATGACATACCTGTCGCCTTCCAATTACCTCACATTCCCTCCATAGAGGAAATCTAGCCCGAAATCCTTTTTCCACGTTGGATCCCACCACATTTACTCCTCCACCCGTATAGGAACACCTTTCATCTCCTTCATCACCTATGGAGGAGTCTTCCACTAACTTCAAGACCATTTCACCTTTGGCTTCTCCGCTTAGAGAACCGTTACCCACATTACCTCCTCCACCCACAGAGGAGCACCCATTACCTCCTCCACCCACATAGGAGAACCTATCCATTCCTCCACCTATAGAGGAGAACCCATCATCTCCTCCACCCATCACAGACCAAGTCAAGATACCTTTGCCTCTTGGTGAGTATTCTCCATCAACTACCTAACATCCTACAAACCTACTTTCGACTCTCTTACCTACGGAAGCTGAAGCTATCCAATTTCTCGTCTCTAAGACACATTTTACTGGAATTTCCATTAGGTCCTCATCCACTCCACCTATAGACATGACATTCTCACTTTTGGCCAATCACTTAGATTATGTGGATAGAGCCTTATTATGGGGGCATCTTCTACTTCTGGTCTCAACACAGATGCAGATGTCACTTACTGATACTTCCACTATCTAGCCAAAAGTATTCTGACCAATCGAACCAAATACAACCACCTGTATAACCATTCCTTCCATGACACTCATCATAGCTCAACATACACCCTTACCCATAACCCAAACTACATCTAAACCCAAACCCACACCTACAAAATTTTCCTCGACTAAACCTATTACCACCTTAGGGGTCACCCCAACCACCAGCATTACTCATCCACCTATTAAATTGGATTTAGCTGCATCCTCCAAAGTCAACACCACACGTACTCTGACAACCAAATAGAAGCACCAAACCCATAGAACTCATACCCCAGCTTTTCCAATCACACCTTTTCCTATCTCACCTGTCTTAGGACCTCAGTTTCCCAACATGGTCAAGAAACCTCCACCCATCAATAAACCATTAACAAAACCCATTCCTTCCTCACAAACCTCTAACCTACCTAGATTCCCAACACGACGTACACCCACACCTGAAACATCGCTACCAACCATACCTCCAATACCCTCAGCTATTTCTTCACTCCCCCCTACACTCCAGTCACTTTCCCTCACACCCCATGTGTGACCTATGTCATCTACCTTCACAACACCTCCGTTATCCCCGTGGGTAACTCGCCATCTTCCCCCATCTGCCTTTTCTTTTATACCTCATACACCCATATCAAATTTACCCAAGAAGGTGCAACCTAAAAAAAAACTTTGCTACCCCACAATAAGGTAGTCAAAACAACCATACACCCTCTTGCTTGTTCACCTACTATACCCCTACCTAAACAGACACGACCAATGTCAAAGACCATGCCAGCACCCAAAATCATGACTTGACCTACTCCCGCTTCTACAAGGACTATTCCTCCACAATCAACTACACCTACACCCAAACCCACGTTCACTTCCCATTGCAATCCACTAGCGGGGTCCTATGCCAAAATTTTAACCAACCTCCTTGAGACTTCTGTCATCACATTACCGCCACTCAAACCTTATGACCCCCTCAAACCCAAGCCAAAAGGGTTTGATGACACTAAAATTTGTGCCTACCATCGTGTGTGTTGGTTAGATATTTTGTTAAGCCAAAATATGAGGTTTAACCACATTACATGGGATTTAATCCCTCCTCAAAGATAGGTGAGGTTGCCTGTTTATTACTAGTCTAAAACATAGCAGAAATAATATACAGTATTCACACTAATCTAACGATTGATGTTGCAATAGAATCATGAAATCCATATCCATAATAGGTGAATATATTTCTCTTTTGAAATGAAATGGATCGAAAAGGAAATTATTTATTATGGAAGAAACACAATGAAAAGGAAATGAGGGGAACATACTTTCTTTTGAGAAAACACAGATCACTAAATAATCATACGAGTTTTTAGACAACAAATGTAATGTTTGAAATGATTAGCACAATCAAGATGCTAAACAAAGAATAGCTTAAGATTATGAGCATAAGATTAATATCTTAATAAATATATATCTCACAACACAAATTTTGCAAAATAGCATCAGCTTCTATTCCTCAAATGATTAAAAGAAAATGCAAAGTATTTCTTCTTACAATAGATCTCAATATTCTAAAAATCTCAACCTTTTGGAATGCATAAGCATCCCTTATTTATAACAAAAGGAGTTGAGAGAAAATAGGATAAATCCTAGAAAATAGTCTTTTTAATGAGAGTCCTATTTTACTTGACTCTCACGCAGGAGACCAAGTCAAAATTTGCTTCCTATGTGACGAAACAAAAATGAAAAATACATGTCAATTTTAGGATTGAAATGACATGCAACATTATGCCTATTTTGTTTCATCATATTTGTATTCCTCCAACAAAGCATGCTTGTCCTGAAATTCTTGGAACTTTCAAATTATTCCCTGCATCTCATTTTCATCAAGCACGGTGGAATGATCACTCAGGACTTCACATGTTTCCTGAGTATCACTCACGTTACTAGGAAGTTTCTTCAATCTCTTGTTGAGTTTCCTCAGTGTTTCCAAAGAATGTTCAATCTTCATGAACCTATCAATGATTTCCAAGATAAAATCATCAGTTGGTTCGTGCTGAATTGATTCTTAGATCTACTTGTAAAGATCGTCAATGGGAAGAATAATTTAGCTTTCATTCAACACTTTAGTGCAGATCTTGATTATCTCTTCTTCTATGTCATTTGTGCCATTAACCAATTGATCTCTTGATTACCTCAATTTTATACAAGCTTCATTGAGAATATTTATTCAAAATCAAATGGCTTTGGTCAGTTGAAAATGATTTGTCCCCATGTGGAATGATGCCTTCTTTGACCAAGATGTGGGATGAAACCTATTTCAGCACGTATGGAGAGCTTAAAAAGTTAACTCTAGGTTCTCAACTTCTACCAAAAAATCATCATCCATTTTCTTCTCCATCCTTCTTTATATCCTCTAAGGATTTGTAGACTTCCATGGTGTCATCAATGACCTCTTTTCCTTACAGGAGTAGCCTCTGGATCCATTTTTCGATCTGTTCTCCCCTTCTCATTAATTGTTCTCAATCATGGGTATCGATGATAAATCGAACCTGAGTAGGAGTAGAGGATGACGGTGTTGACTTAGGAGGATTTGAGATCTTGAGTAGTACTTTTGTCATCTGTTCTACTTTCTCTTTTAGCTCATCTCTACTTGACTTTGTTTCCTTTAGATTCTGGCGCAACACATTCATGACATCTTATGCATCCTGCTATGTTCTCCCTCCATTGTTACTTTTCCTAGATCAACCCTTGTGATTTGATAATCGGTGACCATTATATCATCCTTGGTTTTGTTAGCCATGGGAGTGGCAATTTGCTACAAAATTATGCCCTGAGGCATCCACTGAAACCCTTGAAACTATTTTGGGTTTCTTGGCAGACTTGGTAGGAGTGACCTTGAGGGAACTGAAATCAAAGGCTGGTAGATGGAACTACCACCTTCCTCTTCCTTGGGGTTTGATCTATTAATCATTGAGGCATACTGGAGAGAAGTTACTCCCATCGTAGGTGTTATGGTCGCATCTTTAGGTAGAGGAAGGTTTTCTTGTGGGGTGGTGATCATTGCGAGTATAGTGTCCGTGGACAATGGAATTAGGGAATGAAGTTATAGAAGGAGGAGGCATATCCATGGTTAACTTGGGTCTAGTGGGGAGAGGTGAGAGGCCAGAGAATATGCTGGCCATGGCTGAGGAAATTGGTGAAGAAATATGAGGTAAGGAAGGTTGCATGGGAGGAGGAAATGATTCTGGAAATTAAAGCTTGAGAGGTAAGAGGAAGACTTATCTCTAATGAAATCTGCCAACCAAAAGGGGAATGGAGAGGTTGACCAAACTCTTCTCCTGAAGGAAAATTTCCTTGTTCTGGTGGTGGAGGTGAATCAAGTATCTCAATCGTTTGTGGGATAGTGGCCAATGATGTGGTCACTTTCTCTTCTCCCTTTCTGACAAACTTAACCTATTATTGGCCTTTTGGAAGAGTCCTTATCCTTTTCCTTTTTTCCCTTGGAGGGTCCTGACTTCCAAAGTAGCTAGCTTTGAAAAACTATCCCTTCTTTATAACTCATTCCCCAAGAAATGAGCCATGCCTTAGTACAGGAAAGAATTTGAGTAGCTCTTCCTGCAATCAGAAGCTTTCTCAACGAGTGGACATAATCAATGGCTGGGAATACATATCTGGTCTTCATTCATCCCATCATACGAGGTGTCATAGGACACTTTCATTATCCATGGTAACCTTCTGGGATGTCATATAGATCTAACATCTAAATATCTTCAAGTGTTAACCTAATATTATCCTTTCTTTGGATGACAACTTCATCCTGAAGATCAACCCAAATGTCTTCTACACTGGGCACATGTAGATATAAGGTCCCATATGACTTAAGGACTCCTTGGAAATCAAACCCATCTCTGTGCTTCATGTGATTTTTTAACTTTTCCTACAAGCTCGTGCACCACAGTTCTTGGCTTTAAACACTATTGAGCACATGTACCGTTCCTATGGAAATAGGGAAGGAGACGGTGGCCTTGTGCTTACTATGTCAGAATTTATGAAAATCCAACAATTGTCTAACCAACTCCATTAGGATCTTCTTATCACCCAGGAACCTGGGAAAATCGGAAAGGATCACCCAAATACATGACCACCGGAAGGTATGTGAACTTCTTGAATTGCAAGAAGATACAACCCCATTTCGATACTTTCGGCCCATGCCTCATCAGAGACTCTTCTCTTCCTTAAATCACGGTTCAACATGCAGATGTTCTCATAAATGAAGGCATCATTCACTCTTCTGAATTGATCCTCGGACCCCTTCATTGTCAGTTGAGGGAAATACTGATATATATGTTTTTTTTGCCTTATTTCCCTTTGCATGTCCAACCCTTAATAATTTCTCATGCCAGCTGCTGCATAGGTGATGTATGACAGGCATATAGAATTTTCCAATAGTCAAGATTGTTTTCATCTGGGAATCTATCTCATCACTTATAAGACTGCTCCAATCGATTCCTTGGTCGTTCTTCTTTATGATGACCATGAATTGATATATCTACCCTTGAGAATTCTCTCAACTCAGGGAGTCCAAATACTCGACTTAGTAGGGTAATGATATCACTGATTTCAAGGATGAAATCACTCCTAGGGACAAACTTGGGAAACCTAGAGATGGCTGGCTTGGCCTTGATTAAGAACTTTTTGTTTACATGCCTGATACAATCTTCGTGATCATTGTCCCACGCCTTCTATGCTGACTTGAAGGTTTAAATCAACATATTCCTACAAAGTTGGGCAATCTTAAGAGGTCATCAAAGAAACCCCTGTCCAACTTCACTATGGTTTCTCCAGCCTGATTAATTTCTCACTGAGCGGGAATACTGAGTCATAATTAGAAGCATAGGCCAGAATGATCTCAGGGCATTGTGCACACATTGGGAATCTTACTGCGAGAGGAAGGCCACTGCCAGCTATTGAATTCATCTAGGGACTCTGATAAGAATCCTTGATTCTATGTTTCAAAATTCTTCCATGTCTATATTACCGAGATCCGTATGGCTTGGATGTCGTAATTGCAATCTATGTAGGAAGGGGATTCCATCTTCTGGTACTTCTAAATCATCTTTCCTGACCTGTCTGACTTATCCTTAGATTGATCTTGGATCCAACATGAGATTTTTTTGAAGAAAGAATCCCTAGATGACTATCTGGTTGAACAATTGGGCTTTAAAGCTTGTTGAGCAACCCCATAAACCCGCCACACCAACAGGACTTTAAGACTTGTCGAATAATTTGTGAAACCCAACACATTGTAGAGTATAATCAGAAACTAGGTTGTGTTGGACACTTCATAAAATCTGACACACATGAGGAAATTAGGGGGTGTTAAGCACATTACAAAACCTGACGGTTTGCGGAATTTGGAGGATGTTGAACACTTTGTGAAACCAAACACAAGAGGAAGATGGAAGATGTCAGGAACTTTGCGAAACCTGACACAAATGGAAATTGAAGAATGTTAAGTAGCTTTCGAAACCTGATACAATGCAGAACCAGAATGGTGTTGAGCACTTCTATAAAACCCGATACAAATGCGGAAGTTAGGATGGATGTTAGAGCACTCTGTAAAAACCCAAAACATAAGTGTTTCAGGTTTCTGATATGTCAGAACAAATAAAATCTCCTGCCATGCTTGTAAGTTAAGTTTTATAGATTATACCCAAAAACCACAAGAGTATATCCATGAAAGGAAATAAGAAAACACCTAAGATGGATTTTTAAACAAGGGTTTTCATGGAAATTCAGCAAAAATGAAGAATACAAACCTAAACCCTAAACCCAGAGGCAAGAAAAAGAAAGAGGAAAAATGCCGAAAGAACGCTTCAAAAATAAACCCGAAGATCACAAAATGATAAGAAGAGAAAAATAACTTCAATAAATTTGAAAAATGATCGAAGATGGATCACGAGATCAATTGAGAAGTTCAATTAGGTTTGGATGTCGAAGGAGCATGTACGAAAAATCCACGCAACAAAATATGTCAAGTAGAAATGACATGTAAAATCAGAGTATTTATAAATCCTTAGCATTTATTACACCTCATTCAAAATGTGTGCCAACTAACCAACTCAACATTAATGCCATGTCATCATGCTCAACACTTCTGAAAACCCAAAACAAAGGATCATTTTAGGTTTCAAGTTTCAGGAATCAACTAGCATGTAACATGTTTTTTGTAAGTTATGTTTCGATGCTATTGGGTTCCGAAAACCCAATACTCGGGTTTCAGGTTTTGGAAGACACTCAACATGAAACATGTAAAAGACATGTTTACATGTGATGGAAACCTGAAAACCTGAAAATCTCCTTCAAAGGGAATTTTTATGAGGTTCTGTCAAAATTTTTCTATGGTTATCTCAATTTTAGTTGGAATCACTAAAAACGAGATAACAATGTGCCAGGACACAATGTGGAGAACTGTAAGACCTTGAAAACCATCCTTATCCAATTGTGTGCTCCAGAAGCCAACTTTAACGATGATGACATTCTCAACAAGGACCCTGCTTCATTGATGCCCATTCCCACACTACCCACTCAATAACCACCACCACCACAAATCCTCAAACCACCCCCAAGATTTGAAATTAACATGGTTCGCATAAGAGAACTTACCACGCCACCACCCAAATTTCATTGTGCCGAACTCACCTCAGAAGGTGTTTCTCCTCCTGTAGGTTTTTTCCTATCATGTCATTATATAACTCACCCTACACCTTATCCATTTAATGACTCCCCTCATATCAACATGATACATGTCACTGCCTGTGCTCAGAAAGATAAAGGTAAAGAAAAGGAAACTGACCCACCAATCAATCCTATACCCAACATAACATCTGCACCCATACCTAAAATCACTATTTTTGGCCCCACATATCCCATTTCTAATGGAGTCACACATCGAACCATGCTCAAACAATTACACAAGTCTCCCCTCAAAATTTCCTTATATGACCTCATTCAAACCTTAGAATCCCATTGTCAAGCTTTCATGGAGGTTCTTCAATCTATTAAGGTTTTTCCCAATGACCCTATACCCGTAGCCTCCATTATCAAACCCCATCATGTAGCCTCTCTCACTAAATTATCACCTGCATCTTCACCCCACCCTATTCACTAAGTAGCCTCCCTTGGCTTATCAGAGGAAGAGATTGCACCACACCAAAACGATGACTCAAACCCAGCTCTCTTCATCTCTATCCACATCGATGACATACGGGTATGACGTGTGATGATTAATTGGGGTGCTAGCATTAATATTATTTCATCCCATGCATTTGCTCAAATGCATATACCTGATAATTACATGCATAAACATCCTATCATGCTGTATTTATTCAATGATGCTATTACCTCTACACTAGGCACTGTCATCCTCCACATTCGCGTGGGCCCCCGCACTATCCCAGATTTTTTCTAAGTCTTGGAGGGGGAGTTTCAATATAACTTGTTGCTTGGAAGACCCTAGTTTCATGTCATGGGGTGCGTTCCTTCCACTTTGCATCATTGTGTAAAGTTTGAACATGAAGGACACACCTATACCATTCCAACTAACACATCACCTTTCAAAACATGAAACATGCTTTACCAACCCAATGATGTGCTCATACCCGTTAAAGTTTCTACCTCCGTGACCACTACCGTTTCAACTACACCTCCACTTACTAGTACAGTTGTTTCTTCTACCACACATGCATCCTCCATTACAACCACTTTCACAACCTCCATGGCTGACCCATTAACCTCCCAATCCATCATCTATACCTACCTCCGCATTGACCTCTGACACCTCATCTATTCCAGCTACCTACATACCAACCATCGATTCCTTGGAAGGTGTTTTTCAATGCCTCACTCTGGGGGAGTACCGCCAATATAGTGTCTCCACATTCCTTACTCCACAAGAGTATGGAAGTCTTCACCAATACCCTCATTATGATCACCACATAGGATAATGCCTCCTTTATGGTGCTCCTCATCTTTATACCAATCTCACCTATAGAGGACTTGATACTACCACTTACACACCTGAACCATCGTCACAAACCCGCCCATTTTCCACTGACTTCCAATCACTTACCAATCACCATTTTTCCCACACCTTCCTGCATCGATGTGTGTGGAATGGTTTTGGTTTTGGATTTTATGAGAAAGGGCACCATACCATTATTCCATGTACCACCCACAAACATAACGACCGTAGTGGTATCAGTTTTCTTGAACCACCTACCAACAGGCCCGCATTGAACTCATTAAGGACACTAGCCCTTGTCCACCTTCTTCACATGCTCCACCTTCATCACCACCCTCACTGACAGAGTTGATGGATCCTAAATCTATCCCTCCTAACTTTTTTTTTCATAAACACCATATCCTTGGGGCCTCTAACATATCAACATGAGGGCGAGGTCCCTTCCGCTCTTCCCTTCCTATATCCTGAAATGATCAATGATGATACACCTTCAATTAACATCATTCAATGTATGGATGATGAATCTATACTCACCTAACTTGGTGTATAAGACTCATATATTCATCAATAATTCCCCTCTGAGATGCAAACCATGTTGAATGAATCGACTATCGAGATCAACATTCATACTCAGGATGACCCGCACATCCTAAATATCAATCAATCTTTAGATGTTGTTGAACAAGAAGTCATCACTTCTTTTCTCAGAGATCATAACCACACTTTCACTTGGTCTTACATAGAAATTCCCAGTATTGACCCCACCATAGTGGTCCATAATATCGTAACTATTCCTGATGCCAAACCCATCAAACAAAATCTGAGGATGCACCCTCACATTTCCCTTCTCGTTAAATAATAACTTCAGTGCCTTCTTTATGTTTCCTTCATCTTACCCATTGATTATCCTCATTGGATTTATAACATTGTCCCTATCACTAAGGTGAAAGGGGGACTCTATATTTGCATGAACTTCCATGACCTCAACCTAGAATGTCTAAAAGATGACTTTCCCTTACCCAGTATTGACCAGCTAGTTTACCTTACCGCTAGCCATGAGATGTTATCACTTATAGATGGCTTCTCGAGTTATAATCAAATCCTACTTGCCCCAGAGGATCAACACAAAACCTTGTTCATCACCCCTTGGGGGAGCTTCTACTATCGATTCATGCCTTTCGGCCTTAAAAATGCTGGTGCCACATATCAACGGACTATGACTTACATCTTCCATGACATCATGCATTGCATATTGGAAGATTATGTGGATTATCTCTTAGCCAAATCTAAACATCACTCTGAACACCTTGCCGTCCTTAAAACCATTTTTTACCACCTCATTAAATATTGCGTCCACCTTCATCCTAAAAAGTATGTTTTCATGATTCTCTCAGGAAAGCTCTTGGGATTTATCATTTCACTACATGGTATAGAATTTGACCCTGCTAAAGTCAAATCATGTCTGGAAATGCTTCCACTCACTAACCTTAAACAACTCCGTAGCCTGCAGGGTAAATTATAGTCTATTCGTCGTTTCATTTCACAATTATCTTATCGATGTCAACCATTTAATCATCTGCTCAAGAAGGATGTCTCCTTTAAATGGGATTATGACTGCCACAAAGCTTTTAAAGCCTTAAAAAAATACCTTCTCCAACCACCTATCCTCATTCCACCTAAAGATGATCAACCTTTTTACATATATATCTCAGTTACCGATCATTCCTTGTGAGCCATGCTCGCTCATCACAATGAACAACACAGAGAGCAGGTGGTTTATTACATAAGTTGTACTCTTTTGGACTATGAAACCCGATACACCCATCCTGAAAAACTTTGCTTATCCTTAGTTTTCATTGCCACCAAACTCCGTCATTACCTACTTAACCACAAAACCTATGTTGTGACCAACACCGACCCCTTACACTTCATGTACGCCAAACCTTATCAAAATCAGCATGCCACATGATGGCTTATGCTTTTAGCTGATCTTGACCTTGAATTCATTCAAAAAAATTCCATCAAGGTCCAAGCTATCTCCGACCAATTGGCTGATGCACCTATATCTGGGGATCAACCCTCTAATTTTGACTTTCTAGATGAGTTGATTGCTACCCTTTCCCTGGACAAACTCCCTTACCAAATGACACTCTTCTTCGATGATTATAAGTGTCAGAATGGGGGTGGGGCTACTATTATCCTCATTCCCCTTGATTGTGAGCCCATGCCTTTGTCTTTTGAACTAGATTTTGATTGCACTAACAATATTTCAAAATACAAAGCACTTGTACTAGGTCTCCAAGTCACCTACGCCCTAGATGTCAAATCAATCAACATATTTGGTGATTCTCAATTGGTCATAAACCAAGTCAAGGGTATATACGAATGTAATAATGAGATACTTCAAAAGTATAAACATCATGTAGATGTACTTTTGACCACCTTTGATCATTACACCCTTCAAACCATCCCACATTCAACCAATAAATTTGCAGATACCATGTCCTACTTAGCTTCCCAAATACCCACTTCGCCCACCGATTCTAAAATATTTTTCACCATACAACACCTCCAATCACCTTCTTATTTACCTCATGATGTTTACTCCATCGGAGCCGTCACCTCTAACCCATGTGACCTTTGGTACCAACAATACTCCGACTACCTTTCTCTGTCCATCTTACCTCCTAATATTACCCATAATAGACAACACACCTTCCTTAAAAAGGTCTCTCGTTACGTCATCCTAGGAGGACTCCTCTATAAGCATAGCTTTGATGGTATTCTCTTACGATGCCTCACAAGTTCTGAAATTTCTTATACCATTAAGGAAGTTCATGATGGAATATGTGGAGGTCACTTTAGTGGCCTTGCTATTGTTAAGCGTATTCTTCGTTTGGGCTATTACTGGCCGACCCTTAACCATGATTTTTACTACTACGTAAATAATTGTGTAAAATGCCAACAACATTCTAATCTTCATCATACACGTAGTCATGCCTTACAGGTCACCCGTGACCTTTGGCCCTTATCTCAATGGGGTTTGGATCTTGTTAGAGAAATCAATCCCCATTCTTCCCAATGCCATAAATGGATCATTACTACTACCGAATACTATATGAAATTGGTGGAAGCCATACCACTCATCTCCATGAGAGTTGAGAAAATATGTGAGTTCATTAACAACCACATCATTTATCGCTTTGGTGTTCTTCATTGCCTCATCACTGATAATAGAAAACAATTCAAAAACAAAACATTGCAAAAAAAATTATGATGCCTTCGGCATTCAACTTAGTTTCTCATCACCTTATTACCAATAAACCAATGGCCAAGCCGAATCCACTAACAAAACCCTAAACAAAATTCTTATGAAAGTGGTTAATGATATGGGGAAGGATTGGCATACACATAGTCTTTTTTCCCTGTGGGCATAGCGCACTAGTATTTACACCTCCACTGTTGCCACACCATTTTCTCTGGTCTATGGTACATAGGTAATTCTTCCTCTTGAAGTCTAGATTCCCTCACTCCGCATTTCTCTCCATGACATGCTCAATGATGATGACTTTCATTAGGACTATTTAGCACAGCTAGAGTTACTAGACGAATGGTGTCTTAATGCTCTAGATCACCTTCAAGTTTACCAAAAACATATCAAATGTGCCTACGATAAACATGTCCATGCAAGAACCTTCTAAGTCAGTGACCTCATCCTGAAATAAAATCAACATGTAACTAAAGCAGAAAAAAGAAAATGGGGAAAATTTTCTCCTAATTGGCTTGGACCATACATCGTGACTCATACTTATGGATCAGGTGCTTATCGTTTATCATCACTTGATGGTAAACTTGAACCTGAGCCCCTTAAAGCCTTGCATCTTAGACCATTATATTGTTGAATTTTAAGTCCTACCCCACCCTTTGTCTCTTTCCATGCTCGTCCCTTAAGTTCTATCCACTCCATACACCTCACCAACAATTAAACAAGAATCATGTGAGTACCTATCACTTGTTATCTTCTCTTGAATATATGTACCATGGTGCTTCACATAAAATGATTCTCATGGATAATTTTCATCTACCTTTAGATGAGATCCCATGATAGTTTCACCTTGCCTTTTAAATAAGATTCCTATCCTCCACCTTGGTCTAGTCCATGACTTTAAAGCCTTCACATGGGACCAAACTCCTTGAGTCAAACTTCTAATAAAAATATGACTCCCTAAAAAGGAAATCTTCCCCTCAGGAATCGTTGTTGTAAATAGACTGCTCCCTCAAAGGAAAACTATGTAATGCTCTTAAAAAAACGAGAGCAATTGAAGCTTCCCACATCGATCAACTTCACGAAGACCTCAAGGAGTTAAATTTTCTTCATCCCATATAGACTTCTAACATCGATCAGTATTCCCAACTATCAGTCACAACAATACAATTTTTATTCATGGACTTACCCATTGTGACCTAGGATCTCTTTCCCGAAGCGCATGTTACCTATACCATATAAAACTTTACCTACCTTTTACCCTTCTTACCATTCCCACTCCCATTTCCTACTACCTCAAGGGACTTCTTGGAACTTAGACATTTGGTGATCATGTGACTACTTTTCACCATATAACAATCCCTCATGTAATGTCTTTAGGGTCTTACATTCATCACCTCTTCCAAGGTATGATCTACTCGGTGTAATCCTACCCAATCAGGTGGCTTTATTGCCCCCTCTTATCTTTTAAACTATATTTGTTTACGTTTTGATTACCTTACATAGAACTTGGTCCTCAACGCTTACCTTTGGGGTCCTCTTCTTCTTTCACCATAATCGACATTACCTATATCACTTTACCTTTAACCTACCCACACCTAATAGACCTAAACCCACACCATGCCTAAAACCTACCAACTCATTTTCATACCTCCTCATATTCTTCCCTAGCTCATGGGAGAACTACATCGGCCTGAGGTTCCTTTTCACTGGGACTATGTAGGTAGCACTCCAAGGGCATGGGGCCCTTGGAGGTTAGCTCAGCCATTCTCTACCCTAAACAATTCATCTTCCATGTTCCTCACATTACATCACACCTCACTTCGTTTCCCTTTTTATACCCAAAATTAGAAATTAAACCACATACATAACAAGTTGCTTCATATTTTAATCCTTATCATAATATACATTTATTACACCTACCATTTCTTTATCATCACTATGCATAGATTATACCACATCTCACATATGACCCATATTAACATTCATTTCACAAAATAATGAATCACAACTTCACCAACTTTGAACTCAATCATGCCTAACAAACCTAACTCGATCCATGCCTAAACCAACCTGACTTGATCCATGCCTATACCATCCTGACTTGATCTAGGCCTATACCAACCTGACTCAATCCATGCCTAAACAAACCTGACTAAACCATGCCTAAACAAACCTGACTCCACCATGCCTAACGAACCTAACTCTACCATGCCTAATAAACCTAACTCAACCATACCTACGACCTAACTTGATCCATGCCTAAGACCTGACTCAATCCATGCCTAAACCAACTTGACTAAACCATGCCTAAACAAACTTGACTCCACCATGCCTAACGAACCTAACTCCACCATGCCTAATAAACCTAACTCAACCATACCTACGACCTAACTCAATCCATGTCTAAGACTTGACTCGATCCATGCCTATACCAACCTGGCTCCATCGTACCCAACTGGCCTAATTTCTATCCATATCAAAACAAAAAATCAAAAATCTCATCAATGCACCAATAAATCGAAAATCTCATCACCATATCAAAAAATCTATAAATAGCATGTATCTCATCATATAAATAATTGTGTATCTCAATACAATATACACGGCTATCTCCTCATGTCCATCATCTCAAAATTGTTGGCACGCAGGCTGATACACAATATAAAATGTCATCAACATGTAGGACGGTCTCATATATACAATAAAATAATGAATCAATACAACATCTCTTCAGCACGCAGGCCGGTATATGCTCAAAATATACAAAAATATCTCATACATCCTCACTTTCATTTGGCATGCGGGCCCGTATAAATCACAAAACTTTCTATCATACATAAAAAACTAGGTAACCACATATCAAGACATCTCGGCGAATGTCCTCCATCTCTGTATCACCTGTACCCTCAAACTTCTGGGTCCCTACTAACACCTCAACTAGATCTGGTCTCCATGTGCGCTGGTAGCCTCTACCTGATCTGGCCTCAAAGCTTACTGACTTCTATGTGCTCTCCACACTATGAGTACGGGATCTCATCCTCTCATTAGACGCCTGTTGTGCCCTGTACTCGGCATAAGATATAAAGTCTATCTCTAGCTACCATCAGTTGGTCCGGGTAATATCTAGCCTCACCTAGGGCATCTCAATAACCTAGATACAGGCACAGTCTGTGGTGGTCCCATAGGTCTCGGCCCCTGTACATGTCCTGCGGGACCCTGCTCCGCTCCTGCCTATGAATTAGGACCCATTCCTGGTGCCTATGGTGGTGCCCCTTGCCCCTTTTCCTATATCTGGGCCTATAAAACCCCAATCTATGCTTGGGCTGTGGCCAACTGGCCCTGTAAACATACCACCTAGGCCTATAAGACTGCCACCTGATTATCACACTCCTCTCCATCTCCATCTCATCCATCAGCCATCTAGGCCTGCAGACTGGCCACATGTACACGTAGCTCTACTACCTTTGCCTCAGAAGGTCTCTAGATGTGTCTGCAATATACCCAAATAGGTAATAAGAGTAGCCACTTTCCCCTATAGGGTGTCGCTCTGCACCATGATGGTGGCTAAATCCTGACTGCCCCCGATCTGGGTGGTATGGCTCATAAGTGAGCCGCCCACCACTGTCTGTACCTATCTATGTGCACCTAGACATCATCTATTCATCCATTCCACTACCTGCTTCCTCCTGCGCTATGGGCACTTTTGACTGTGGTAGATGTAAGGGCCTCTCCACGTCATCTCTTCGGTACTTTGGGAAGCACAGAGGTATGTCCTGTTCTAGCCCAAACTGTCGCCAGAATTTATCCACTGGGATCATCTCATACTCCTTGGCATGACGACCATGTATCCATCTCTCTAGCTAGAGCTCAGCTAGCTCCTTATGCATATACCTATATGAGGGGAATCCCACATATGGCCTCTCAGATAATGTCCAATTCGGAAAAACCCTCCAGTAACTACCAGAAATAGGCCACATCATGTGTGGGCCTATCAGATATCCACTCTCTAATCACTGCTAACATCCATCTCCTATACCCCACCCGTACAAATCTCGTTTGGAATGCATCTGCTCAAGGCATCCCTATAGGCCGCACATAAACTATGTGCTCATTCACACTCAGCAGTGCAGTAAAAATGTACAACACATGCTGAACCTGCATAGCTGCCCATATGCCCACAACTCCTTGTATGAACTAGCACCAAAAATGTTGGTGCCCAAGCAAAATGGGTCTCCTCTATCATCATATCATGGAGTACCCCCATCAATGATCAGGAAAAATGTCCACCCTCTGTATCTGGCAGTGTAAAGTAGCACACTGTCTCCATAAAAAAAACCACTAGCCTTGTCTCCTCCAGATGGGTTAGGTACATATCTCCATAACTCAAATTGCTGGCACTATGAAATGTCATCTCAGCCATCCCCTCTGTAAACAAAATCACAATCAGCTCCTTTGATGCCTCGGAGGAGACAGAGTAGACCTATGCACCCAATATGGGTAACCATAGTATCTTGAACATGTCCTCCAGGGTGATAGTAATCTCACCCATTGGTACGTGGAATGTTTTGGTCATGGAATACCATCTATCGATGAGTGTGACCATCAAACTGGGCTTCCAGACTACAAGTTAATAGCGACGAACCCCACTCAAGCTAACTACCTCCACATGCTGCAGCTCCTCTGGGGTTGCATTACGCCGTTTACTATCACCAGTAGAGGTATACCCCTGTCCCACATATGTAGCTACGCTCTTCCCTACATCCAATACAAATAAAACATTCATCTACATTTACCATACCCATACTCACCTATTATGATTTTCCCACACCCTATTTTCACCCTACCCATCTCAACCACCTAGCCCACATCACTTTTGGACCCTTGTTTCCAATAACCTAACTGGTACCGGTTCATCTTTATCAACCTCAGTCACCCCTTAACTAACATCGGTCACCTGTTTGGTGACTGATACCGGTTCACCCTTACCAAACCTGGTCACTCCTTCACCGGCATCGGTCACCTGTATGGTGACTGAACCCGGTTCACCCTCACTGAACTTGGCCAAACTTGACCAATGCTGGTCACTGTTGCGGTAAATCCCATGATTTCCCAAAACTCCCCTTTTCTAGAAAACCTCCCCCTTACCCCTTTTACCCACCTACAATGACCTAAAATACCCTTGGACCTCCACCCATCCCCCCTATCCCATTTATTACCCTCCCGAATCATATTTTTACCCACTATTCCCCCCATTCCCAAATTTAATCCATCCCCATCCACAAAAACAAAACAAAACAAAACGCAACTCTCCACTACAATAAACAATTTCCTAATCCCCTACTCTATCTAATCAAATACACCTAGAGTAGGGCACTTACCTTGTCGTGCTGCCATCATCTCAGTGGCACTTCTATCCATTGCACCGGTGGCTCACCTGATCCCTCTCCAGCCTCTACCATCACCAAATTGCTACCCGCAACCTCTAACCAATCAAATCCCTCGCACTGATCCTGTAGACCCGCTTCTCACCAATCGATCAACCATTATTCACACTACCAACTCAATGCTCTATTCCATTTGAGAAATTTTCTCTCTTTCTCTCTCTCTTTTTATTTTCTCGATTAGCTAAAAGACAAATGAATAAAAAAAATGGATTTTTTGTTTTTATAACAAACCTGACCTAACCGACAATGGTTACCCTTGACCTGCATCAGCCGTGTTCCCTACCTTACCATAGTTAATTGACCTATACGGACGTCGGTTATCCTTGACCGGCATCGATCACCATCACCTACACATTGCCCTAAATTTTAGCCTTTTACCCTATCCCTACCTCTTTTTTTGCCTCACCCAACCTTCACCATATGCATTTACCCCACCCCACCTTTACCCAAACCATTTACCTCACCTTCTTGACCTCATCATTTACTACCTCCCTTTATCCTCCTTTGGGGACTCATTATTTTACCCCTACCTTGGCCTTACTCATGCCATGACCTAGATATTTGGACCTTGACCATCACTAGTGACCTTTGACCTCATGTGTTCGCTATACCTTGTGGCAATGTTACCTGTGTTGTTGACCTAATGACCTTACCTAGCCTATTTCTGTGACCATTTATCCTGACCCTACCTTTGGTGTATCGGAACATACCTAAACGTTCCTACACCTAACCTATGTTGTGCTTCTTGACCATATCCTATACCTTGGATACCAGAATCACTTCAACATCGTTTAGATAAACCTATCGACCTTAGACAATGTAGAGTTTGAATGCTCTTTAACCGAGTAGCATGCTATAGTTTATACGTGTGCGTAGGTTTGACTGTTACTACCTTTGACCCTGACCCATAACCTAGATTACCCGAGTAGACATTTAACCCGTTTTCCCTCATTCCCCACCTTCCCCTTTATCACATTTATCTTTTATCAAACCACTCACCGATTCTACCTTTTACCTCGTCAGTTCCTGGTTTGAGTGGGATCACCTTCACCCACACATGGGGTAACCACATCTTATTTTTGTTATCATCCCTTACTAATACAAGCTATGCAAAAAAAAGGGGAAAAATTTAGACACTAAAATTAGGTTACACTCCCCTTTGGTCCCTCAACAAATAATCACCCTTCATCACATTCACCTAGCCATGACCCCCTTCACCTCACTAATATTAATTTAATTAATATAATTAAATTAATTCATTATCCTTACCATATTTATTATTTAAATATCTTAATTTAGATAATATCCACACATACACCTCACCTAGACACTTCATCAGGCCAACTCACCCTAAGACCTATTCTTAGTAAGTTGTCATAACTAACTAAGACTTACCAAAACCCTAAAAATCAATGCCTACATTCTCTCTAACCAAATTCCCACATGCTTACAAGAAGCTTCCACCCTAATCCTTGAATTAATGACATGAGATCTGAGAAAATCAGGAGGATCTCCCTAGTTTAGTAAACCTAGGAAATCCTACCTTGACCGATGCCTGTTAGCCCTAACTGTCACTGGTTAAGCTGGAACCGCCGTCAGTTACCCTTTGAACCCCCAAAACAACCTTATTCTAAAAGTTGCCAAAAGATTGGAAAAGTTTGGCAAACATTAGCAAATCCTTGAGAGATATCACATCTTCTGAGAGTGAATTTCAGTGAGAAAACACATGCAAGGAGGAGATCAAGAATTTTTCTCTTACACAACCATCCAACGCTCACCCCAGTAATGATCTGATCTAACCAAGAAAAAGGAATTCCCATGCAACCCATGCAGAATCTCTCCTATGATTGGTGATCAGTTGTAGCCTTCAACTAATCACCAACACCTCCATTCATCACTCACAGGTGTCAAGGACTAGAATTTAAGTAAGTAAAATGTTATACTTCTCTAGTTCATTTCATTTTGTTATTATAATATCACCTATTGTTTACCTAGCCACCCATTGACCTCCTTCAACACTCCCCCTCCATATACCCATTAAAACCTCACTAAATCCCACCCAAGCTACCAAATACCTCATTCCAAGAAACCAAAATCCTTTGTGCAATCATAAAGGTGACCCAAAATCCATTCTATGGCATTCCTAGTTTTTCATAGTAACTGGCACCGGTTACACCCAACCACCATTGGTCACCCTTAACTGGCATCGGTTTCTGTATTTTCCCATACAACCCAAAACAATGACCTATCCACCTAATTCTACATCACTCTCATTCACCTGTGATCTTCCCGAGACCTCTGTCAGACCTGTAGAGACCTAGAAGTAGTTACCTGACCTTCGGATCTTAATCTAACCGAGCCTGTTAGATTAGATCTTTCTTATTGTGTTTTAAGTGAGATACCTAAATCATTTTGAATTACAATAGGATTTACTTCATTTCTCATGTTAAATTGTTTAAAATAGTGAACTGACAACCATCTAGGAAGTATCAAACTTCTCGAATCTAGCACACACTAGGCAGCTCACTGCACATATTGTTTAACTTTTCTAGTGGTCTTGCTTTTCATTACAGGTAGTTCTTCCTAGCCAAAAGGAAGCTCCCACAATCAGTTGTGGATTCAGAAGTCATATGCGTGCAACAAAAAACTAACTAGAATTTCAATAGGTATTCCTCTTATGCCTGTTACCCTATCTATTTCATCAATTCTTCAAAGAAATGTCTAAGAATCAGGTGAAACACCTAGAAGCCAACTATGGATGGTTTCAGGAATGTTTTGGTGGGGGAATCCTTAACATACCTTTCAGTATATGATTTTTGAGCTCTGATATGACAATCTAGCTAGAACATTAGTTAGGGCCCACTATCAATGGGTGTTTAAATCCTTGATAGCTACTTCTTGGGATTTGGGGAATGTTTAAGAAATGTGTTATTTTTTTGAGCGGTTTGGAAAAGTGTGTGAAAAGGTGGACTAAGCTTAATTACCCAATCATCAACAAGTCGTGACCTCCGTTGTATTTTATTGTTAATTAGACTACGTGAGATGAATGCAATAATACACATGATGCAATGCAACAATTTTTAAACCCAAATCTAAATATTGAGATTGGATGAGAGAAATAGTGAATAGGAAAAGAGTATGATTTTCACTTATGAAATCAAAAAAGAAAGAATTATTTGTTTTAACTGGTTCCAAATGAAGTATTTCCTTTAGAGAAAATAGAATAAAGAGAATGTTACCAAGTAGAGATTTAGTGAATATTTCATAAAAGAAACAATAAAAAATGCAATCCTAAATGAATATAAAGAACCCACAAATGATGAGGGACCCACCGGGTGTGCAAAAATGTTTTGCCAATAAGAATGTACTTATGAGAAAAAAATTTAAGTTAGAAGGTTGTTATGTGAGGAATACCTGGATATTGTGAAGAGGTTGCACACCATTAAAGACCAGTCTGATCAAGAGCACTCCTTTTTCTCTAGGAAGGACTACCTGAGAAGCAAAGCAAGACAACAAGATATAATTAAAAGTATAGGTTGGTGGATATCCTAGTGGGAGCTAGATCTAGAAAGTGGGGTGCTTGTCAATTCACATTTTAAAAAAAATTAAATGTTGATAAGAACATGAAATAGATAGTCCTACTATAGCTATATAATTTAGGTATCTCACAAAACCACAATAATTTAAATTTAATCCAAATAGTGAGCACAAGATTAAATTTAAAGTGGGTGGTGGGTTGTTAAGGATTGGAGGTGTTACAGAGGGTATTATGGAGGACTAGGTGAGGTTATGGGAGGCTTTGAGAGGTTTTGGGTGAGGAAATAAGCTTGCTAGTCTAAGGGAAAATGCCAGACACAGAGACCAATTCCAGTTGGGGAACCGATGTCGGTCATTGGTTTTAGCTAGGATCAGTTGGCTAACCAATCACAGTAGGGTAAATTGGGTTTCAAAGGTGAAAAGAGGTTGGTTTGGGCTATTTGTGATTACAAAGAGTGTTGGGAAGGCTTAGGCAGGGAGTTGGGATCCAGGTGAAGGCTCGGCATGGGTGAAGGAGCTGGTTGGTAGAATAGAGAGGATCAATTTGGTATTGGGTAGATGGGTGAAAAAAAGTATTTGGGTGAGAAAGGATTCATACAAAAAAAGACAATAAGATATCTAAGACCAAAGCTAAGAACTAACAACTTGGTTAAGATAATTATTTGAGGATCTGGAGATTGGTTGATGGCAGTGATTGGTGGGTGTTCATAGGAGAAATTGGTCTAGATCTCATGCCACAATAACGAATCCTAGGTGCTTCCCTGTGTGAATAATCCAAGGATATGGAATAAGAGGTTGGTTGCTGGTGAAGAACTTGAATCCTCTAGTGCTGTGTTTGATCATCTGAGACTCAATCAAATGCTAGGATATAGATTAATAATCAAAAGCTAACCAAGAGAAGAACCCAGTGAAAGAATGGAAAATCCTTATTTAAATGATCCGATGGTGGTTCCTTTACCAACATCGACTAAGGAATAACTAGCGTCAGTTAGGGAGAAATATTCACATTCACTCAATATAACCTATTTCTTCCCTTTTTTGCGTGGGTCAAGAATGTAATTTGGTTAGGAAGCTTGGTTCTCATTTGAATATGTTAGAAATTGATGGGAGAGCTAGTTGGAAACTAATATTAGTTTTAGAAAGAGTCTCAGTTAGTTAGGGAAAGTGATGACTCAGTATTAGGTGTTAATTGGCCTTGGAATGGGTCCAAGGTGAGGTGGGGAGGTAAGGTGGAGGGGTGAGGTAATAAATGTAATAAAAGGGGACCTAAAGGGTGGTGATCCAATTTTAGGTGTCTACAAGAAGATTGAAAGGATTAACTAATTAATAATGGTTAATTAATTCATTAAAAGAGAATTATAACTAGAAAAGTGTCATTAATTGGCATCCAAGAGAAAGGGGAAAGATATTTAATTAATGAAGTGTCATTAATTGACCAAGACGAAGGAGAATGTTATCTAATTAGTTGGAAACCACTAATTATAACAAAAATATGGGAAAAAGGATAAATACTGAAATTTTAGTATTAAAATTGCATAGTCAAATTTAGGTGTCTACACATATTCTTTCCTCTGTGCTTATGTAACAACTTGAAGAATGCCAATTTTTCTAGGTACCACATTAATCATCTTTCACAATTTTTTTTATTTTCATTTTTTCTTTGGTACGATATTTTTTTTGTTCTATTGCGCTTGCACCTTGTAGTAAGCATAGTAAATTTCTAATTCTGGATTAGAAGGGAAATTTTGTGTAATGTTGTTTGTATCTATGCAAAGTTAGTAAATCATTTTTTTCATTGGCGTCTAGGTCTTGTCCTCCTTTTCTAGTATCTAATCAGTAGCCTCCTTGTTACACTCCATATTGTCTCAGTGGTATATTCCAATTTTTATTTTGGCCTTGATATCCTCCATATTGTGTTTTTGGTGAAGGCATATTCCACCCAAGTGATTTTTGAGGAGGAAGTTCTCACTCCATGTTTTTTTACAAAGATGGTGGTGCCCAACTCAAAATGGCTTGAGGAGATTTTAGAATCTATTGTGGAGTTTTTTACGGTGAGATTAGGGCCCATGGTGTAATTTTCTTTGGTAATGCAACCATTTCTCTTTCTTCTAAAAAAATAGATACCTTAGGTGTCATTTGATCTTGTACTAAAAAATCATTCCTAGTATTTTCCTCCTTTACATCCATTAATGCCTGAAAATAATTTGTTTCGTGATTCATGTCCATGCAAAAAGAACATACCACATTTTGCAAGTACCTCACATATTGTTATGATGTAGCCTAGAATTCATTGTAAATAGCCCAAGGCACATTGGAACATCACTTAGCCTGAATTGAGTGCTCACCTAAAGCATGCAAGGGTACCAAGTCCCTCTTAGTGTAACTTGTTCGAGATGTTATAATGATTAAAAGTATATTCTAGACCCATAACAGGTAATAAAGTAAACCACAACGCATAAACTAGATCTAAAGCTTAACCATATAATAGATTGACTAAAAAATGACTATAATGAAATTTACCATGCAAGAACAATATTCAGTCACATCTAAGACCAATATCCAACCAATATGATACTTTAAATTAATACAATAAGATAAAGAAGATTCATACATTATGATCCAGTTTCCATAGTCTTGTGCGCCAAAAATTCCACAACATAACTCTACAATAAAATTGTATATCCAAACCATGCATATCAATACATATTTATCGGGGTGGGGACTTTCCCTTCACTACCCATGCACCTTCCAAAAATAGGCTACATGCTAATAATAACCATGTTCCCTTACATAAGAATACAAAAGCATAAAATTACTAGTAATTGATCTCTTATAGTTAACCCCTAGTACAAATCCTATTAATAGCTCAAAAATTTGCATGGCACTCGATCTTTTTCTTATAAAAAATAGCCTTGTGTAGCCCACAAGTCTTCATACCTTTACGTGCTCTGCACTCCATTTCAAAAAATAGCCCTGATTTGAAAAAGTGGCTAAGTATTTTTTTCAACTTGTTTATGGGTTTACCCCTATTTTACCATACTTCCACATGCTCCTACACACCCTACGTCTGCACGTCCATTTTTTTTGCACTTTTAACCTTGAGCTGTATTTTCTCAACTCAACATTATCCCACACTAAAGTCATTTCTACCCCCAAAAATGGGTAATCACAATTTATATCTCCAAGAATACATAATAATGAATGAAATAATATGTAATTAATTTAACAAAAATTATGTAGATTTACTTGGCACCTTATTCTTCTACAAGCAAGATTAACTTTGGATATTCATTTTTAATTGTTGTTTCCAATTCCTGCCAATCACTCAATACTTCACCTATATTATTAGGGACATCGGTAACCATGCATTCCAACTCATATTGAGTCATGTTTTATTTTTAATTATATAAAATTATAACAATGTTAGCCATGATGGAGACCATGTCGTCCATGTAATCCATTTTCTATGTAATGAGCTTCCCAATTTCGTTCATTCTTTCCTTATGTGGTTCTTGGGATTCTGAAATCATGTTGCAATTTTATTCTACTAGAGTGAGCCTCTCCATACACTTGAGTGTATAATTATTTATTTCCTTTAGGACCTCATTATCCTCTTGAATTTTCCTTGTTCTGATAATTGAATTTGACACCATGCACATATTCAAAGCTTGGTCTTCCATTTTCAATTCATCATTCAATTCCTACAACAATGATTCATAACTTGTAATTTTCCTTACAATTGGGGCCTTGGATATTTCTACCTCCTCTTCATGATACCTTGGTGCTGGCATACGCATAGGCCCTACCTATAATAAGAACCTAGATGTTGCACGTAAATAATTCATAGTATACTTAAACTCTAGTTCCAAATTTTCATGAAAATTTGGCCTCTTCTCTATTATGACATCCCTGATCTACTCAGCCATCTTGAGGACATCCTACATTTCTTCCTCATCCTTCTCCTTTTCCTCTGTGAGCTGTTTGATTTCTATATCTTTTTCCTCCTTTTCCTCTAATAGTTCTTTAATGGTTGTCACTTTATCGATGTTCCTGTGCCTAACCTCTATAGATACCTTCACCAAAGCATTTCTCTCTTGTTCATCGAACATGATAATGGGATTAACATTTACATGTCTGACGTGGGGCACTCTCTTCATTCTAAACTAAACACATTAACATTTACACACCTCAAAATCAGGCTCATCTATATGATTCTCCATAGACCAAGATAACTCATTGTGTGTGTGTTCGCCATTTCTACATCCATGATTTCCCACCCATAAAAATCCTTAGGATCCAAAGTGCTTTGGGACCATGCACATATGATATTTCTCATATCATCCACATACCCAACTTCAGGGGTCTCGTAGGCTTTACCCTCCTTATTTGTGTGTTTACCCCTTGGGATCCAAGTGCCTGAGTTGAGTACTGGTCCTTTACCCTCTTGTGTAGTATGAGGCGCACCCGAAGGTTTTCTCTTCTCTATTTTTTGAATTATCTCCTTCAGTTCCTCCTCATCTTGAGGCTTTGTAGTATCCTTTACTATGACTGGAATATGAGGCACGTTTTCCTTGGATCCTTCTTTTCATCATCCTCCTGAACAATGTAATTACATCTTCTCTTCTTCTCAGGCCTGAGTTTCTTAAGAGAATTCCTTGGTGACCTTCTCAGGGGATGGGAAGGTCTCTTGCCCTGATTCCTTGTTCACCTAGGTACTCTCTTATACTGAGGTTCCTCAAGAATCTTTTCTAGGTCTACCTCTATAGTGCCTACCTCTAAAAATTATTCTTCCTAATGTAGGGAAGGGGTTACCTCACACACACTTTCCTTCTCATCAATGGGTTGTCTTCTACCCCTATGCTCTAGGAAACCAACATATTCATGAAGTTCTTCATCTTCAAATGGAAAAATATCTTCCTCATCCAAAGTGACCACAATATATTTTCGCTTGGGTGGTCCAGGGAGCTTGAATTAATTCTCCAAATACTTCCCATTTTGAAATTTAGGCTTCAAGTATATATACACCAGAGCCGCACCCAACTCTCCAATGGTAAAACTTATAGCATTCATGTTATTGTCATATGAGGTCAACCTTTCAATATAAGAAGTCTTAGCTAGAAAAACCTACAAATTCCTTAGTGTGTGGTAGTTGCAATCTATGTTTTCAGCATTTAACAATAACTGGTGCATGTTTGAGAAACTACGTAACTATGCTTAAAATTAGTGCACAGTGAATGTGTATGGAAGATTGCACCAAGGGTGCCAGTTTCCATCCTTCATCCCAAAGTTCCCGATATAGGAGTGTTGGTACACTGCAAATTGTACTTATTTATCTAATACCGAAGGTAACTCCTTGTGTTTCCTTAATTCTTATTCAAACATGGCGTGGAAGCACTCCTACCACATATATGCTCTTTTCTTGTAGGATCCACTCATTGATCCATCACAAGTATAGTTGGTAAATATTTCTACCAAGGACTTCTTCTCTATAGGAAACTTCCACATATTATCTTTTGACCCATCAGGCACTCCAATTTTAACAAAGACTAATGACATAAGTATAGTGCCAAAGCTGATTTTCTCACCTTCCTATGTGCTTCCTCAATAATTATCTCAACAATGAAATTTGATATGGTATATACAACACCTTCTGTCATCTTCCACGCAACATGAAGCCAAGCCTTGTTTACTTGAGACTAGTGCTCTTGATTGTTTATTTTTTTTAGTAGATGGGATGTTTCCTGAATGAGTGGATACTTTTGTAATTTAGGGATGTCCATCCCACACCCTCCTTTAGTTTATCCTAGGTATTTATTTGTCTTTTATATGGCCTCCTTATAAGTGATGTCATTATTCATCTCAACACTCATACTCCTTAGCCTTGTCAAACTTCTAATCAAAGGTGTGGTGATCCTCATTTGGCACCCAAAAAAATAGAATAATTCCTCATAGACTCTTCTCATGAGCCATTAGTATAACTTCTTAGGTTTTACAAAATACGGGAGCTCATATAACTTTAAAACTCTTACCTTGGTCAATAATTTCTCACTCACATCATCTTAGACCGCCATGTCATCTACTGTTCTCTTCGAGGTCTTCATCATAAGCAATTTTTTCAATTATTCCATGGTATATTTATTTTTGTGGTTGTAATCTCTGAACTTGAAGTGGTGAATGTGTGATTCCTAATCACGTCCCATAAGAACACCTTCTTGGTATTTCATTTCAGAAATACTACTCTCAAGAGCATCTTCGACTTCAATCTCAACTTCCTTTTTCCTCTTTCCCCTTGTACCATCTCCAAGTGATAGTTTTGGTGCCATAATAGCTATAAAAGTGTGTTCTTTTCCCTTCCTCAATCTCTACAACTCAACTCCAAGTTCTCTAGATCAAAACTAAAACCTATTTATCAATCCTCTTCCCCACACACCTCTACTTTACAAAAACACTTCGCCAAATGGAGTGTAGGGCTACCCCATGCACAAATATGATAGAATACAACTAGTTCACATCCCTCTACATTTCACAATTGTCTTGTTATCTCACTCACCTTCAAATCACTTGAAATATTTTATACGAAAAGGTAAATATTAATTTTCATCACATCCTTATATATATTTACAAAAAATTATCACATTTATTTCTCTCCACTTACCACCATCCCCAACATTAATTCATCATTTCAATTACTGTTACGCTCTACTCATCTCCACGCCATAGTCATAACCTTCTGTCACACCTTCTACTTTTTGGCCACATACCTCCTTCTACACACCGTCATGCACCAAAGTATTTCACCAATACACCTTCTTCTAATTATTTTCCACTATTGCAACCTACCTCACGTTACAATTCTCATTCTATCCATAAGTGGTCTTTAATCATGAGAAATCTTCTTCTATCTACACCTTTCCCTATAACACCCGTGCAAAAGTTTCTTTTTGTATACCCATATTTAGATGACAATAAAACTTTGAAATGAATCTTGTTTATAAACCACCCCACACTAAGGGTATGTGCAATCCTCTGTGTATGAAAACACTTCCATAGTAATCAAATTCTGATACACAAGTGAACTTATTACTCAAAACACTGAAATAAATTGAAAAATCATATCAACAATGAAAGGAAACACATATAAAGGGAATGCATTAAAGAAATATAATCTAAGTGGAAATACTGCCTTATTACAAACACCAAGAAGACTTATTTATAGTAGGGCTTTAGCCTACTCCTATTGAAATAACTGGGCAAATGTGTTCCATCCATTGCCTCTAACTGGCAAGCACCTGAATCAAGTATATAAGTGATAACATACGGTCCCAACCAATGGACCTTAAGCTTTCCAGGGTGGCACAAAAACATTGAATCATACAGAAGTACCATCTATCCAACCTCAAGCTTCTTATCCTTGATGTTCTTATCATGTCATTCTTTCTTCCTGGATTTTTCTTTCTTCTAAATCCAACGCACTATGGCATGCCTCTCATCCAGTTGACATGAGTTTTTCAATATGTTCTTCAAGTGCTTTATCATTAGCTAAACCACTTATGCATGTAATTTAAAAATAAGGTAACATGAATTACATGGGTAGAACTACCTCTATGCCAAACACCAGTTTCCTTATTCAACCTCTTATAGGTTTTCTTGAATTCCTAAAGCACAACATATACTTTATCATCCCAATCTCTCCTTCCAACATTACAATTTTTTTTTCAAGGTATGGCTCAATATCTTGTTAAAGGCCTCAAAAGTTCCATTTTCTTGAGGATGATAGGGTGTTTTTCTATGGTGTGCAACCATAAATTCATCCAGTAATATCTGATAGTCTCATTAAGGAAATGAGTACCCCTATCACTTGTTAAACTTAAAGGGCATCCATACCTGCTGATAGTATTTTCCCACAGAAACCTTCTTGATGTAGCTATTGTGTAATCCTTTGAAGGTTTTGCTTCTACCCACCATGTGAGATAATTTTTACAAGTTATAATGTAGCATGATCTTGTCTTGTACACAGCTAGGGAGATAGGGACCACAAATTCAATTGCCCACTTATCAAAATTCTTTGCACTAGCAATAGGCCTCAAAGTAATCCCATCTCTTTGCCAAGGATTTCCAAGGTAATGACAATGGCCACATGCCTTGCAATACTCTTTTCAATCCTTGTATAATGTTTCCCACCATAGACCAAGCTAGTAGAATCTTACGTGCATGGTCGCATCTCTTGCATAGTGCCCACTTACAATACCATCATGAGCCTCTTCCATAATTATGTCATGCTCATGCTCAAGTACACACCGGTGCAAAACTTCATCATGACCTAACTTGTATAAGTATCCACTGATCAACATGTAAGGTAAATCACAATGCAAGTTGTTTCTTCTCATAAGCCATCATTCCTTTAGGCACCACACATGTGCATAAAAAGACAACAATATCCTCTAAGTCTTAGGGCATGTAGATTTACCTAAATAGTTGTGCATCTGGAATTGTATCCTCAATGCTCTATGTGTCCTCTCTTGATTGAATCCTTGATAAATGGTCTAGACCAAAATTTCTCTTACCTGACTTAACCACCACAATAAAGTTAAACTCTTGAAATAACAGAATCCAATTGAATCTGCACCCCTAAAAAATGGGTAGGTTCACTAAATAATTCAGTGCCATATGGTATGTATAAAAGATGAATGGTGTAGCAAGCAAATCATGTCAAAACTTATGAAGCACATAGATCATAGAAAACACCTCGCGCTTTATAGTTGTGTAATTTTCTTCTGCCGGAGTCAACTTTCTACTCACAAAGAAAATAGGATGATCAACAATCCCTTCTCCAAGTTGGGCTAGTACCATGCTTATGGCCATGCCAGATGAATCTACATGAACGTGAAAAGGTTTTGACCATGAAGGAAAGTGCAAAATAGGTTTTTTTAGTAATCCTTTCTTTCAGAGTCTCAAACCCACGTTGTTGTGCCTCACCCCAATAGAACTTGCCTTTTCCTTTCAATAATTCCTCCAAGGGTGCGGTGATCTTGGTGTAACCTTTCATAAACTTCCTATAATATCCTATGTTGCCCAAGAATCCATGAACCTCACTTGGGCTAGTTTTTTCCTCTAAGCCCAAAATCACAGCAACCTTAGTAGGATCCACTAGCAATCCCTCTTTACATATTATGTGTCCTAAAAAAATTCCAAAGGGCGTGGAAAATATGAACTTCTTAATATTTAAAGAGATGCTCAAATTTTGGCACCTCTCGAACATCAGCCTCAAATTATCATAGTGATCCTTTAAAAGCCCATAGACTATCCAATCATCCAAATATACCTACAAGAACTTGTGAATAAAATCCTGAAACACTTGTACCACTATGCACAAAAAGACTATAGGTACATTCTTTAATCCATAGCGCATAACCATGTATGAAAAAATTCCCCATTCAATGGTGAAATTTTTCTTCCCTTGGTCCTGTTTTTCTATCCTTACCTAATGATACCCTGAAAATCCATCAGTGGAGTATACTTCGTGCCTTGCAACTCCCTCTGATATTTCCTCAGGAAACAGTGTGGGAAAGGGATCAATTACACATGCAACATTTAACTCCCTCTAATCCACAAAATTTATGATTCTCCAATATTTCTTGATGTTGATCATCATAGGGCTTACCCATTCCGACTCCTTGGTGGGCACAATGATCCCAGAAATTAACATTTTGTCAATTTCTTATTTCACCTTAACTTGCAAGTTCAGATTCATCCCATAAGGCCTCTTCAAAATTGGGTTTGCTCCTTCCTTCATCTTTATTCTCATCTTGCCAAAAGATTCATGTACTCATTTTAATTCATGATAGCACCTAGGGAGCAGATCCTAGAAGTATTGTAGCAACTCAAATATCTTAGAAACTTCAGATTCAGACCAATAATCTCCAATGATGACCTCCTTAGGCTCATCATCCATTCCAATGTTTACTTTCTTGGTCTTCATAGGTGCATGATACATGCACACCTTCTCATCTACACTATCCAAGACCTCGCACGTACCCTTTATGTGCTTGATATCCAAGTTCTCAACCTCTTCATCATCTACTATGTAGACCATCTCACCCTTTTCTCTTTATAGGAAGGTGCTCCCAAGCTATTCAACATCTATTTCTTCCTCTTCAAAACGTGCCTCAAAGTCTAAATCTCATAACAACTCAAGAAGGATCTCCTTAACCTTTACACTATCTCCCATAGTTAAATGCTTCATAACCTATAATACATCATTCACCAGAGGTTTAGTGGAAATAGTCAAAGTTCTTAATCATATCTGCAGTAATGTTTTGTCAATTTCTAGTCTCTCTATTCAACTTTGCATAGATATACCATACACACGTGCAACCTCTAAAGGTGAAATAAAGTTTGTCCAGCCACAAAAATTTTGGTAAAGCTTCCTGCCCCTCTATCCAGAGTCTCTCACATTGATGAACGTGGTGTTGAAAATTATCATTACCATGAAATGAAAAGATCTAAGTAGGCACATTACTCCTTAAAAATTTAGTAATAAAGAAATATTTATTTCTCTTCACTCCAAAAGATTATCCATGTGAACCATCCACCAGTGCGCTATCATCTAGTGCAGCATATGAACAAACATATTCTTTCTTTCCACCTAAAATTCCCACTGAACTTCCATAGCAAGAAAGAATACTTATGGATTATCTTCACCAATATACCTTGGTACCTGACAATTTCCCAAACACTTGATACTATGTGGCCTATTGACGCACATAGTTGCACTTCATACTTTGCACCTAGCCATTTTCGTAAGTACCATGTGCCCAGTTGTCACAAGTAATACTTGTAGTATCACTCATGGGTTGTGCATCATCCTATTGGATAACTCCTTCCTTTTATGGTTCAAGAACTTCCAAATCTCAAATAGTTCATACATAAATAATGTTCAAGTCTTCTTCACTTAAGGGCTTGACATAAGGTGTATATTTCCCATCTTTCAAGGGGATAATGGCATGTTATTCCTTGTTTTCAAAACTTATATACCCCTTGTTGAAACACATATCAGTGTTATTTGCATAACACCAAGGGCACCCAAGAAATGTTGAAAAACTATCCACCTCTACAAGTGCCAAGACCTCAAAGTCCCTCATAAACTTGCCCCCTTGTATAGTAATTGATGCATTTTTCAAAACCCCAATTTGTGTGGCCTTCATCCAGTTCACCATAAAAAACACATTGGAAGATGGTTATAATGGTCAAATTCCCAGTTAAAGCCACACATCCAAAGTGAGCACATTAACTTCCGCACCTGAGTCAATCAATATATTACTCAAAAGCCAACCATCTATAGAAAAATTCAGAGTGATCTCCTTGTTATAATCCAGGCTATGAGGGGGAAGGTTAGGATGTAAAATATGCCTTTCATGCTCAATTACAACATGTGGATTGTTTCCCTTTAACCAATTCTTTAATAAAGGAATAATTTTTTCTAGCCATAACATCTTACAAACCTCCTTTAAATCATCTACATCTATCTAATGGAGCTCAGTTGCTTTCTTTTGTTCTAATTTCCATGACTGCTCTTTTAAACATTGTATCTCACCCTGTAAATTCTGAATTAACTCAATGGTTTCTTAATAAACTTATTTCTAATGCATAGGGTCTAGATACTTTTCATGTAGAACCTCCTCTTTAGTAATTATAGGTTTTGATTTCATAATTTATCTAGCACATGCAGCCTCAGTGCGTGTAGTAATATTCACAGGTACCAACTCAGGATCCGACACTAACTTTGACATCCATTGATCTTCAACAATGCACTACACTCTAACCATTAATTTTTCCCTTGTTCTCTTGTTTATGATTCTTACTCAAATGTCCATACAAGTCTGGTAATTATTTATAGTTATGATTCTTTTCGCAGAAATAGAAAACAATGTTCTGTAGACACTCACACCTATAATGATGAGGAGATACACATGTATAACAAGTTCCATGAGGGAAATCACCTCTTCCACTACCGTGACCTCAGCCTCTGAATCCTCCTTGGTAAAATTTTCCTTGACCATGGCCTCCATCAGAATGCACTTCAATATGATCATGATCATGATGTTCACCTTTCTCCTTAGAATTATTTACAACACCAGTCTGTTAAACACCAATATCAATACCATCATGAATCTAATCAATCAAACTGTAATCTTTAGTATCATGAGTGGAAGGCCTAAAAATCTTCCAGTAAAAAGAAACATTATTTCTTATCACACACTACAATAATGGTAATTTACTTGAACTATGGTCTATGTGATATATCTCACAATCCAATAATAAGGAGCACATCAACTTACGAGGAAAATTATCCTTGGTATTCCCCTCTACTTCACAATTTGTACACCAAATTCTACTATGTGTCTCATTTTCCAAATTAGTAGATAATTTCACCAATTTTTTAATTTATTTTAGAAATCTAAGTTTCCAAAAACAAACTCACTTCTATGTCTACACTTCTTATTACCTCATCGTGCATATCCACTTCAATTGTCTCACACAGATCTTTATAAGTCTTATTTTAAAGTTTCCTCCTAAAAGGCATGATCAGACCTCAGATGAACCACTATGCATGTTGGTTTGTATGGATATCATAAGATAATTTAGAAAAAAGGGTTTTGAAATGAGTATCATGCTCCCAAACACTCTCAGTAGTGCCCTGCTTAATATCCTTTAACGTGGTGATGCTCTTCTACTCAAACTCGGGGATATAAAATTCCTTGATGAAAGCATTCCACAGTGTGGTATAATCTACACAATTCTTGTCAGGGTCAAACTTTATATACAAAATATGTGTGTGCCCCTATAATTTAGTTATAAACTAACTCACCTTGGGCTCTAGAGTAGTAATCCCCTTTTCGTGCCATAGTATCTCACAAATATGAACGTGTTTGGCTGCATCTTCAATGCCTCTATATTAAGGAAGATGAAGATTCATCTCCATATAAATTTGTTGTGGTTGGTGTGGACCTTGCCCACAAAATCCATTACCTATATGTCATCCGCCACTAGATCCACCAAACACCAAGCCACCTAACCCTCCTAATCCTCTTTCTGAAGTAGGAAATAGATGAGTGGATGCACTACCTTATGTTCCAATGGTCATGCTAAACTAGACTCCCACATTCTACAAGTTTTTTCTCCTTCCATACATTATACGAATGTTCTACATGACCACATTTTGTGCTGATGAAGCGCTAGAAAATATACCACCATCTAGACCTCCAAATAACATAAACAACTATTGAGTCACCATAGATGAATAAGATCCCTGAACTTTACTATAAATTGACTCTATTTGCTACAACTCTACTACTCACACTAGCTTGTTTACTATTAACTTCCATAGAATTTTAAAACCAAGCGCAATTTCTAGGTTAGTAGGTAGGTTTAGATGTGCGCCCAGGATCCACAATCTCTCTCGTGATGCACCTTCATCCAAATCCAAGTAGGTTTCTCTACAATGCTTTCCCAAATGGGGGAGTTCCAAATGCTCTCACTCTATGTCCTCTGCATAAGCTCCAAATCCTTCACAAGCCATCTCCCTATGTAACACCATTCTTTCCATGATCTCTCACTACTTCATTAGATCCCTCTCGCGTGTTTCTTTAAACTTAATCTACCTTTCTTCTCTCTGTCACTAGGTCGGACATGTTTACCAAGCCTACTCCTACCCCACACGTGCTGGGTTTTAGCTAGCCATAGGATTTTTTTTTAAATACAATATTACGATCAAGATCTTGATTACCAATAGAACACCATATAACTAAGATCCTCTAGGCTTGTGCAAGAACTGGAACTTAGTTACTTCTGGGTAGGAGTAAGTGGAAACTACGTAATCAAGAATACAGTTATTCAAAACACCATGGAAGTAAACATCCACAAAGCATGTCCAAATCAGATCTGCATCATATAAGGCCTATAATTCTTCCTGCGTCCAAAAAAGTGTGTGAAACCTCTAATTTATCTTAGATGTGTAAGTACCCATCCATTCGTATAGTTTTATAGGAAATATAGCAAATAACGTCTCATACAATGTGTCATACATATTCAGCTCAACCCACACGCGTGCATTAAAATTAGGTCCATCACTAAATCTATGAGTGTACTCTTCTTATAGATTATCCAACCAATCTTCAATAATGTCCAAGGTCAACCGATACATCTTCATTATGAAATATCCTAAAAAATAGCTAAGAAATAAGTCTCGACAATGAAATTATTGATGTAGCCTAGAATTCACTGTAAATAGCCCAAGGTGGGATGACACATCACTCAACCTGAACTAAGTGCTCATCCGAAGTGCACAAGGGTAACAGGCAAGTTTTTTTCAGATCCATAACATATAATCAACTAAACCACAGTGCGTAAACCGGATATAGATCTAAACCATACGAAGAAATAACTAAACAATTACTATAATCAAATTTACCATACAAGATCCATGTTCATTTACATCTAACACCAATATCTAGCCAAAAATATCCATTATATTAAATAATGTATAATTCATATTATTCTTACATACATCATGAAGTCACCATGGCTATACGTGCTAACAGATTCGCAACATAACACTACAATAATCATGAACTCTCCTTAACTCTGAAAATCAATACATATTTATAGGGGTGGGGAATTTCCCTTCACTGCCCATGCACCTTCCAAAAATAGGCTACATGTTAATAATACCTATGTGCCCCTACATAATAATACAAAAGCATACAAGTGCTAATAATAGATCTCCTATAGTTAACTCCTAGTACAAATCCTATTAATAGCTCAAAACTCTACATGGTGCTCAATTTTATGCTTGTCCAAAATAGCCTTGCATAGCTTGCAAGTCTTCATACCTTTACATTCTTGGAACTCCATCAAGGAAAAATTTAGTGGAAAATATTCGTTAATTCATGAATATTCTAGTTTTTGAAATTTGAAATTGGTGAATTTTTAGGGTTTATCCTAGGACCAGTTTTCCAAAAAAATTAGGTACGAGTTAATTTTAGGGGTTATTTTTCCATTCCCACAAAATACAAATTCATAAAATTCACCTTAATATAGTCAGTCGGTAGCATATTTTTTGCTACCAGTCGACTGCATATAGGTATGATGTCAACCGGTACCATTATTTATTCTACCGGCCAACAGTATACCTATATGCTGTCAGATGGTAGCATAAATATGCTATCAACTGACAACATACCTATATTTTGTCGTTTGGTAGCATAAAATATGTTACCAGCTAGTAACATATAAAGAATATACCATCTAGGTGATGTCTTGATATTCGCCATTTGTGCGAAAGCTAATTTTCACAGATTCACCAAATTGTTTCTAAGGATTTTTTCTGGAGAGACCCTTAAAATTTTCCCTGCACTCCATGTCCAAAAATAGCCTTGATCTGAAAAATTGGATAAGTTCTATTTTAAACCTATTCTTGAGCACGCCCCTATTCTACAATACTTTTGTGCACTCCTACTCACCCTATGTTAGTGCTCCCAAACCTTATGCACTTCCATACTTGAGTTGTATTTCCTCTACTCAACATATTGCAACAAAGGAAAATTGTTAATTATGTGTCCAAATATTTTACAAACATCATAAAATTCACTTCACCCTCAAAATTTCATATTGTGGCATTCATTCTTACGATGTCCTTATTCCCCACAATATGTGCACCATATACTAAGTCTAGGCTCATTTCCTTCATGTAGTTTCTTCCTTCTTTGTATTACTACATCGATTTTTTACTTCTATTTTAAAGTCAGGATTACTACTATCTCCTTAGTATACAATTTTTCCACTCTAGTAGCTACTTCAATAGTTTATGCATTGTTTGAAAATTTTGTCTCCATAATCACAAACCAAATTTTACTGCGCAATCCCTCCAAAAACCAAACAACTTTATTTGAGTCTTCAAAATTGAAATTCAGTTTATCTATGACATCTAAGAAACTCAAGTCTTATTCTGTAACTATTTCTCCTAATATTCTTTTAAATTTATTTTAGATCCTAAATCATCTCCCTGATAGACTTGTTTATTTTTAATTCATGAGTTAGATCTTTGCAGACGTCCTATAAATTATACAAACTCATTTTTCTTGAGTAAATGAATTCCAAGTCTCTTCCTTGAAGTGTTCCTATTAGATCACATTTCTTGATATTCTCATTAGTGACTCCTTTTACACCCCATCACATGTCTAAAGTCAACAAGTAATGTTTAGGGTCAATAGTTCCATCATACATTTGTAAGCTTGTATATGTATTAGAATAATGAGCCATTGTGCTCCATAGTCCCAACTGATATTGTGGTTAACTTTTTGCAGTAAGAAATCTCAAATTATATCTTGAATTTTAGTATGCTTCAGGTTCTAAATTGTTAACTCCAATAACTGTACTAGTTTTGTTGGATTCATGTTTTTCTTCTTTTTTATTCTTCAGTATATGGAAAATTGAACTTGTACTTTGGGCTGATGGAACTACTATTACTATCTTCTCCCCTTCTTTTTTAATTTCTTATTAACACAAATTTCCACAATGAAATTCTATGTAATGAATGTTAGAAGAACATTTACTATGAGAAGGATTTGAATCAGTCATACAAAAAACTTACTTCATTTACCACATCATATATTCATTATTCAAATTAACCATTCAACATGCATAATTAATTGGTTTCTTATTAAGTGTGTAAAAAACCATCCACATGTGCAAAAGACAAGAGAGAACACATGAACATAAAATATAAGTGGGAAACCCTCAAGGAGAAGAAAACCCACTGAAATTTTACATATACTACACAAAATAAAGGAAAATTATTGAAGCACGAACTTCACAAGGAGCATCAACCCCTAGTTTAGTAGGAAATTGTATGCACCCAAAACTACATGGTGCTACATTGGAAAACATGGTAAAATATCTAATGATGATATTTATTTTTCTTAAACAATGATGAGATCCAAATCCCCCCCTTTACCTTTAGCATGCATATTGTTCCTCATTTTTCCTTGTCTCTAAGTTTTCTATCTTTTCAAGCCTTTGTGAGCTATCATTTTCTCGTTTTGTGGTTTTCATGACTTTAAGTAATACAACTTCCATGGAAGTTACGTAACTACTAGTATGCTTAGACTGAAGGTTACATAACTATCATTCTATGTAGATCAATGGTTGTGTAATTGTGTGATTTTATCCAAGAGTTCCAACTGTTTGTTTCTAGACGTGTGTTTCAAGTTCATGAATGATTTTCCCACATGTTTCTTGACCAATTCGCTTTACTTTTATCTTAATGAGTTTGTTTTGAATTATTATTCTCAGTTTACTATTATTAGAATGATAAATCCCTCTTTCCTTGATTATTTGTAACTTCTTGATTATCATGCGTGTTAGACTTCTTCTCCCTTTTTTCTATAAAAACAAAAAATTTACCTGTATGATGGGTTGGAGACATTTTTATTTTAATTGCATTGTTATGTTGCCAAAGTACTATTGAGAATTATATAGACAACACAATACATAGCTATGTTCCTTCCTGATATTTCTTTTGTGACCAAACTACTTGTAACCAACCAGCTCCAAGACTTTCTTTATTTCTTCTTGCAACAAGCCAACATTACACACCTAGATCATCTGGATTTTCATCTATGGAAGAGAATCTGAGGAGACATTTAATCCATCACCACACTTGGGAAAATCTCATAGTACACCAGTAACTAGGATGGGGATGTACTTATATTTCTTTAAATATTTTTTCTGAACATTGTTAGACTAAATAAACACATTTGTTTTAAGAAGTATAATTTTTTATTTCTTCATTTCTAGAAACTATATGTGTACGAAAAAAAATTCCATTGATATCTTCTTCACTACTTATCCTTGTGGATATGTAAGGGAAATAATTCAGAGAAATATTTTGTGTCTATGCTTCTTCATTTTATTTATTTGTAGTTAATTACACGTATGTTTCATTTCATACTTTTCCAGGGGAGTTTCCAGGGAAAGAGGAAATTGATTTTGATAATATTTTTTCTTCTTATGAAATTGAGGCCAACGCAGTAGAGGAAAATAGATTTCCAATATTATGAATTAGAATACATATTTTATTAAATTTAATTTAATTCCACACTCTAGAACCAAGGAATAATTACATATGCTATTCCCTGTTTGTTTTATTTTAGTGTAGAAGTAGATTATTTTTTAGATTAATTTCTTTGTCTATTTCTATATTTTTTTTTTACTTAATTTATCACAAATAGAAAATCCAAAAAGATAGTTTAGAAGTTAATTATATTTATTTATTTCAAATAATTCATTAAAAATACACAAACAATTAGATAGTTTTATTTATTTCACCTTGATTAAATACTTTCAAATTGAAATTAATTAAATTAAAAGGGGAAATCAATCATATTTTATTTAATTCAAGTTATATGTTGTGTTTATTGAAAGGTAGGACCATAAGGTATTCTAGAATTGGAAATAACACTACTCATGTTTCCCTAGCTGTCTAGGCTACCAAAACTTAGCTCTCAGTATCTTTGAATCCTAGTTTTCTTGTTTATTTTCATTCTTGGAAAATTTATGCCCACATGACCACTCTAGGTCCACAATAACCAAATATTGATCAAGGATTATGTTAATTAGTATTCAGGGCTACCCTGGTTCCACGTGAGATTGATCTAAAAATGGGTGTCAAATTTATCCACTTTTTATCATTTCCAAGGATCTAGGAACTCAACATCAATTTTATGATTCAATTACTCCAACAATTATTAATTCCTTTTCAAAATAGATGCACCTCAATCTAAATTTTTAATCACAACATTGACATGTGCATACACTTATTCCATTGTGGATTATGGATACTGAAATTTACTTAAGCCTATTTCCCCATTTTATGATGTTTTCTTAATCAAATTAATAAAAAAATAATTACTAATTTTATCTGATCAAAATCTTCATCAAATTGAATTAAAATATCCACAAAAATGAAATTAATAACAGAGTTCACCCGAAAGCTACGTCTCTAGATTCACAAAAATGAATCGATCTATTAAAGTCTAAAGAAGTCTAATTACCCTTCTATAATGATAATATACCTTTATAATATGTAAATGGGCTGATACCAAACCTTATGGAACTCTCAAATTTACCAGCTATTGTTCTGAAGTCCATTCCTGGCCCCGTCAGTGTCTTCGCAATGCGATCCCCCTATAATTGTACTATAAAATCACCTACAAATAAATATTTTGAAGAATTAAATGAAAAAAAATTACATATTTGAATTCCTATCATAATTTTGAGCACTTTTGATTTTTACTCCAAGACCTGGTCTGGCCCCTAAGTGCTCTGAAATTAAGGATTTTCACAATCAGCCCTTAACAGCCTACACACAGTCCTACACCTGTGTTTTTATAAAACTCTGCGGGCTCATGTTAAACCCTGAAGAACCACCTGAGCTAACTGGGAAGTTTGACGGTTTTATGGCTATGTGTTTGGGGATTCAAATCCCATCCCTTATATTTTGGTGGAGAGTGTTTTTTTTTTTTGGGTGGGGTATATCCCACATTTCCCCCATGGGAGGTGGTTTTACCATTTTAAAAGGGCAAGACCCGGGCTATCTTCATGTGGCTTACAGCCACACCATGGATTTTCCCACCCATTTGGCTTGAGTATCCCACTATGAGCCCTTATATTAGCTACCCACATTTAAAGTAGGTACCATGTATGTGGCAAGCTGTCCCTAGATGAGTGGTTTGTTGTTCTCATTGTTTACCATGTCACACCATAACTATGTGAGCTTTGGTTTGATTTCTAGGTTATGTGAAATATCTATCATGCATTGATAAGATTGAATGTGGGCTTATACAAGTGATATGGAATTCAACCCGAGTAAGTATGACTCAAACCTACGTGGGATACAGTTCCAAGCTAATACGAGATCCCTGGTCCAACCATATAAGGGATAAGCAATGTTATCCATTTGAGTGTTGAATGTAACCTCGACCAAATATTAAGATATAATTGGCCCGAATACATAGTGGATATGAAATGTAATCAACTTGGTGGGGAGTTGATCACCCCAACAAGCTACATAATTAGCTCACCCAAGCTCAGATTTAATCCTGTAATGCACAATTCATCTCTCCAATACAATAATCTCACATGGGAAATGTTAGAGAGATATATGGCATATATAATCGAAAAAATGATAGTGGCAATATGAAATAAAGGCCTGAAAGTCACCCCTCCTAAAAAAGAGTGTACCGAACCTGGATGATGGTCCCTGGCCAGACAATTAGCTGAGGCCCCAAAAAAAAAATTCATGTGTCGGAAGACCGGAAGTACTCGAAAACACAAAATTTAACCTTGTTTCACATTTTTCCAAATTGCCACGTGTCAATGCATGTAACTCGCCAGATGACCATCTTGGACAGTATTCAAACCAAATATTTGACTTGTAATAACTTTTACATCTGGACTTCAATTCCTGGAGTTTTGCATACCATCAGAAAGGTCTTAGAATTCTCTACAATGTGGTCATGGCATTTAGAGAGGTTTAGGAAACTTTCCAACACCTAAAAAATACTTCTAGATCACTCCTCCCAACTGGGAATGTATTTTTTTCCACAAACATTTATTTATCAACCAACAAAAAATGTGCTAACTCTTCTTACAAATGGAAAATCACATACATTAACCTAAAATAATCATCATAGGTTAATTAAATGAAAATAGTTAATTATCTAGTCACATAACCAATTGGATAATAACACCCAATTAATCTAGTGTTCAATTGATACGCTTGTAACCCTGTTAACTCTACACACAACTATGAATTGTTAAACCCTACTGTAATGTCATCACAAATAAATCGACCAGATAATAACACCCATTTTATAATGCAAAGCTAGTGTTCAACTGATAGCTGTTGTGATTATGGCCAACTAATTAAATTAAAATTCCATAAAAATAGACTCAGTATAACAAACAATCTAAACTACCCACTAATTAGGCTAGTGTCCACTGTCTATCTAAAACTATAAAAAAATACAAATATCCACTATCCAGAATAAATTGAGACTATCAATTCCAAAAATAGCTATAGTCACAAAAACTAAATCCACATGAATCTTCCTAAAACCATTGTAATGTCATCACAAACAATAGGTCAAATAATAACACCCATTTTATTACAGAAAGCTAGTGTTCAACTGACACTTGGTGATATGGCCAATTAGAATTGCAAATATTATTCACTATTCAAAATAATTAGACCATCAATGCCCAAAATAGCTATATTGAAAATCTAAATCAACGATGAATCTGTTGATTCTATTCATACACTACTCAACTATAAAAGGATAGATCGAACTATAACTATATGCTTACCCATAATCGGTGGACTACTGATCTACTGTAAATGATCACCAGGAAATACCTGCAAACCATTTTGTTAGTGTCAAAATAAGGTACATCATCTAATTGTAACCACATATGGTAGTTATAAATACATGCCCTAAAAAATAAGGGTCGTTCATGAATACGTAATTACCCTGTGATAGGCACAATAGATTTGTATATTACCTATAAAATAAAAAAGGTGTTAAAGAATTAAACAATGATATTTAACAACAATAACTTAAAATTCATTTTCAAAATTAGACATTATTACAACATGCCCACTAAATCTACATACACTGCTGTTAAAAATAGAAACATAATATTTTATCATCCTTAAAACATGTAAGAAGTCAAATATGAGTATTTTAAACCTATCTCCTAGATATTCTTTACATGATGACTCCTATTTTGCCAATTTCAAATCAATTAGTAAACCATGTGAATTTAACCTTCAACATACTTACCAGAAATCCACAAATTACTTTGAAAAAATTAGCGTTGTTGAAAGCAAGCAAAAAAAATTTATCCAACTCACATAAGCCTACATTATCCATATCAAAAAAGAACATGGACTCATTGGTGGTTTCACAATGGATATCTTAAAGGCTGATTTAAAAACTGTGGTTCAAAACAATTCCTCTACCTTGACTCTGAACTTTTCTTATCATACACTAGATGGTTTGTTGGAATGAAGTTTCCAACATTTATCAACCTGATGCCCACTCAACTGATTATGAGTGATAAAATTTCTCTTGTTGTTCCTACTTCTGAGGTGAGGAATCAATTTTACCTTGTCTTGCCAAAGTAGTTATGAGATTACTTTCTCAACATCATCTATAAAATATGTAACTGCCCATAGTGCACACTGTACCTATTCAACCACTAAATTAACTGCATACCAACTAAAGTAATGATTGTTAAATAAGATTAAACTAGAAGTAAAATATCAAGATCTAAAATCTAGCTCTGATAACAAAATTTATTCATAAACACAAATTATAAATTTTTCAAACTTTTAACCATTCACTAATGATCTTAGGAACTCAACATCAATTTTATGGAATTTAAACACTCCAAAACTGATTAATTCCCTTTCAAAATAGAAGCACCTCAATCTGAATTTTCTAATTACAACATTGACATGTGCATACACTTATTCAATTGTGGATTATGGATATTGAAATGATACTTAAGTCCACGTTTCTTGTTTTACGATGTCTCCTTAATCAAATTAATAAAAAAACCAATTACTAATTTTATTTGATCAAAAGCTTCATCTAACACAATTAGAAATAAAACATTCATAAAAACATGAAATTTATAACAGAGTTCACTTGAAGGCTATGTCTTTGGATTCACAGATAAGTGAATCAATCTATTAAAGTACAAATAAGTACAATTACCCTTCCATAGTGACAATATGACCTTTGTAATTTGCAAATGGAATAATACTAGACCTCATGAAACTCAACAATTTACCAGAAACTATTCTGGAGTCCATCTGTGGCCCCTATAGTATCTTTACAATGTGATCCCCATGCATCTGTACCCATAAAAACACCTACAAATTGATATTTTTAAGCATATAACATGAGAATAAATACATATTTCTGGATTCCTCATGAAATTTTGAGACACTTTTCACTTTTACTCCAATGTCCTAGCTTCAGCCCCTAACTGCTCCAAATTTAAGGATTTCCATAATCTACCCATGGTTGTCTCCACACAGTGTTAGACTTTTGCTTGTTATAAAACCCAATGGGCTAATCATTTCCCCCCTGATTAAGCCATTTAGGCTGAGTGGCATTTTTGGACAGCTTGGTTAAGATCCCCCAGCTCATGGGGTGTTGAGTGACAATGCCTTGCATTTTGTGACGGGGAATTTTTTCTATACGGTGGGGAGTATATCCCACATCTCCCCCATGGCAGGTGGATTGCATCAGTATTTAAAATAAGGCCAAATGTCCTGGGCTTTGTTGTGGCTTTGGTCTTATAGCCACGCAATGTCTTTTTCCACCACGTTGTAATGCTTAGGGGATTTATCCTGTATTTCCACCTCACCACATGGTTAAACTCACCAAAATTGTACGAGTCATGTGGAAGGCCATGTGCATGTGGACAAGATGCCCCAGTGGTTGAGTGTTTCGCTGAGTTGCATTGTTTAAGCTGCTAAACTATGTGACTTTGGTTTGAGCTTCCCAAGTTCTAGTGAATTGTATACTAATTCATCGATAACGCCATGTAATAGTGAGGACTTACCAAGTAATATGGAAGTTTGATTCCAAGTAATATGTGGATACCCTTCTATGGTAACAGCTGAGCTAATAGAGATCCCTTGTTGGTGCATATCAATGGATAATCCTGATCCGAGTTCGGTTCTGGGCTCAACCAAATATTAAGATAATACCAGCCTAAATCTATGTGGATATGAAATGTGATCAAACTCGATGGGGATTTTATCACCCCACCAAGATAAAAAGTAGCTCAAGCGAGCTCAATTCAACCCTACAATGAAAAATCAACTCTCCAATACAATAATCCCACATGGGCAATGTTAGAGAGAGATATAGCATATATAATTTGAAATATGATAATGGAAATATGAAATAAAGGTGGAAAAGGAACCCCTCCTATAAAAGATTGTGTCAAACTTGGCTGAGGGTCCCCAACCAATAAATAGTGGGGCCCACAAAATTTTTCTTGTGTCAAAGACTGGAGGCTTGAAAACATAAAATTTAACCTTTCTCACCTTTTTCCAAACAACAACATGTCAATGTGTTATTTTCCTGTTGACCAACTTGGACCATTTTCAAACCAAAAACTTTGACCTGTGATATATTCTTCATCTAGACTTTTTTTCTGGAATTATGCATACCGTTGGAAAGGTCTCATAACTCTCTACAGCGTGGTTATAGTTTACAGAGGTTTAGGAAACTTTCCAACACCCAAAAATTCATGTGGATCAAATATTATAGGCCAACTCATTGTACTTACTGAAGAAGCAAAGCTTTCTAAATAATTCTAAGACAACCAAGCATATAAGGTTACACCTCACAACCCTTGATTTTTCCTTTACCCATCTCCTCTTATATTTACATCACCCTATTTAGATAAGAATACTTAGAGGAAGATGGAAAATTCCCCCACATCCGTTAACCAAATTGGGTTATACTCGGATCTAATGATATTGACCGAGATCTACACATGTTGATCATCCTTGATCGTAGCTTCACTGCCATACAGGGTAGGCAAGCTTTCATCACTCTTGATGAATAAATCCCAAAATTTCTAGTTGAGAATATTTTATTTCCTTTACTATCATTCCCACTTTATCACCATTCCCACCTATACCATTTATACTCAATCTATCCACCATATTACCATCCCATCTATCACATTTTAGTTGTCTTAGCACGACCTCAAGAGTTCGTATACGTCTAAAATCACATGTTGATTTTTAGGCATACAAAATTGGTGAATGTGACGTGAAGAACTAGTTCCTTTTTGTATCCTCTTTCTTTTCTTTTCTTTCATCCATCCTTCTCCTCTCCCATTATTTTTTGGTTGTTTATACACCCCCCGAATATGTCTGGTCAAGAATATACTAGACCTATTTTAGGTCTGGAATCCTATTATAATAAAGTGAATTCTCAACAGTCACCCTCATTATCATGGTGGGTTGATAACTATTCACAAAACTTGATATCTCCCCAAACAACTCGTTCAACCCTATGAATTAAGGAGATAGACCAACCTAATTGTAGCTCTCAACTAAATTTTTTAAATTCTAATAATATGACCTTTACATGAGAGCACATTTTTTACCCATGGTTCTTATCGATACCTTAGATCACTATGTATTCTAAGTACTTTCCATTTCATTCACACCAACACAATGAATTATTAGCACTGTTCACCCAAAGTGGTGACCACCTCAATACTCTGGTTGAATCCCTAGACATGATACAAGTATACACTGATGTCTTGTTGTAAAAAATGCTTCCTCTCACCTCTAAAAATAGAGGAAACACTATTAACAGAGATCTAGTTAAGGATCAATTCATAAGGGGTATCATACAATACCTCAACTGAGTAATGCGTAACACATGCCTACAAAGGGTTCACATCCTTCACCCAATTATATTATTTCAACATTAGTGAGAAGGATTAAGGAATTATAGGTTTCCCAGGATTCACAACCTGTACAAATGACTGGAAAAGGAAATTCCCCATATTATCAAAATTATACGCATGTTATTAATCCTCATACGATGCAACAACCACCATTACAGGTCTATTTAGGATGACCCAATTCTAGAGATCTCCTTACATGATCTAGTACACTAAGAATGACTCCCCATCCTTCTTATATGTATCCTACATAAGGGTTGGTTGGAAGTTCATTCACAAATGTTATTCCACTAAACAATGCAATGTTTCCTAGTTATACACCCACTAGTCCATATCCTACTTCCATCCCACCCTATGTCCATATGTATTCTAAATCTCCTCAAATTGACATGTACACCTTTCGTGGTTCTTACACATAATAACTAGGGTTTCCTTACACCCCAAATAACACCTTTTCCATGCCTTATAAGGCTTATGCTCCACCTCCCCTCCTCCTCAAGGGTCCTCGATGGTTGAATCCTACGCAATGAGAACTTATTCTGAGTATTTAAAAGAACCTCTTTATTTTACGATACAAGGTGTAATGTTCCCATGGCCATTTCCTGAACTTCCCAAATTCAAATGAGAGGGATATCCTAATGTCCATATCAGGGTATATGGTACTGCAATCAAAGAGTTAATTTCATGGAATGATATCATTTCTAATATATTCCCCATGACCTTAGAAGGAAATGCTCTTGATTAGTATTCTTGGATTCCCAAATCATCCATACATTCATTTAAATAAATTATCTCTAAGTTATCAAATAATTTTAGAAGAGAAATTTGTTGAGAACAAGAATCAGAGAGTTCTTGCACATCAAGCAAGATCAAAACGAGTCCATTTCCCACTTCATCTAAAGGTGGTGACAATTTTTCTATTCCTCTACGAGTGCTCCAAACATGGATGAAACATAACTCTATAATATTTTCCTTCATTCACTTAATCAAGAAACCAAGGAGGATGTCTAGTAGTTCCACCAATGAAGCTATGAGGAATTATTATAAGGTGCACTACACATTGACCAAATGTCAGTCGATAACAAATGCAAGACATAAGGAACTAATGGGAGGTTGGTCACCTCTAACCCAAATAATTCAAACTACCTAAACAACTTGAATAATAACCAAGGACCCAAGGTATTGAATTGAAATCATGGTTCCACAACATATGGTATCACCAATCAGTCTAAGAAGCCAAATGTTGTGAACACTAGCAATAAAAACAACAACAACGGTAATATGAACAATCAAAGGATCAAAAATCATACTCCCTCTGTTAACGTTATTGAGTTTAAACATCTAATTCCTCAGAAATCCCAAGTCCCAACTCAATATAAAAATATCATCCAAGGGGATCCAATTTATAACTATAACAATCAATATCAAAATAATAATCAGAATTATAGACTAGGACAAAATCAAAACCAGAGGCCGAGGGATTATGATCCCAACTTGTATAAAAGGTTTCAAAGAGTGATAGGTCATGATGCTCAGACTTGAATAGATTGCAAAAATTTTATACAATGACTCCCAGAAGATCAAAGGTAGTTTTTCATTGAGATGTTATTATCCAATCCTAGAGGATCTTCCACTAACACTCATATGGGACCTATTGATCCTCAAAATTCTAGCCAACTTATATACAGACCCCAAGCATCCAAAGAAAAAAATCATATTCCATAGAATTATAATAAAGGGATTCCTGTAGCATCCAATTATCATGAGATGTCTACATAGAATGATATTAGAGTTTCTCTTAATTTGGATCAAAGAAACAAGATGAAAATAGTAGGCCTGGTCAAATTAGAGATAAATCCAGAGGTCAATACTGCTACTCTCACTTGAGAGTATACATCGCAACCTCTCCCATATTACCCTCTTATACAAGATAATTCATAAGTAGTACCTAAGCTAGTAGGAGCTTATTACTTGATCACATATCTCATTAAAACCTTTTCTCACATTTATTTCTTGGATTTGTTGAATAATTTTCCATCTCATCAATTTTCCTTGTTTGAAGCATTAGGTCTTAGTCACCTAGTGCATGTCACACCTCCTCCTGAGGCCCGGATTAACCACATAATTTTTTATGTTTATCCTCTGGGTCAACATGAAAGAGATATTGGGTTTGTATTTGGAACTAACAAAATGTCTACAAATGTTGAGTTAGCATGAAGGGGCAATCCTACATTGTATTTATAATTATGGATCTACAATAATTATGTTAAGAGATCAATGATTGATGATGGGGTTACCGCAAACATTGTTCCTTTCTCCTTCTTGCAGAAGTTAGGATATGGATAGACTAATTGATTCTCCACCGGAAACACGCTAATAGGTTATGATATCCTGAAAGCCACATCAATCGAAACAATTTTTCTCCCAGCTACCCTTTTGCATTAGACCATTTTAACTGAATTCTATATTATAAATAAGGAAAATAACTATAATATGATTTAATGTAGGTCATGGATCCATAGGATGAAGGTCATCCCTTCGACATTATTTCAAGAAGTGAGATTCCTTCACTTGGGTAAGGCCTTTGTAGCTAAGGCTAATCTCAAACCATTTGATATTCACCTACCGAACCTTAAGAATAATCCTGGTTCTCACTCTGATTTAACTCCCAACTAATCAATTGAACAAACCATTGCCTCCCAAGGAAATGATTCCCATATAAAACTAGTTCTGACAAATGAGTTAGAGATACCCAAATAAATTGAAGGAGTAGATACGATTGAAAGTAAAACTACCATGGTAGAGACTGTGTCTACTAAGATAACAGCTAATATAGTGAAGCTCTTAGAATACAACCTACTAATTTTTCTCCCTTTAGAATCTTTAGGTATGGGAAATTCCCTTGGGATAGCCTCTCTCTTGGCAGATGGCCTTGGAGAGATATGCATGGTTAAAGTTTCTAAAGTTCAAGAAGAGGATTCTAATAACAATGATAAATATATTTTTCCTGACAATTGTTGGGCCCTCCATTATGATGGAGAAAATTTTCATTACAGCATAGGGGCCAGGGTGGTTCTAACTTCTCCAAAAGGTAGGATCATGAATTTTTGCTTTAAGTTGAATTTTGAGTATACCAATAAAGGCACATAATACAAAGCCTCGATTCTTGGTCTTATTATGGCCAAGAGGATGGGAGTGTGTAATGTTAGAGTTGTAGGTGATTCATAACTTGTTGCAAACCAATTCTTAGAGGTTTATGAGACCAGAACAGAACACCTCCATCTTTATAAGTATGTTGTTCGTGAGTTTTGTAAATATTTTGAATTTATCTCCATAGAAGAAATTCCAAGAGAGTAGAATTAGCTCACCAATTCCCTGGTGTCATCTTCCTCTTATTGTTACCTTAGAAAATAATTGAAATAAAATATTGATGGTTTCAATCTAAGTGTAGACACCGAAAATCTACACTCCATCATCCTAGTCTAGATCATTAATTAAACATACCATTATTTAATACAAATACACCCTCCTCTTAATTAATCATGTCATCTCATGAAAACACCCTTTTATTTATATTCAATTAATCAATTAATTTAAATACATGACCTAAACCATTTGTATTCAATTAATCAATTAATTTAAATACATGAAACAAACCACATACTACAACCCCACTTTTTAATAATTCATAATAATTACACTATTTAGTCAAACTAATATGTCCACGTATGAAAAATCATTATTTTCTTAAATAATACTTTACCTAATCATTTTCCTAACTACTTCCTAAATCTATTTATTCCCCAAAATCCACTTTTTCTATCCATAACACGACACATCTATCATAACCACCTATATACCCATTAAAATAATTTACACACTCATCAAAATCATCCATACATTTATCCTAAAACATACCTAGATTAGTATGGTTTAACTTATTCTATCACCATCCAAAACAAACAAAACATGTCTATAAACAATCCCAACAAACCCATCCCTCGAAAATACAAACAAAAATATCAAATTAGTAAAGTTTTCCAACAATTTACTAAACAAACTCAAACAAGAAGAAATCACTAGTGATTTGGTAAATTGTCAGCAATTACTTAAGCCTATTTTACAGTCTCTTTCGGGGATCATCCACTAACATTTTCAAGCTTGAGTTTTCTATTGGAACTCACCAGTGTTATTATACATCGACGTGATCATGTTATCATCTAGTGTTACTGTTAAAACATCTTGGGAGACATTTTTGAGCCCATGTAGATCAGCCTTTCATCACCTACCTTTAAGTTTCATCAATCTCTTGCATCATCTCTAATCAAGGTCAGATATTATCTTATATCTTCATTTAGGTACTCTTAACTGTTCATTTCTTTACCCCACATTATTATTTATGTCCCTCAAATACCATAATCTTGAATTAATTAGTTAAATCCTTCATTATATCAGTTTTTTATCATTTACCAGTGATTGCTAGTGATTACTAGAATCACCTGTGATTCCCCCCTATTATGTTTTTCTTGCAGATTTATCAAACTCTGTCCAATAATTTATATTATACCTCTTTTTGTTGCTAATATTTTTTTTCTAGGATTCGCTTCTATTAGATGGTAATAGGTGGCCCAACTCATGAAATTACCAGTATCCAATCTCTTCCTATTATTCCTCACCCATTAAATTGGGAGAAATACAAAATTTTACACGACCTCAAGTTATGTGTCATCCATTTTGCCTCTTTTGATCCATAGGGATCCAAAAGGACTCTACTTCATCAAATCAGCTAGCAACAAAGAAGGAAAATGAATAAATGGAGGTTATATTCATATGTTAACATAACCATCACTCTGTGCAGAGTGACAGTTACATAACCACCGCCTAGCCAAGGCGGTAGTCCTGTCACTTTCAAACAGAAAATAAAATTCAAAACAAATAGTCCCAAAATTGGAAATTTTGTCTATGTCTCTTCTCCTCAATGACCTTTCCCATCCTCTAGTGCACGGGAGGACATGAGAAAGGCTATAAATACATGTAGGAAGGATATTTTTTATCATTAAAAGCAAGAGACTTCATGGTAGTAAGTGTAAGAGTTCTAAAGTGTTGGCATTGAGTTTATAGAAGAAAGAGTTGGAGAAAAGAGCAGTCAAGTAGTTGGGAGGAAGTGTGAGACATTGTATAGTTTGTATCTCTTATATTTTGAATTGTCCAATAAAGCAAAAAGGGAAGAAAAAGTTGTTTTCCCTTCCTGATTGGTTTTCCTCCTCTGGAGGTTTCCAGTGTAAAAATCCTTGGTGTACGTGTGTGTATTAATTCATTTCTCTTGCAAATTTCAGTTCTAAGGCATAAAAAATTCAATCACTAGCTCAACTATAATTTTCTATTTGAAAGTAGAACAACAGTATAATTGTGGTTTTCTGAACAAATTCCAAATTAGATAGTTTACAAATCATTTTGGTATCAGAGCTAATAAGTATCTAGGAATGTGATATTTGTTCTTGTATTTGTATGAGAGTGACAAGATCCAAAGGTGAAGAGGATTTACCTTGTGATCCAGATATTTCTACAAGGAAGTGGAAACAGAAAATTTGGGAAAAAATGGAGGAAGAGAACTTGGTCCGTAGAATTGAGATGTTGGATACCATGATGGATAGGATGTTTTGAATACAAGAAGAACTTGCATATTTTTAGAAGATGGCTTCTATTAAGAAATACTCCATGGACTCATTGGTTCAAGGCTTAGCCAAAAAAAAATTCATAGGGAGGAGCCACGATGATGAATATTATGGGGAAAAGCGTGAAGAAGAGACTTCAATGGTAAGAGAGAAGGTAAAATATGATCGTGCTCCCTTTAAAGTTGAGACAAAATTTGAAATTAAAAGCTTTGAAGGACAAGTAGATGCAAAGTTTCTTTAAAAATAGTTAAAACACTTAGAAGTCTACTTTAGCATCCATAATGTCACTGAGGCATAGAGGATCACATTTGCATGTCTAAAAAAGGAGGGACATGCTCTAGTTTGGTGGGAAACCCATATAGCTACTTGGGAAAAGAAGAAATTTCCTATTGTGAAATCTTGGAAAGAATTTAAATAATTACTTATAGCTAAATTCTATCCTATTGGCCACAATACTGACCAAATGATTAAATGGCAGTATTTTAGACAAGGCAGTGGTCAAAGTGTGTAGGACTATACTACGGAGTTTTAGAGGTAGGACATGTTGTTGAACATGGACTTGGAGGATGAGGATATTCTGACTAAGTACTTGGGAGGACTTCACATTCACCTTTGAAGAAAAATAATCTCCACAAATCCCAAATAGCTAAATGAGGCATGTGTGCAGGAATACTATATAGCTAATGAAAAGAAGAAACGAGAAGCAGAGCCAAGTGAAAATCAGTCAAAAAATCAACAGAACAAAGAACATAGGAAAACAAGTAACAAAGGTAAGTGGAAAGGGAAAGGTAAACCATCTGCCACTACTTTAATACTTGTAAAGATCCCAAGAATTTTTGCAAGAAATGTGATATCAATGGTCATATTGACGCTACATGTTGGAAGTTACATCTGGAGTTACATCCGAAGAACCAAACCAAGGACTCAAAGAATTCCATGACAACTATTAATATAGAAGGGGAGGTGGAAATCAAAGATGACTATGATGTAGATGAGAGGCTTAGATGCATGGCCACCAACATGGATAGCCATGAAGAGGAGACGAGTAGACTATTACAAATCAAGAGAACTAAGGTAAATGATTTGGTTGATATCGGTTCTTAGTCTAACTTGATTTCTGAAGTAGTTGTAAAGAAGCTTGGTCTTGAGACTTAGGAGCATCCACACCCTTATCCGTTGGGTTGGGTGAAGAAGGGTGTTGAAATTTAGGTAACAAAAACATGTAAGGTCAATTTTGGGATAAATTCCTAGTATGTTGATGTATTTGAAGCTGATGTTATTCCACTTGATGCTTTTGATGTTGTTTTCGAGAGTCCTTACTTGTATATCAGGGATTTTATATTTATGAGAAGGGAAATATGATATAGATGGGTTAAGGATGGGATCAACAACAACATATAGGCACACCATCGTAAGACACAAGTTACTATGGTGAGTGCTAATTGAGAAAATGACTTATTCAGGAAAATTATAATCAATTTTGTTTACTTTTGTTGAAGAATAAACAATATGGGGTAGAAATTTTAGAGATTTATGACCAGGGAAAATATGATTTGGATAGTATTATTCAGTATTTTAAGGATTTTTTTCGGGCTCCCAGTGGGTTACCACTAAAATGGGAAGTATAGAATGAGATTCATCTATTGCTAGAGTCCCCTCTACCAAACATCTAGTTGTATATGAAATCCTTATAAGAGAGTACTAACGTATAGAAATAACTCGAAGAACTACTAGACCAAGGTGTGATACGTCCTAGAACCTCATTATGTGGTTCACCTATTGTGATGGTGTCAAAGAAGGATGATTCTTGGAGAATGTGTATCGACTACCGTGATTTGAACAAGATCGCCATAAAGAACAGATATCTACTTCCCCGCATAGATGATCTCTTGGACCAACTTCAGCATGCCAAATTGTTCATGAAGTTGGACCTCAAGTCAGGTTATCACCAATTCAAAATGAAGGAGGAGGATATATAAAATACTACCTTCGAGACAAAATAGGGTTTGTATGAGTGGTTAGTACTTCCATTTGCTTTATGCAATGCACCCACTAACTTTATGAGATTGAAGACTAATGTATTGTGGGATTTCATAGATTCATGTGTCATTGTTTATCTAGATGATTTCTTGATTTTTATTACCACATAGGAGTAACATCTAACTCATTTGTAGCAAGTCTTGCAAGTTCTCAAGGAGAATCATCTACTTCATAATATGAAGAAATTGGAATTTTCCAAATAGTCACTTGTCTATCTTGGGCACGTGGTTGGAGGTGGAGAGATATGAATGTATCCAAAGAAGGTGGAAGCCATCACCAATTGGCCAACACCATCAAGATCCATAGAGACTAGGATTTTTTTGGGAGCATTACAATACATGCGGAAGTTCATCCTGAGCTTCTCCACGATTGCACCACCTCTACACACAGTGGCCACAAAGAGTAAGGCTTTTAACCAGGGAAAGGAACAAGACAAATCCTTTGAGTTATTAAAATATAATATTATTCATGCTCTAGTACTTTCTCTTCCTAATTTGTAGCAACCCTTTAAAGTATAGACAGGTGTCAATGATTATGCTATGGGCACAATGTTTCTTTAGGGAGGTAAACTCGTATGCTATCATTCTGAAACTTTTACTTTAGTAGTTAAGGGATATTCAATATATGATAAGTAAATGTATGCACTAGTTTAGGTAATTAAAAAATGGAAGCATTATTTGTTATGTAAGGAAACCATTGGGCACACTGACCATAAACCTCTCCAGTATTTGTAAGCACAGTCTAAATTACAGCAGGCAAGGCACTACAAATAGATGAGGTTTCTTAAAAAAAAATTGTCTAGTGATCAATACAAGAACGGTAGTACAAACTTGGTGGTAGATATGCTATCTAGAATGCCTACATAGGAGAATTTATCCTACTTGGCCACTATCTCTAAAATCGAGCCATTCACGAAGGAAGTTTACAGAGAGGCATATGCCTAGGACTAATACTTTGGGGTGAAATTTCAATAGTTATAGTCCCAAGGGGTTGAGAGGATGGGGATTGAAGATTTAAATCTCAAAGATGACTTGCTCTACTGATGGGGACATCATTGTGTGTGTAAATAAGAAATACTTCTAATGATGAGGGAAGTCCATACCTCGAAATTATTGGGACATTTTGGTGTTGGTAAAACCCTATCCCACTTGAAAAGGTACATGTATTGTCCCAATATGCAACAAGAAGTATCAAATTTTATACGTGGATGTAAAATTTATTGTACCAATAAGCCTAAAACTAGTGTTTGGCCTTAGAATATTGGCTAAGGATTAGAAGGTGCATGGGTGTACGAGACCTAGTTGAAGAAAGGTGTGTGGGTTAAGGGAGTGCAGAGAAGGATTCTAGTAGTTTTTTTCAGAACACATGGCGCACGTATAAGACAAGACAGGTTTTGGACTTAGCCATATGGAACCCAAGCATCACACGAGAAAAGCATGACCCTTATGGATAAGGTACCGACCTAATGACTATAAGATCAAAAAAGGAATATTCCACACATGCAATGGAAGGTTTTAGAGCAAAATCATTGAAAATATTTGAGATCTTGGGTCTAAGAGGGCTTGCTCCATTGGAGGACCACTTGGACACTTAGCGACTGATCTATAAATTCTGAAAGACATGGCGGTGGGTGCTAAGATTATAAATACAAGTGCCCGATAGAAGGAAAAGGGATTCAGAGGGAGATAGGAAGAAAGGAGAAGCCTAGAAGAAATATAATGGAGGGTTATAGGGATTAGGGGTCAGGAGAAATATGAAAGTGACAACATGTTTAGGGGGATGTGTCATGATTATCCTTGGGGTATAAGGAACACAGTCCATTTCTTATTTATGACTTGGATCTAGATTATGATATAAAAGTCTGTAATGGTTTCATGGAATGTAATGTGGTACTTAAACATGTTGATATGAATATAAGGCTCTACTGTAAACCATATACATGTTCATGAGTATATTCCTTATGCATTTCCTTAATGAATGGACCGGTTACATATATGTTGCTTGTTATTTCTATTTTCTAGATGCAATAAGATGACAAATCATTCTAAGTTCTTAGAATGTTGTATAGTTCTTTTCTTTGCTTCTGCATTTAATTATCTATCATAAGATGATGCATTCTCACAATAATTGCATAAAGGAGAGACTCGGCACTCGCGCATGCCTCGGGTGAGCACCCAGTGCCTGCTAGGTAATAGGTCAGTGCACATGGGATTAAACTATTAGTCTAGGGGTATAAAAATGACTACATCTTGGTTCCATTACCGGGACCTCTTTTTAAAGTTGTTGTGAGAAATGACATTCATATTTTTCCTTGTGATGCATGATGATAGAACGTCTGACCTTGGAAAGTGTTGAAACATGGTTCAAGAGCATAGAGGAAAAGTTTTCTCAAATATTCAGCATTAGACCTTAGTTCAATGTACATAGATGGGTAGAAGAGAACTTATACCATGAGTTGTATGATACAATATTCTATTGTTTTCTAGTAGAACTATATGAATGGATTTCAGCATATGCATCTAGATCAAGTTGGTAGTATGGACCGCTCATATAGACCCAAGATGACTATCATAAGGTGTATAATGTAGATATGATTTGGACATGTGTTGTTGGTCACTGGTGGAAGAGAGTGTTGACTAGTTATACTCTTGAATACGCCATTTCTACATATTATTTCCCATAAGTTGTTGATTTTGAATTTATGAGGGATCCCAGAGGATAATTTTTGCATGTTATTCCTTTGTCTATGAAGATCTTGATCATTACCTTGAGTTTAGAACCATTTCCCATGGTTGGCTAAGTTTCTTTGAGCGTTGGGAGAGGAAGATGGGGTGGAGGAAAATTGAAAACATTTAGGTTGAAAAGGAAAGGGAGGAAATATGACTCAAGTATAGTGAATCTCGTGAAAGGGAGATGGCTAGACAACACGAGGTTACAAGTGTGATGGATCTATGGAGGCAGATGTCGCGAGAAGGAGTTGAGGTTCACACAGAGGATGTGGAACCGGGGTAGTCTATGCTACCCTATCTTTGCAAGCATGGGAGAGAGGATATTTTAACTTTTGATGATATTTCATCACATGGAGAAATAAGATTCGTCGACATGCATATGAACCCAACTCATGACCAACCCCTGGTGCTTGGTTTTCAAGATCAAGGGAGAAGTATTGTTAACCCAGTTGGTATTGATGGGAGTACCCGATCTGCACCCAGGAGATATAATTTCTCATTTCAAACATCCATAGTTGCGTAAGTCATTCCTTTATTTGGAGGAATCTTTGGAAAAGGTACAAGTACATAGGGTTTTGGTATTATGTTTGGGAGTGGCATGGGACACACAACAGGAAGTGGAAAAATATCACAAACCATCGGTGCACAGTTCAATGGGACATTGGGAACACTAGGTGTGAGCACTTCAGGGCCTTTTCTAAGTGCAGGAGGTGGATCTAGTGGGTCAGTAGGAACATGACCTGGTGAATCCAGTGGATCTAGTGGAGGAGGAAACACTGGAGGGAACCAAGGCTCTAGATCAGGAGGATAAGGACCTCAGCCACCTCCCCAATTGTTTTTGAGATGTCTTAACACTTACCAGACTATAGGGGTATTGAATATGCTACAAATCATGTGCACAAGTGTGAATTACTATGGCACACGAAAGGCATCACTACCTCGGAGTAGAAGGCAAGTTAGTTTGCAAAAACATTGTAAGAATGCGTGAATAGTTGGTATAGGAAGTATGACCCCCATCAGATGGTGGTAGACTACACCAAATTTAAGAATGCCTTCCTAGCAGAGTTCCATGTCCATGAGTTTTAGAAGAAGAAGAACAATGTTCTGAAGGAGATCCAATAGGAAATGGTAGAGAGTGTGCAAGAGTATGACACTTGTTTCAATACCCTCTTATCTAAACTATCATATGGCATTCATCCTTCTCAACATGCTTAATGTTTTGTTGGAGGATTGATAACACCATTTAGAAGGTCTCTATCACACAAGACTTTAATATACCCACACAAGGTGTTAGAATCTACCCTGCATGCTGAAGTTGTTGGGAGAATTGATACTGGTGTTAGTCCTTTTCCAGAGGCTCAAATTACTGCAATGGCCAAGTAGTTGGATAATGTTTCTACAAACTCAGTACATGAGGTACATAGTGGGATTTGGTGTACAAAATGTGAAGTAGAAGGGAATGCAATGGATAGTTTCCCTTGCAAATCAATATGCATTATGGTAGTAGATTGTGAAATCTTCCATGGGGATCATGATGCAAGTAGGTTCCCCCTACTACATCACACAATTCACAATAATGTTTCTTACTATTATAAGATCTATACCTCTACAACCCATGATACCAAGAATTGTAGACTGATTGAAAAAATCCATGATGTTATTGATCTTGGTGTGCACCAGACTATCCTTGCAAGAAGTTCCAAGGATGATGACCATCATTATGAAGGGCACGTAGATGGAGGAGTATGTGGAAGAGCTTTTCGTAGAGGATTTTGTGGTCGCGGTAATCATGGCAGAGGACAAAGTGAGTTCCCATGAGGAACCTGTTATAATTGTGAATCTATAGAGTATTATAAACACGAGTGAAAAAAACATAAGTATGAAGAATGTCTAGATCTTTATGAGCATATGCACTAGTAGCACCATAAAGAAAAAGGCACTGGCATGGTGAGCATTAAAAAGGTCGATTCAAAATGGATGCCAAGAGTGGCGCATGAGTTAAGGCTATAACATGTACCGGTGAAAACATGTGCACAGGCTACATGCGCTAGGGAAATGCTAAGACAAAGGACACTAGTTTCAAAAGAGGAAGTGTTATATGGAAAATATATGTACCTTTCTCATCAGAAGGAGGTGTATTAAGAGACTATGGATGTGATTCAAATTTTGCAAGGGGAGATCTAATATCTAAAAGAGGAATAAAAAAGTTGGAGTAAAGGAAGAATGTCAAGGCTCAAAAGGGTGACTTGGATGAAGTCAAGGAGGTATGTAGGATGTTAAGGCAAGAGAATATTATTACCTTGTTAGGAGAATGCATGAGGGAGAAGGTACCACATGCCAGAGCAGAGTGCGAAAGGAAGGTCTTGCATGTAAACCTTCTTCCTCACAACCTTGACTATGACAAGGAGATTACATTGAATGTAGTTGTTAATGGATGGATTTTGAGTAATACCCTCATCGACACAAGAGGAGAGGTCAATGTTATTACCTTAGATGTCTGACATCAAATGGGAAGGCCCGTATTACAGCCATCTTTGAATGTGTTGTATATGACAAACAAGACTAAGGGAAAGCCCATTGGAGTCCTAAAGGATGTAGTTATCACCATTCAAGGGGCCAAGTTCACTGGAAACTTTGAAGTCTTAGCACTTTCCGAGGAAGACAACTTTCCATCATTGCTTGGGCACCCATGGTGTTACAAGAAAAATGACGACCTATGGTTTAACAAAGGGTATATTAGCTTTGAAAATAAAGAAGAAAAGTTGATAATCCCTTTGATAGATGGGAATTCAATGCCCTATACTAGCCCCTTAGGAAAAGAATTCCTTGATAGAATATATGTGTGTTCCATCATAGATCCTAAGATAATTCATCCCACAGAGGGATTCATCCAGTTTGAAGATGCTCAATCCTTGAGTGATACCACTAGTGTGGCATGTGACAATCGGGCGCATGGGACCTATGAGTTGGTTGGGTGATAGTTGAGAGGATTTGTAATAAGGGTGACAAAGGTACGCTCAGTCAAGTGCCTAGGAGGAAATAAGTTACCAAGTTATTCTAGGGAAGCATACCCTGAAATTTTCTTGCAAGAAATGGAAGCTCAATGGAAAAATGAGGACAAGAAGAGGGGAATTATTAATTATAGCCTACTCAGAACTGTGGCATTATTAGTGGGTTACTCATCGGGAGAACCTCCTAGAGTGGAACAAGGAAAGAATTGCATTTTCTCTGAGGTTCTCTAAGAGCAATGCACCCACAGTCATACAATAATACCATGGTAAAGAGACTGCTTTATTTCATATCCAAAAATATGAGAAGGCCTAGATGGGAAGTGAAGAAGTATTAACGCCTTCATTATGGGTGCATAATTTATATTCCACCTTACAAGGTTGTGCATTTTCTTGGTACATTAATTCAGATATGCATTGTTAAATAGGGAAATGGAAGGAGTTGGCGGTTGATCTCATTCAAGCTTTTGAGTATAGGAGCACCAAGCCATCCGTAGATAAAGTGTTATAAGTAATAAAGTGCCTTATGATGGGAGATAGTTCTATAGTAGAGGATAGGCTACTAGAGTTTCTGGGTGGACCTTATTTGGAGACATACCTCAATAAAGAAGAATTAGAGGAAATATAACTCAAGCGCGCGTGCATGGAAAAAGAAAAAGGAAAAATGGTCTATGTAGTAGATGCTAAAGAGATGGAAACTTTGGATGTTAACCATTCGGAAGGTATGCACAAGGTCAAAGATAGTGCTAATGAGAGAGCACGTGCCTACCATGAGCCCTTGAAAACAATGAAGGTTAACATTGGGATAGAAAAAAAACCTAAGGAAGCCATCATTGGGGAATATTGGTCAGAAAAATAAGTTTTAAAGGTCATTGATCTATTGCATGAATTCTAGGATTTTTTCCCTCACAGGTACCATGAACTCAAAGGAATTCACCATTCCTTGGGGGAGATGAAGGTCAAGTTGAAGGAAGGTGGCCCAATTTGAAAGAGGCCTTATCGGATGAATCCAAATTTACGCATACAGGTCAAGGAAGAAATAGACAAGATGATAGCATCTTGTATCATTGAGGTAGTGGAAGAATCGGAATGGATAAGCCTAATGGTTATTAGTATCAAAGGATGAAAGGATAAGAATCTATGTTGACTACAAGGATCTGAATGCAATGTCTGTCATCAATCCTTTTCCAACCACCTTCACTGAAGAAATTTACAACTGTTTTCTAGTTACAATTGTTGGAGGGATGAAATTACCAAGTCATTTCAATGGGAGTAGGCTAAAGCCCTACTATAAATAATTCTTCTTGGTGTTTGTAATAAGCAAGTGTTTCCAGTTATCTTAGAATTTCTTTTTATGTTTTTCTCTTCTTGTGTTTTCCTATCTCATTTCTTATTCCTTTCTTTTTGTTTCATTTTGTGCCTTGTGCATCGGTAACCACATTATTTTTTCCAAGGTTATGTATGTACAGAGGACCGTGCATCTATTTTAGTGTGGGGTGGATTAATGTAGAGTATAAGCCTGTAATACAAGTTAAATGGCCCAGTAGAAGGAAGTGCATAAGGGTGAGAAAATGCGTGAGGAAATGGTGGATGATAAAATATGGTGTCAAGGTTATAACAAAGACTAGGTAAAAAGGATGAAGAGTGCAGAAACAACATGAGGTAGGCAAGATAAAAACTTGGGTAAAGGACACAAGAAGTGCCTTTGATGTTATAGATGTGTGCATAAGTGTCTTCGGTCATATTGGATTTTTGCATGCCAGAAGGTTGTAAAGTATTTTTTGTGCAAGATGTGGCACATGGGTAAGGGCGCTTAAATTTGTCTCAGTGGAAAAATCAACATTTAGTGTCAATTATGGTGGTAGGTGGTATAGAATTTAATGTTGGAAAGAAGGAAAATCTATAAATATAAATTTGAGCGCATCATTATTCTACCTTGTGATTATGAAGTGAAAGAAGCTCTTACGAACTAGGGAGTTCAAAGAAGAAATTTGTGCGAAGGAAGAAGAATCCAAGAAATTTGAGTGTGCATCTAGAATAGATATGCAAACCAGAAGGAAAGAGTACATGGGCATGGGGAAGGTTGTGTGAAGAGCGTCATCTTATGGAAGGTTTTCCTAGTTAGGGTTTGGTAGCTAAGGCATAGAGAAAGAAGGATTCATTCCAGGAGTTGAAGCTTTAGAGTGAGCTTTGGGATTGAGCAGAGTAGCAGAGTAGAGAAGAGTAGGAGGAAGTATTTTTAAGTCTAGCTCACCCAGAAATATGGCACCCAAGAAACCAATTGTTTCATCGAAGAAAAAAAAAAGGAAAGGTCAAGGGAAAGTAAACCGTTGTCATTGCAAACAACAATGAAGAATGGTATTCACAAATGCAATACCCAAATGGGGTATTGCTAGGAAAAGATTGGTAGTCACACTTGTGAAAGATGGCCGTGATTGATTATAACCATCGAATGAGCACAACTAAGAAGGAAATGGCATTAGAGTTGGTCTATCTAGCTAACAAGAGGACCTTAGATGGAATGGCCATTTACAACGATGAGGTGAAGGTAAAATTAGAGAAGGTTGGATTATTGCAACTATATCAGTTGCCTTACTTTGGCAAGCCTGAGTGCCTTTACCAATGGTTGATGTCACACGTGCATGATGATCACTTTTATTTTGTAGGGAAAAATATGTGCATAACACCACAACTAATATCAAAGTTCACATGCCTCATTTGTGAAGGAGATAACATAGATGATGATCTGAGTGACAAGGAGGCTATCAAGGAGCCACATATGAATACAAGAAGGGGTAATGATACTTTAACATCACCAACATTCTAGACCCTGTTATGAGGATGTATATGTCCTTGGTGACCAATCTCAATGATCAGAAATGATGGAAACAAGGCATGGCTGAATGTATGTCGAAAAATGTAAGAGGCAACAATATATAACTTGTCTACTTTCATCACGGATGAGATCATAAGTAGTGTGTAGAAGGGAAAAAAGATATTATTCAGTAATATCATCCTCACCATTATCTTTTCAGAGATTGGAGTGCCCAATGAACTAGAAAATTTTGTTTGGGAATATCCAGAAGAGGATCCCTCACCGCAAAAAGGTTTGTGAAGTACACTTGTGAAACCATGATGACCACTCACAAGGCACTCTTTGAGAAGTGGTACAAGTGAATGTGCAATGCATTCATAGTAGAATGGAGGATCCTAGAGTAGTTACCAGCACTCGTGGATGGAGAGGCAGAGTTTGTAGTGTATTAACATTTATGCATTGGTAGATTTACATTGATAGATGGGAATACGAGTCCATGGTGAAAGATACCCTTCTCTTTCACCTTGCAACACTTCTAGGTAAGATTAAATCAGTTCAAGGAGGAAAAGAGACTAAGGTTTGACCTTAGTGAGGTAGATATATACCACCGTGAGATGCATTAGAATCTCTTCTACCCAAAGAAGCATCCATACATGGAGAAATGCGTCTCCCACCAAGTACAAATGATGAAGCCTTTAATGTTGTCGGTTGTAGGGAGGACCACATCAAGGGTTTATCTGTGCATAAGGCCAAAATTTGAAAAGGGTGCTTACTTTTAGAATGATGTCTCCATTCTTGAAGACTGTATAGGAAGGAAGAAGGCCACACCAAGGAAGAGAGAAAGAGAAGAAGGCACCAAGTATTCAAACCACACAATCAGTGGGTGCGCCGGAAGTAAGCACTAAGGCTAGTACTTACACATAGAGAAAGAAGTATCTTTTCAAGGAAAAATCCCCAAAAGAAGAGGCACTGGAGAACAAATAGCTCCTCACCCATGAAGAATCACCAAGAAAGACATCACCTATCAAGGAGAATGAAAAAGAATAATCTCCTGAATTGGAATCCTCATTAAGAAAGAAACAGAAGGTGACAGATGAGGTAGACTCAGAAGAGAAAGTTAGTCTAGATGCCTACATCGGTGAAAAGGATGATGATGATGAACCTGAAGGAGGTGAATACCATCCATTCTATGAGGTGCATGATTCTGAGGAAGAAGGAGATGAGGAATATAAAGAAGAGGATGAGGAGAAGAATGATGAAGAAGAAGCTAAGGCTAAAGGCCAGGGGATGAGTGGAGAAGTAAATACAAAGGATCAAAGGACCCCAATCCTCATGAAGGAACAGATAAAAGAGGACACAGAGAGAGAAGTGGTGGGAATTATCAAGAAGCTAGTGGAACAAGAGGTAGAATGCAACATGGATGAGGTGCTGAAGAAATTTGAGGAGGAAAGTGTAGGAAAAGAATATGGTAGCATGGGGGAGATCCTAGTTTGGCTATAAGCTTTCTAATGGCCATACGCACATGGAGAAAGAGCATAGAAGTAGCACAAGGTCAAGGAATGAGCTACATCGATGATCCAAGAAAGGTGTTTCGTGCTTTCAAAGCACCGTACCAATGGAACAACTCTTGGCCATGACTTCATTTGATGAGGAAGGTACATACCCTCAGATGAGGAAAATGCTATCATGGACATTTGAGACCCACATTGATGAGCTCGAATTTGAAATAAGTCAAGGAGAATTCATGAAGGTGTAAAAAACAAAGGGAGTAAACCCCTTAGTGAATGCTCAATAATTATCAAATGAGAAAATCTACAATGCGATCAAAAAAAATTTAGTTGAGGTTGAATCCAAACTCTTCAGAAGAAATGACAGGGTAAAGCTCCTAGAGGCAGAGCTAGAGAAAAAAGAGGAGGAGCTCCTTAAGAAAAGTAAGGATCTGAAATAAGCTAGAGCTAATTAGTGCTTAGTTAATGTGTGAGTTAAAAGATGAGAAGTCAAGTGTGCGTGAGGCATACAAGAAAATAGAGATTATCACGAATGTCATTATCTTAAATCATCTAGACTTAACACCGCCCATGTAAAAATATGGATCAGCCTTACAATGCCTAAAGGACTTGACCTGCATACCCACTATGGAGAGGTAGCCACTTGCCCTAGAATCCGTAGAAGAGATGTTCGTGCACCAAGAAAATGAAAATAAGATAAAGGTTGTGGAAATTGTTGTTGTACAATAAGATCCTTGCCGATGTAAAATTCATTGCTCAAGTTGCTGAGGCTGCCTATGATAATTGCACAGATAGGGATGGGGGGGAAAATATCTTAGTTTCCACCTGTGAAATGGAAATCAAGGAGTTCCAAGAAAATAATAAAGGGAATAGGGCTGAGTGAGACAAAATCCTATCCAAAGTGGAAAATAAATCAAAGGCCATTGAGACCTTGCAAGGTTTAATCAAGAACTGGCTGAAAGAATTGTACCCCTAATCACTCGGAGGATGGATGCACTTGAGGATTGGGGAAAAAAATGGAGGATATCATGGAGACAATGAGCACTAAGGGAAAGGAGATGATTTTTGTAGAAATGAGCACCCTGGTGGGTGACCTTTGTCAGCAAGCTAAGAATGAGGTCAACGCTTGGTGAAAGTTACAAATAGAATTATGGAATTATTTCCCTCTCCTTCATAAATAAACAAGGTCCCCATTCTTTCATTATTTTCCCCATTTCTTCATTCCTTTATTATTCCATTCCAACAATTTGTAAGGATTCGCCATTCTTTATTGAAGAGTCTTTCTGAGGACGGAGACCAGGCGTAGTCTGGGGTGATGTTGGGCCACGAAATATTAGTTAAGGATGAGAAGCCACATGGGCACACAAGACCTAGTTGATAAGGTGACAGCCTGGCCACTGTAGGATCAAAAAGTGAATATTCCAGACATGTGATGGAAGATTCTAAAGGAACATCATTATAAAGAGTGGAGATCTCAGGTTTGAGATGGTATGAGGACCACTTGGACACTTGGCGACTAATTTTTAACTTCTGAAAGGCATGGCGATGGGTGTTAAGGTTATAGATACAAGTGCCCGGTAGAAGGAAAAGGGATTCGAAGGGAGATAGAGAAGAAAGGTGAATCCCGAAAGAACTATAATGGAGGGTTCTTGGGGTTAGGGATTAGGAGAACTTTGGGAGTGATAAGATGTTTAGGGGGATGGATCTGTGATTATCCTTGGGGTATAAGGAACACTGTCCATTTATGATGTATGAATTAGCTCTTCATTGTGATATGAAAGTTTGTAATGGTTTCATGGAATGTAATGTGGTATTTAAACATGTTGATATGAATATAAGTCTCTATTTTAAACCATATATGTGTCCATGAGTATATTCCTTATGCATTTCCTTAATGAATGGACTAGTTACATAAATGTTGTTTCTTATTTCTCTTTTCTGGATGCAATAAGATGAAAACTCATTCTAGGTTCTTAGAATGTTGTATAGTTCTTTTAGTTCATTCTGTATTTGATTATCTGTCATAATATTATGCATTCTCACAAGACTCACATAAAAGAGAGACTCGACACCCGCAGGGTGATAGGCTGACACGCATGGAATTAGACTATTGGTCTAGGGGTATAAAAATGACTACAACTAGGAAGGAGGGTTTTTATATGCCTTTTTCAGTACCTACTCGTCTATGGAAGGAAATTTCCATGTACTTTATAAGAGGATTACCTGTGTCTAAACATGGCCATGACTATCTCTATGTTTTTTTTATAGATTCAATAAGATGTGTATTCTTATGGCATGCAAAAAGATAGTAAAAGCACATGAGGCAACATATATTTTCTTTACTAATGTATGGGTGCATTTTGGTTTGGAAAATTCTATTATTTCTGACAAGGATTCTAGGTCCTTGGGAAATTTTTGGACTACTTTTTGGGACAAGATAGACACCAGGTTATAGAGGAACACAACTTTCCATCCACAAACAGATGGATAGATAGAGGTGCTTTGGTACAATTGATTAGAGGGTATAATAGTAAACACCCAATGACATGTGATGATTCCTTAGCATACATTTAGCATTCTTATAATCGGGTGGTACACACATCCACTATGAAGTCACCATTTGAAACATGCTTGGGATATCTACCTACAAATCTACTGGACATAACAGTTGGGCAGTAGGATAAGGAGGAGACATGACAACCAAAGGTGACTAGAAAAAATACATTCATAGAGAGGATCTTGAAAATCCATCTCAAATTCAAAGAACAGTTAGAGAAATCTCAAGCCAAGTACAAGGCTAAGCATGATCAACATAGGACATAGCATAAGCTTCATGTTGGAGATATATTTTTGCTTTACTTAAGCAAGGAGAGACTACAAGGTCAAGCACAGAAGCTCAAACCACTACAATATGTACCCTTCACTATATTGGAATAGGTTGGAGAAAATGCATTTTGACTTGATTTTTCACCATTTATGAGGATATACTCAGTAGTAAACTGTAATAACTTGCACATATATGAAACATCCATGCTAGATGAAGATGAAGAACTACAGTTGCTACCTTCAATTGAGGATTGCATCGTGGACTACTGAGGTGAATTGGAGGAAGATGTAATGTTGCAGAAAAAGGTTAGAGAGACTAGAAGAGGTCCACAGGAGTCTTGGTAGGTTGGAATGAAAGGGAAGACACCAAGGCAAGCCCGGTGGTACTCGAAGGAGAAAGTGAGGGAATTGTTTCCTCATCTACTAACCCACTAAGATTTTATGGGACCATAAGCCTCCTAAAAATTGGAGGTGTGATCCATAGGGATCCAAAATGACTCTACTTCATCAGAACAGCCTACCATAAAGAAATAAAATGAAGAAACAAATATTTTATCTATATGTTAGCAGAACTGCCACTCTGTGCAAAGTGGCAGTTACAGAACCACCGCCTAACCAAGGCAGCGGTCATGTAACTGTTGCCTAGCTAGGGAGGTGGTCTTGTGACCACTAGTTTACATTGGGCAGAGGTCCCATCAATATCAGAAAGAAAATAAAATTCAAAACAAATAGTCCCGGAATTGGAAAGATTGTTTATGTCTCTTCTCCTCCATGACCTTTCCCATCCTCTAGTGCATGAGAGGACATGATAAAGTGTATAAATACATCTAGGAAGGAGAGTTTTGATGATTGAAAGAAAGATACATCATGGGAGTAAGTGTAAGAGTTATAAAGTGGTGGAATTGAGTTTGTAGAAGAAATAATTAGAGAACAGAGCAGTCAAGTAGTTGGGAGGAAGTGTGAGATATTTTCAATTTCCTTTCTCACTTATTGTAAAGTTTGTATCTCTTATATTTTAAATTTCCCAATAAATCAAAAACGTAAGAAAGAGTTGTTTGCCCTTCCTAACTATTTTTTCTCCTCTAGAGGTTTCTAGGATAAAAATCCTTGGTGTATCTATGTGTGTTAATTAATTTCTCTTGCAAATTTTAGTTCTAAGGCATAAACAACTCAATCACTAGCTTAACTATCATTTTCTATTTGAAAGTAGAACATCAGTATAATTTTGGTTTTGTGAATGAATTCCAAAGTAGATAGTTTAAATATCACCATTGGATTGTTTACAAACCATATCTGAATCTACTCAAAAAATCCGCAGAGCTACAAATGATTTTTAGGAGGCATATTTTGAGGTATTGCACATCCGAGCTGATTTAGATTGATTCGAGTATCAATACAAAGATGAGATAGAAGAAGTAATCCCCGAGTTTGAATTTGAAGATGAAATTGATTGTGAGCACTTTGATTCTTATTCTAAATATCAGAACAACATAGAAGAAGATCTAGAATACATTTCATATTTATTTAAGGAAGAGTATATGGAAGATGACATTTTAGACTTTTCTAAAGAAGAAGACTCGGAGTCCACTGGAGAAGAGAGTTCTCCTTCCTCTAAAAATTATGATACCGATTTAGATTATGATTTCAAACCATAATTTCTTAACCTTTATTAGCTTTATATTTTTAATAACAAAATATTTATCAAAACATTTATTATTACCATTTATCATATATCACTTATTGTTTTTCTAACCAATTTATTATAAAATCACATTGACACCCTTGACAGGAAGTCCTTTAATCTCCAAGGAATTTCCTTTACCAGGAAATCCACCTCATATCTTATTAATCATATTTTTTAAGTGTCTGTGATTTATAGGTGTTTTTGTAGGAAAGAATCTTACATAATTTTGTATACGGAGCACAAGAATCAAACATCATTCATCCACATCCATGGGTATCTCTAAACCACATCATCCTGAGGTTAGGTAATTCTTATTTTCTTTCTTATTCGATTAAGTTGAAGAGGTGGGATTTATTATCAACATCTTGGCACACCCATTGGAACACTATCCCTCATTTCATTGTTAATTTTATTAAAAATAGCATCTAATTTTCATTTTTTTCTCTTTGCATAGTAATCACCATCGATTTAGCCAATCACCAAAGATTTCCTGAATGCTTTTACTTATTCTTTAGTTTTCCCTTTAGTTTTTTCATTTTTTGCTTATTTCTCTACTTCTTGTTAGATAAATATTTCAAATTTTTGTCTCTTTTTATCTATTTTCAAAATATAAAATGAAAACATCTTTTGTTCATTCGAAAAATCAATTTTTCCATATCCATTTTATTGATCGGTAATCACCAGCGATTGGTGTAATTGCTAGCGATTCCTTTTCTTTTTTATTACTTTATATGTTGCTTGCTAATTCGTGTTTTTATTGTCTTTTGTTGTTTCTACTAACCTAGTTTTGTAGGCTATTTTTACTATAGCTTCTCTTGATTTGATTGCTGGATTACTTGCTTTAAAAAACAGGAAGTTTTTGTCACATTGAGTCCTAAAACTTTCCTTTTTTCTTTCAGTATTGAATTATTTGTTTGATTATCTTCATCAAAAACAATATTTCAATTTGGTTTTTAAATGGACCGTTGATCATTATTGATTCATATAGTAGTAATTAGGAAAGTAATTTATTGCATTAAATTTCCTTTCCCCCACACATAGCCAAACCACATAAACATAAAAACACATTTAAACAATTTCCACCTAGGTGGATACCTACTTGGATTTGATCAACATGAGGAGAAGCCGAATCATTTTTCTAGCCAAGTATAATCACCTTTTTTTAGTATATTGGCAAATTACCCGAAACTCTTATCATTGTGGGACTGTGAAGTGATGAGGTAGGCCCCAATACCATGCCCATATTAGTAACAGTACATCGTTGGGCCTCACATACCTTTGGGTTATTGAGGACTCTGCCTTTAAACATACCTGAAACCTACCTTATTTTTCCATTTCTTAGGACCTTCCTTAACCTTTTTACGCATTTCACTCTTTTTATTTAAATTAAGAAAATCTAAAAAAAAAGCATCTTGCTTACTTTTGATTTATGTTTGTAACTAATTCATTTAGTTTCTTTTTTTAGGTGAGTGTTTTCTCATTATTGTAAAAACTAGACAACAAGTCTATAACCAAACCTCTAAAAATATGTCTCAACCACTATCCACACCCTTGCACCAACAAACCCCACTATATATTCCATTTTCTACACCGTTTTCTACACCTTTATCTAGTTTTGTCTCTATACCATTATTTACCATGCCATTACAACAAAAAAACCCATTCCATCAATCAATCCCTTCTACTCCTCTATTTGATTCTCAACAAACTTGGAATGAAATAGAGGAGGAATATAATGAATAAATGAGACAACATCTCTTACATTATTCACGTCAGATTCATAGTCAAATATTCCATACATCTAAACAAAATAAATGGAACAACCATACTCCCCTAGTTAATAATCAGAGTCATCTGAACCTGCATTCTTTGAAAGAGGAGACCCTATTTAGAAAAAATGTTAGACTAGAATCCCATTTCTCTCAACACTTATCTCGTAGCTAGGGGTGTTCATCTTTACCCATTAGACCCAAAACATCTTCAAATATCCTTGACCCTTTATCTATTTCATCACATCCTATTGATTCAAACCAACAAGCTGAACATGAAACATCTTCAATTATCTATGATACTTTATCTAGTTCTTCACATCCTACTAATTCAAACCAACAAGCTGAACCCAAACCATCTTCAAATATCCATGATCCTTTATCTAGCTCTTCACATCCTATTTATTCAAACCAACAATCTTAACCAAAACCATATTCAAGTATCTCTGATCCTTTATCTAGTTCTTCACATCCTATTGATTCAAACCAACAGTTTGTATCTGAACTACTACCATATGTCCCAGATCCTTCATCTAGGGTTTTAAATCTTATTGATCCAAACTACCAACCTGTAATTCAATAAATACATTCATATCGACCTCTAATATAACCTAAAACATCATAAGTTTCATCTTCCACTCCTATTTTTAGTCTTCATATGGTTTCCTCTCAAGACACAACCACCCAACAAAAAACATCGTCACTGGAGCTTTCTACTAGTTCAAAACCTCCACAAAACAATACTAGTACTTCATCATCTACCCCTCTAGTATCTTCAATTACCTAGAAACTTCCAATAAATTATGTTTCTTCTTCTACCATTGTATCTCAACCAGTTAGCAACATTCAAAATATCACTATGTCCATTCTGACATCTATTCTTTTAATCAATACTAGTGTCATCACCACCACTCACCTTGTTTCACAATACATACCACAACCATCGCAACCATTAGTGTCTCAACCAACTTATGGTATGTCATCTTAGTAAAATATACCACAAAAAAACATACCTACTTATAGTATTTCATCACAACAGAACATCCCACAAAAAAATATACCTGAAAAAACATCCCACAACAAATTATTCCTTCTCAACAGTACATTTCACTTCAGCAAAACATTCCACTTACTTATAACATTCATGTTATCCCAAATTCACCCTCAAGGTAAATTTTGGTAATTTTTACAAATTCTTATGGCTCAAACTAGTTGAAATGGTTCGAGGGAAAAAAATTGAATTTTCAAGGTACCTCTCCTCTTTTCTCTAACTCCCTTGTCCAAGAAAAATTCAAGGAGTTAGTAAAAAATTGTAAAAATATGAAAAATGAGGTGGCAGGCCTATTTTAATGCAAATCGGGTCTAAGAGCTAGGGATGGAACCAAGGTTGATCATACCAAATTCAGGCCTAAAATAATAAGGAGGCAGTTCAAATCAAAAAATTTGGATATTTCTATCCCAGGATGTCCACAGGATGTCAGGACAGCTGGGACCCGAAAAGCTGAATGGCCAATTTATGAAGGAATCAGAAAAATTAGGTAGAAATTCTCAAGCTGTAGATGGGATGTCAGGACAACTAGGAATTGCATAGCCAAAAAATACCACAGACAGTTCGAATTGGAAAAATTGGATGTTTTTTTCCTGCGTGGTCCACGCGACATCAGGATAGTCAGGACCCAAAAACCCAATTTTCCTGAAATGGCCGCAGGTGGAAGGAATCAGTGAATTCAAGTCAAAATTTCCTAGGTGGTCCATGGGGCTTTAGGAAACGAGTTTTCTGAAAATCCAAAATCACTGATAATATTGAAAATCGGTGAATGCGGAGGTCAACGGTCCTCACGGCCCAGTTAACGTTGGGACAAGCTAAACACCAAAAGCCGACTTACCCAATTTGCAAAGTAGGTCAAGTGTGATGCAAGTAAAGCAATTTTTTTCAGCCCGAGTAGCACAATGGACATCCAGGACACCAAGTCCCGAAATAGCCTATATGCCCCCATACAAAAGAAAATTCAATGCTTGACCCTCTCGAACTTCAAAAGGTCATAACTTTTGACCCCTAGCTCTAATTTTCATGAAATTTGATGTTATGGAATGAGCACAACATCCTCTACACCACAGAAATCAGATTTATTAATTTTAATAGGGGTAGATATATGAAAATAAACAAAACATATCCAGCTCTGATAAATTTAAAGACATGTCTCGTTAAATGACTGAAATGCCTGGCAAACCGAAATAGTTGCCTGCACTCAAAATGCCATAACTTTTACATTTCTCAATGAAAAATCAGAAAATTGGTACCATTGGAATCATGTTCCCAATACCAATGCACAAAAATCAATAAATTTAGGATTTGATGAGAAATAGATGGTCATTTTGTAGAAAACGTGCCCAGTTTACAACAATGGTTTTATTTGGTAGTTGGGATGCATTCAATGAAGCATGGGGTGACATTTCTCACTATTGTAAGTTATTTGATAATATAATAACATTTTGCAAGAAAAAAAACATCATTTCACTTCATTTATGGCATCTTACAAGTGATAGTAAGTCATATTTTGGGATTTTCATTTTCCCTCTCTCTCTCTCGTCTCAAAAATTTATAAATTAGAGTGTTGGGCTCATTATAAAGAGGGATAGTTTTGAGTAGAAAAAAATTGTCAAAATTTATTTTGTGAAGCTAATGTGTTGCATGTCCTTGTGGTGGACTCCTTGCATGATGATCTAGGCCCTTATTTTGTAATAGATTGAATTGTGCATATCAATGAAGAAATAGATGTAATTTTGTGGATGTATCTTCCCCTATTGTGTTTGTTTTCATTCCTCTTTCCCTTTCAATATAATTTCATATATATATTGTCTATTCTATACTCTTGCAGGGATTCATTATCATTGTGTATATAAGGAGTATTGTTGTGAATGCATTTGTTGGACTGTGGAGAACTATTATCACCCCTTCTAGCATGCATTTTGCTTCTAATTTTCACACATTGGAAGACTATCCTCATCCTCTCCTTTTTTGGTGTATCACCACTTTAGTGTAGGCTTTGTTTTCATGCACTCTCTCACCCTGGTCCCTTGGAAAGTTAGATTATGAAAAATAGTTTTTCCTTCATTAGAGTAGATTGTGGCAGGTAGTTTAGGAGCAAGAACTAACTTTCTCTGGAGGTATATCTCAAGTAGCAAGTCCCACAACTTGGAGATAATACCCATGTTACCCAATCATAGTGTGAGCTCAAGCACATACACTTGTGAAAACCATAGGGTGATGTGATACGGAGATAACAATTCCTTAACAAAACATTCCTCAGTAAAATATCCCACAACAGAGTCTTCCTTCCCAACACTATATTCCTTAGCACAACATTCCTCAGTAGAATATTCCCCTTAAAAAAAAAATCCACTCACTTATAATATCCTACAACAAAACATACTACAAAAAAAATTTCCTCAATAGAACATTCTTTACCAGTAGAAGATCCCTCAACAGTACCAAATGTACTCACAACCTAGCCATTTTTCATTCTAACCTAGCTCATCCTCGCAACAACCAGCACAAACTGACCCCTTTCAAGCCCTCATGAGTTGTATATCTAGTCTATAATTTTCTTCATCTATACCCAATAATGTGCTCTCTTACAATCAAATCTGCAATGAACCCATTCACCCCTCAATTCCGTACAAAGCATTTTCGATTAGAGTTTCCTGATTATGTCCAGATTAGTGTATGAGAAATCAATAAAACACAAAACAACATCGAATTTGGAGATGGTGATGACTGATATGGGTGTAAAGTAGATGATGAACTCCTCACTGCAATCTTAGCAAACCTGCAACTCAAAGACACTAGAGAAAAAATTTCTTAGACATTTTATGCGGGGGTTTCCTGACAAAGTGGACCCAATAAGCATTCACTTCCTTGATGGCTGTCGACCCCCGTGTGATAAATAATAATGATAAAATGTAAGATAAATGGATAAAATGCAAGTTGATAAACAAAGAAACCTAAATATGTTGGTATGTAGATAGAGCTACTAATATGATACAAGCACAACATGCAACATGAACCATGCTAAGTGAACCAGCAAATCATGAGAAAATTATTGTGGGGATTCTAGTGTCATTACAAGGACATTATCAAGATACTATGATAAACAAGAGGATACAAATATAAAACAACATTTTCCCCAAATTTTTCAACCTATTTGGATGAAGGGGGAAGGCCCATATTTATATCCTAAGGGTGAGGTTAGACCATGGGTTATTAGGTAATCAAGGTTGGGTAAAGTAACCTTGGTTAAGAGATATGATGTGATCCAGCGAGGCTCAGAATTTTAATTATGAGGTTAAAGAGATAAGGATGTGATATGCAATGGGGATTATGATTGACATGGTTAGGTGAAATAATGCATCACACTTTTGAACTTAGGATTGGGATGTCGGATGGGTATATTAGTGCCCATGAATTGAGTAATTTTGAGATATGTGAGATAATGCCAAACTTTAATTATTAAATGGATTTACATGGAGCCTATTAATTAATTAAAATTTTGGTGATTAAATGGATAGAATTTATTCATATTTAGGAAAAATAAAAGTGAGAGGGAAATTTGAATGAAGGAGAATAAATTTGGGATGAAGGAGAAGAGTTACACCAAAAAATAGTGTCTACAAACATATCCACCTCATTGGGAACTTCCAAAATTTATAAAATTCTATAGTAAAAAATATACTCAACAACATATTTTTGCTTTTCACCACACATGTTATCTAATAGCCCATGACCAAGACCTCATGTTTCCCATGTCCCTTTCTGGTCCTTCTTTAGACTGGTACAATAGCACTTCACAATATTCCCTTTTGTCTTCACACAACTCGCATTATTCTTAGAGAATTTTTTCATAAAAATAGCCCACAAAGTCACTATTAATGACCTTTATGCTATCAAACAATTTGAGAATGAATCCATTACTGATTTTGTTTCCCCTAAGAGGGGTACAATCAATCAATTATCTGTTTTGCTATTACAAACTAAATTGATTGATTTTTTATATTGACCGTGCACCAAACATATTTTGTCAACATTACAAATTAAATCATTCCAAACATTTGACGAAGCTATTACCATGGCCCATAAATTGGAACTGCAAGCTTTAGAAGATGGTTGAGTTATTCTTCATCCTAAGAAACAACGAATTGAGTTCCCATCTAAGTCATCCTCTAGTCCTGACAAATCCAAATCATTTTCCAACACTATAGTAGTTAAATCCACTCCTAAAGAAAATACAACTACTGAACGTTCTCATCCATAAGTAGTTACACACCAAAAGGAGAAATGTATAGCACGGTCTTTGATAATTTAATCATTGAAAATATGATAACTCTCCCACCCATTCGACCTATCGACACATTGGTATCTAATCCCTCTTGGTATCGAGATAATGACTATTGTAAATACCATATGGTCTAAGGACAAGAAATTAAAAGGTTTCATGTATTTCGCAATGTTCTTCAAGACTTGATTAACAAGGGTGAACCTCACTTGGATAATCCAAATGCACCCCAAATCAAAACCTTGAAATATTCAAACAACCCTTTCCAAGTCCTCCCCCATCCACTGATAAACCACAAACAAATGTTGTTCATGCTCACCACACCATTAACACCATTACTAAAACATTACCCATTCTTGAACCAGCATCTACACCTACTGAATTAACATCCACGTCCACGGAACCAACAACAATGCCCACTGAATCTAAACATGTATTTAGCAAATCCCTATCTGTCAAAAATATTATAGAAACATTTCCCACATATTTTTCACATGTCACTATTGAATCTATATCCACGTCTATGCTGCAATCTACAAATATAACTATTGTCTCTAAATCATTGCACCCCCTGAATGGCATGAATTGAATCACGACATTCAGTGTGATTGGGACACATGGGATCACCTCTCAAGCTATGGGACTTGGGCTTGAGGTGAACCTTCGGAGAAGGCCAGCTTCTTGTTCCTAGACTAAACACAACACTACTTTTGATGTAAGATAGATGGAAAACTAGTCCTATGCTAACATTTCATGGGATTTAGGGAAGAAGAATACAAGGAAACAAAATCTATTCTAGAAGTTGTGATGCACCAATAAAAGGGATTTTTAAATTATGGAAGGGTTAATTTGGGTATGAGGATTACACCGTTAACTACCTTCACCTATTGCAACTTGAAAAGGATATAAAATATCACAGACTAGAAGCACATGTTCCTCTATTAAACCTTAAACATACAAAATAAAGGGATCAGCTTTGATTTAACACACATATAATTTATAAAGGAATAATCACAAACACGTCCATTATTCACTTGAATGATAATAATAATGTAACTCTTGATCAGCAGAAGGAAAATATTTTCTCACAACTAATAGGAAGTAATCACACTATTCTTCTCTCAATATGAAACAGATAATTTGAAATAAAGGTAAATTAATCAAATAATTCTAAGGAATCACATTCACAAGGCATGAAATGATTAATCATTCAACACAATAAAACAGATCTTCAAGTGCAAGGAATAACTTTGAATATAATTAAAAGGTTTCAAAAAAATTCTAAAAGCACTCTTCCAAACTTGAAGAGCCACTTTCTTCCAAATCCTTCAAAAGATATATATCTTAAATAATGGAGAGCACTCCATTATTTATAAGTTCCTAGGCTGAACCATCACAGCTGGGCCTTTAACTAAAAGTTAACTAAAAATATTAATGTCATTAATAAAAGGGAACAGGCTCCCATAAAAATAGCAAATTTATTACAGAGGGTTAACCAAGTCAACCCTACAACTTTGACCGTTTAATGAGCTTGAAATTGTCCTTCCATGGCCGCTTAGCTTTGGCCTGGTTCACCATCCTCTCCTTTCTCTGTAGCTTTGTGTTTCCCTTCCTCCCATATGGCCATGCAGTGTCTGTATTCGAAGAAACCTTTGACAATACCCTGAGTTTCGTCATCTCCAGGTCCACACACATAGTGATTCACCATGTCTACTGTTTCAATCTCTTTTGTGATCCTGGCCAGAAAACTTCAAAGCTTACTTATAACTTTCTTTAGTCTCTCTATGAAGTTCTGGCATATAACCAGTCAATCAATGGAGTCACTACTGAAATTTTTCACAACATTGTTGTCCCTCTTCACCAAGTCTTTGAAATTTTATTTGATCTGGTCCTCAGGAAGAGCATCAATATTCTCATTTAAAAACTTACAATGGGCGTTTTCGAACTCTTCAGAGATATCATTCACATCATCTGTAATCTGTACCTGTTTATCCTTCAATTTCTTAATCAAATCTTACAGCACCTGACACCAAAATTCAATAGCCTTCTGATATTCGAACAGTTTAGAGGCATCATCAATTACCTCTTCCTATAGAATATTCCTCTCTTATGTCACTCCATGTCGCTAAGGTTAGATTCAAGTTATTGTTATCTTCAGAGAGATATTTGTCCATCTTAGTGATGGTGGTTTTTACAATCTGTAAATCAACATAAATCTCCACAGCTTCCTTGATCAAAGGGTTGGCCTCCTACAAGATCCTTTCCGTCCATCCATTCACTGTTCTCCCTTTCTGGCCTAGCTTCTCAAGCTCATGATAATAGATATCATCAATTGTAGATGAAATTATCACGGTCTTAGTAGTTCAGATGTCAGTGGATGGAGTTGGCTGAGTTACTCTATGCAACAGTGTAGTGAGCTGTTCAACTTTAGCCTTAAGCTCATCCTTGGTGGCCTTGTCTTTATTGTACTTCTGTAAAAGGGCCCCAAGAGTAGTATGTACATATTGTTTGGCTTCTTCATGTGTAGCCTTCCCCAATGAGAATTTTGACATCCAGTAGTCTGATGCTGTGATAGTATATGTAGTTTTCCCCTCAATAGGGGTAGTCACTTCTATCACACGCTCCTAATGGATTAACCATTAGACTTGATATGGTTATAGGTCTCTTGGATTTTATTTTAGGCTCAAACTCTAATATGCTGAGATCTAGCACATCTCCCATATGAACCTTTTTCTTTTGCTCAGGATTCTACCTAAACAACCACTCTGGTATGGCTAGAACTGAGGAAGACGGAGTAGCAGATCCAATACCTGAAGTACCAGTTAAGGAAATATCACTAGAAATGCCAGTTGATATCTAAGAAGAGGTGGAAATGATGGTAGCTGTGAGAGTGAGGAGAGCCATAGGAATTGAAAAGGTGATACTGGGGGTTGAGATTGAAGAAAATGGGAGTTTTAAAGGAAGTGAGGAGGAAATGGGTGACCCAATATTTTCCCCAGCTGATAAAACTAGAAGTGATGAAAATATCTGGGCCATAAGAGGAGATGTGAAAGAGGAAATGGTAGAAGTTGTGGGGGGAACTGATATTGGAAGTGATAATGGAGGAAGGGGAAGATGGGATGGATCCTAAATGACACTTGGGGAATCAATTACTTCCACAACCTCAGTAACTGATACTGTAGATGTTGTAACCCTAGAAGCAGTAGACCTAGAAAGAGATGAGCCATAAACCACATATGAGATCTTCTTTGGAACCATGGGAACCCTTTGTGTCAATCTCTTGCCTTTTTTAGGTGTTGGTTGGTTTATTGTTGAATTAGACCCTATATTTGTAGCTTGATTTTCACCTTTGGGTGATATTCCCAAGGTAGCCAACCAACTAAAATTTCTCCTTAGAATGGGCCCCACCCTTTATTTGGTATTACTACACTCTTCCACATACCAATCAACCCATGGTAGTGGTTGATTGGCAACATCATCATCTTTGTATGATGCATCTAGGACCTTATCATTATCTTGTAAGTCCTTTCGCACATCAGCCAACCCAAACTGTCACACTTCATCAAGGATTAATCTTTCGTAATCCCTTTCCTGCATGATAAATTCATCTCGAAAATGGATCCATATGTCTTCTAATTGGGGCATATGAGCACTGGATTTCCTTTTCTCCTCGAACTTACCCCAATAGTCAAAGTTAGTTTGTGGATGGAAGGTCCGCAGGGTTACCTCAACCATTTCAGCATCCACGTTTCTTTCCTTATGGATAGTTTGGTAAGAATACCCACCAATTTTAATAGGGAAATACATTCCCGCCTTGTGACACTTGTTTTAGATTTTGTGGTAATCCAACAACTTCCGAACCAATTCCAGAAGAACCCACTTGTCATTGGGGCACCTATGAAACCTGGAATCTAAAGGTAGGTGAATTTGGGAAACTAAAGGTAGATTTCTCCCCATTCTCACACCTCTTGGAAAGCCTCATCGGAAATCCGTTGATTATATAGCTCCTTGTCAAAGTGATAAAGGAAAAAAGTGAAGAAAGTATCGTTGATTCTTCAAAAGTGCTTACTCCCCTCATCCAGAGTAAGCGAGGGATAAAATTTGTATATTTGGGATGTGCTGCAAACACCCCTGGTGTTTAACCCTACAAAATCCCCCATAGCAGTAGTTGAATACACTAGGAAAAATTTCATGTAGAAGAATTTAGTTTATGCCACCTTACCCAAATGGTAGCGGATGTTACTACTGATATGTTCACCCCATCGGATAAACTCATCATTCTTCTTGATCATTGTTATGTACAAGAACATCCATTCTTGGAATTCCTTTGCATAAGGAAAACCTGAAACTCTTCTCAAGAGTATAATGAGGTCGTCGACCTCCTAAATGAAATCTGATCAATGTATAATCTTGGGCAATTTGGAAAAATTCTTAGTTAGGTAAGACTTCATCATAACCTTCGAGCATACTTCCTGATTTTTATCCCAGTGCTCAACTACTATTTTAGGTGAGATAGTGGCGTTACCTTGTACATCTAGAAGTGTAAACAAGCCTTCAAAGAAATATGGGTCCAAATGGATTACCACCTTATCGTCGCTATCTCTTATCGACATAGAGTCCTTGTCGTAGTGAGCTATTGCAGCTAGGACAAATTTTGGGCATTGCACAGATGCAAGAAAAATAGTGGCAAGGGAAATACCACTGTCAAAGATGGCCTACACCCATGGATTTTTATTTGGGGCCTTTAATCTTTCCCAGAACTCGGTAAGATCAATCTTCCCGAGATCAGTGTCCCCAATATTTCTTAAATCAGAGGTTAACCAAGATTAGGGAGCAACTCTAAGAAATGTGTACTTCATATTTTCTTTCCCCTTTAAAGTGGAGTTAGACATCAAAATTGTGTTTCAGGAGTTTAAATGTTACATAAATCTAAAAATCTGAGAGCAAGAGAAATCTTAAAACCTGAACTGAAAAAGTCTGAAAGGAAATTCTAAAAGAAATATCTGAAATTTTTTTCCAAATTCAGGGGTCCTAAAAAACCAAAAATCCCAATTCTCTGAAAACCTGAAATTTGAATTCTCTGAAAACCCAAAATTGAAATCTCTGAAAAGTTTTTCTGAAGTCGGGGGTCCCGAAATTCAAAAATTTCCAATTCTTTGAAAACCTGAAATATGAATTCTCCAAAAATCCGAAACTAAAATCTTTGAAAACATTTTCTGAAGTCAGAAATTCTAAAAGAAATCTCCAAAGCAATAGTTCTTTGAAATTCTAAAATCTGAAAACTTCGAAGATTTTTGTCGCAAATTTTCCCTGAAATAGTTTCCTTCCTTGTGATCTTTTGAAGAAATTATCTGAAATGAATTTTCTAAAAATAATCTCTGAATGGTATCTAAAGTAACTGTAAAAAAGAGGTGTTAAGAAACCAAAGTGAATTTTGGGAAACAAGAGGAAGTATGAGGGACTTAAAAAGGTCCCCATACTTGAAAACCTGGAGAAACCTCCACAGAAAAACAAGGTGAAAAAGAAAGACATGCAAGAACAACAGAGGGAAAACAAAAGAAACCCAAATGGGGGGAAAAGGGAGAAAATACCTAAAAACTAAAATGAAGTAAAACCAAAAAAACATACCTTGAAAAGGACGCTGAAAAAATACGAGAGCGAAATGTCAGAGAAAATGTGTCAGATAAAAATAAAAAGTAAAAAATCCACGTGGTAAAAATCTGATTTATAAAGAGGTAGGTGAGAATTAATCATGCATAGAACCTCTGAAGTTCTGAAACTTGAAAGTTTGAAATTCTAAAAAAATTGGGATTTCAGACTTCAGAAAAAAGGGAAGTAAAAAGATGAATTGGCAACTAAAAGTCTGAAACCCAAAAACACGAAAGTCTTAAAATTTGGACTTTCAGAGTTTCAAAATTTAGAAAAAATCAAGTGAAAATCCTAAAATGACTCAGAGAACTTTCAAAACCTGAAACCCAAAATTTTGAATTTTCAGACTTTCAGAATTTCAGACTTTAGAAGTCTGAGTTGGATTTAAAGAAAAAGAGCCAAAAATTTCTTAAATTTTGAAAACCCAAAAGTCTGAAAATTTGGACTTTCAGAGTTTCAGACTTCGGAAAAACTCAAATGAAATTCTGAAATTTAGCTTAAAAACTCCAAAAGGGAAAAACCCTGAAGTCTAAAAATTGAAAAATTTCAGATTCTTGTTTTTAGTAAAATTCACTGTGCAAGGATTTCTAAAAAATGTAATTCTGACATACATCCTTCCTCCGGGTAGGTTAAATAGTTAACAATAACAATGATACCTAATGAAAAAATTATGACACAAACTCCTTCACCTAAAATAGTTAAAAATCATGTTTATCCCCTTTATACAAAATCAATTATCTCTACATCAACCAATCCCAAAACTACAAAATCCACAACTCATTTGGATCTTGTCAATTGCATCATTCAAAACCCTCTTCCCTCATCAATAACTTCCTATACATCCATACATAGCTCATCCAAAACCACGAAAGGACCTCATAAACAAGGTACCAAGTTATCAAAATTCCTTGTTATACCTTCCTTGGATCATATCAATTTCCCAATCCTCGGCCTTTTCTCCCACCTCCTCCTAGAAGGTTAATTTCAACTCCTAGTAATCATCATGTCATTCCATTTCCAAGGTTTACTTATCAATATTCCCCAATAGGTCTACATCCCCCATTATTATATTATCTAGGAATCATCAACAACAAAGAACTCAACAAACTGTAATCAATGTCTTATTAACACTAGAGGATAAGATACCTAAAACTTCATTACCATCTGCATCATAACCTAAAGGGCGTTATGCAACCATTATAGATGATCTTCTCCAAAAATCACTCATAACATTACCACCACTAAAACCATCTGATCTGAGATGGTGGAAACCTGGTTGGTATGATTTCAATGTCTCGTGTGATTATCATAAAACATGAGGTCATTCCATGTAGAATTTTAAAGCCTTCCACCTAATTACACAGAGGCTGGGAAATATGGTTTCCCTTCTTGCTAAATCACATGTAACATCAACATCAGCATCTTTGATGTCTTTGTCTAAATATAACGAACCAATGTCTAAAACTCCTCCCCATCAGGTTGATGTCGTACACATCACTCCTCATTGACAATATTATGACACATACCCATCTAAGCCTAAGAAATGAAAAAAAAACCATAGTTATACCTCCCCCTTAAGAAATAGATCCTCCATCAGATAAACCCAAAGTATCCATCCCTATAGCTTCGCAAAAATTTGGTCAAACAATGTCACCTAGAACTAAGGTTTCCATCCTCACTACACCACCTTCACCATCCACCATGATGTAAAAGTTTGTCATTAAACAATTATACCAATCTACCATTAAAATGTCATTATACAAACTGATACAAACATCACCTCTTCATAAACAAGCCATGATTAAAGCCCTACAATCAATGGTAGTACCTTCATATGATCCTTTGTCTTGTACAAACTTTGTAGGAGGCCCCAAAGAATTTTCCGCAATATCATTCAAACCTTCTAAAATAACTTCTTTTAAACCAAAAAATCATGACTTACCACTTTTCATCACTACCCAAATTAATAAAATATGTATCAAAATGGTCATGATTGATAGTGGTTCCGTTATTGACATTATATCCTCCCTTGCTTTTGATCAAATTAAACTACCCAACATTGTTATCGCTCAAACTCTAGTCTTACTACAATCCTTCAATGGCACTATCGTACCCACATTAGGCACCATCATTATACCACTTAAATTTGGTCTTAAAACATTACCATAACTCTTGTACATCATAGAAAGATATTTTCAATATAATATGTTACTAGGACGCCCGTGGATACACACCATGCGTTGTGTTCTGTCAACTCTCTATCATTTTTTTATATATAAACATGAAGGTCAAACATTCACCGTTCCTCCAGATCTAAATCCTTTCACTAACTGTTACATGATGTATCATTCAAATGATGTGCTTGTTTCCAATTTCACATCCGAATCATCTAATGAAACATCTACTAGCATGTCAATCCCTTCCTCTAAACTACCAGATGATTCCTCCCTTAATTATGTTGTACACTTCCTTACATTGAGGGAATAACATCTCTTCATGCTTAATCAAATTCCTTCAACAAAGACTTACGAACACCCTGAAAAATAACTAACATACAACCCTAATATAGGAGATGTTATCTCTTATGGTCCCACTTATCTAAAAAAAATATTTTCTATGGGGGACTCGACCATCCTTCATCCCATATTATTGATGAACACTATGTCATGCCTTCCACATTAGACTTTAAATCTGTAGATAATCCAAATTTTACTCATATGTATCTTCACCATTGTGCATGAAGAGGTTTTTGGCTTAGGCCATTATGAACATAGAATACATGATTTAGTTATTTAGTGTTCCCTTAAAACTTATGAAAAATATGGTTTGGGTTATAAGAAACTCGACTCTAAAACACCCAATGCAACTACATCAAAACCTACTACATTCATGATCATTACTGAATTAGAACTGTCACCACCCATATCCCCTGAAGATCCTATGGATGTAGATGACATTGTATTCATCCCACCTAAATTTTTTTTAGTCAATACCATATCCTTGGGACCAATCACTTATGAGTCCAACCATGTCATTAAACAACTTCCTATTATTTGGCCGTAAATGGTTGAGGAAGATTTACCCATGATAGATATCCTTCAATGCCATGATAACCAAGACATCCTTTCCCATATGGGAGTTGAGGATCACTTCTTCCAAAAATATCTACCATCTGATACACCAACTCTTATTAATTAAACCAGCATTGACGTAAACTTAGGAACCCCTCAAGATCCTTGCATAGTTAAGGCTAGTCAATCATTAAATCCACAAGAGTTAGATGACTTCATTGCATGTTTATCAAAATATTATCAAGCTTTCACCTGGTCATATAGCGATATGACCAAAATTGATCCTAACATTTTCATACCTAATATTGTCACATATCCAAATGCTAAGCTTGTTAAACAAATAATTCATAAGATGCATCCACACATAGCTCTCCTTATCAAAGAAGAGTTGCAACATCTTTTATCTGCCAATTTCATTATACCCATTGATTATCCAAAATGGGTCTTTAACATTATCCATGTAACCAAAGCCTCATGAAAGTTAAGTATCTACATAGACTTCAGGGATCCCAATCTTGCATATCGTAAGGATGATTTCCCTCTTCAAAACATAGATCAACTCTTTGACGTAACATTCGGCCATGAAATGCTCTCCCTTATGGATGGTTTTTCTTGTTATAATCAAATTCTTATCGTCATCGACGATCAACATAAAACCTCTTTCATTACTCCTTGGGGAACCTTTTACTACTGTGTCATGCCATTTGGTCTTAAAAATGCAGGATCTACTTATCAACGTTCCATGACTTACAGTTTTCACAACAAAATAATCAAAGATCATGTTGATGACCTTTTAGGAAAATATAAATAATGCAAAGATTGTGTTGCTGTTCTTGAATCCATATTCACCTGTCTAATTAAATATTGTCTTCATCTCAATCCCACAAAATGTGTTTTCATTTTCCTCACTGAAAAACTTTTAGGATTTATCGTATCTATCCGAGGTATTTAAGTTGACTCAACAAAGGTTAAGGACATCATTGAATTTCCTCCACCATCTAATCTTACACAATTGTGTAGTCTTTAGGGTAAATTACAGTTCATCTGACATTTTATATCACAACATCCTGATTGTTGTTAACTATTTCATCATCTTCTCCACAAAGATTTTGATTTTTGCTGGGATTTTGATTGTCAAAAATCATTCGATGAAATTAAACAATATCTTCTATCACCACCAGTACCTACTCCACCATGTGAAGGGGAGTTTTTTAACCTATATATATATATATATATATATCTTCTTCATAAAATACTCTTTGAGCCATGCTCACTCATTGAGATAATCAGGGTCGTGAACAAGTAGTATGCTATATCAACCACACACTCCATGAATATGAAACCCATTACAATTATGTTAAGAAGCTATGTTGTGCTTTATACTTTGCCACTTCCAAGTTGCATCATTATCTTCTTAATCACAAAACAGATGTTGTCACTAGATTCAATCCACTCAAAACTATACACTCTAAACCATATCATAATGATTGTATCACCTGATGGATTGTGCTTTTGACTAAATTTTACCTTGAGTTCATATCATAAAAATATATTAAGGGACAATTCATTACAGACTAGCTTGTTGATGCACCCTTTCCTGACAATCAACTTCCTCATGAATACTTCCTAGAAGAATCCATTAGTAATTTTGATGAATATGAATTCATCCATATCAAGATGAATCTCTTCTTTGATGGATCTAAATTCCAACAAGGGGGGGGGGGGATTTTTTGTTGTTATCATACCTCCTTGGGGCATTCCAATTCCATTATCATTAAAAATTAACTTTGAGTGCACTAATAATATGGAAGAATATGAAGCTTTAATCATGGGCCTTACAACTGCTATTCTCCTAGGTGTTCACATCTTAGATATCTATGGAGATTCACAACTTGTTATAAGTCAAGTCAAAGGAGAATATCAGTGTAAAAATGAATTCTTATAAAAATATAAAGTCAACGTTGACTTTATCCTTAGTTATTTTGATCACTATACTATCCAAACCATCCCATGATCCTCTAAAAAATTTACAGATACAATGGCCTCTTTAAGAGCCCTCATCCCATTAGAAACTGAAGAATCAAAATATAATACTAAAGTATTTATAGTTGTGCAACACTTGGATCATCCTCCTCATCAAAATGAGATCCCTACTATTAATATCATTGATGATAATCCAAATTACTTGTGGTATACTCATATTTATGATTATCTTTCTGAATCAAAAGTTTCGTCTAATTTATCATGTACTACTAAATGATCATTTCTTCAATGTGCTACTCACTTTGTCATTGTCATTGGTATTATTTACAAATGTAGTTTTCATGGTATCTTATTAATATGCTTCAAATCACATGAGTCAAATAAAACAATCGAAGAATTCCATGATGAGTTTGTGGAGGAAATTTCAATGGAAATTCCATCGTTAAACTTGTCATACGCCTAGGTTACTACTGGCCTACTGTTACCAAGGATTGTTGTGAATATGTCAAGAAATGTGTTAAATTTCAACTTCATTTAGATTTAATCCAAATCCTTAGTCAGGAATTACAACATGTTCAAGACTTATGGCCTTTCTCGTAGTGGGGGTTAGACCTTCTTGATGCTAATAGTCCTAAATCATCTTAAAAACATCATTCTATTATCATAGCTACTGAATAATTTACTAAACAGGTTGAATCTATCCCTTTGACATCCACTAAGTTAGGACTTATTTTAAAGTTAATATATCAATACATTATATGTCACTTCGGCATCACATATAAAATTATCACAGATAATGGAAAATCCTTTTAAAATAAGGAAGTTAAAAAGCTTTGTGATACCTTCAACACTAAACTCAACTTTTCATCACCATATTATCCCTAAGAAAATGGACATGTTGAAGCCTCAAATAAAACACTTAACAAAATCCTTATGAAAATAGTAGATGACGCATCCAAGAATCGGCATTTCCAAATCCCATTTTCTCTTTGGGCCTATCAAACTACTATTTGTACCTGTACAGGTGATACGCCCTTCTCACTCATCTACGACTCTAAATTTTTCCTACCACAGGAAGTTTAAATCCCATCACTTTGTGTGTCACTTAAAGACTTTATCCCTGATGAATAATATCGACAATACAGTCTAGCACAACTTGAATTGTTAGATGAGAAACATCTAATGGCCCTTTAACATCATCAATTTTATCAAGACTGCATCAAATGATCCTATAAAAAACATTTCAAAGAATGCAACTTTAAAATTAGTGATCTTGTCCTTAAATAAAATCAAAATGTTACTTAATTAGAATGGAGTAAATGTGGAAAGTTTTCCCCTAATTGGATCGTTCCATATGTCATCACTCACAAATATGGGTTGGAATCGTATCATCTCATCTCCCTTTATGGTGAACATGAAAAGGAACCTTTGAATGCCTTGCACTTACAACCATTAAACTATTAAATGACTGATCATCATGACAGTAGTTACATATAAAACCTTATAACTTCATTAAGCCATCCATTTTTCAACAATAATTATTTGAAAGCATGTGGTTATCTGTCATTATCCTAAATATACCTTAAATGTGAGCACCATAGCTTTGTTCATCTCATCTTTCACTACGGAAAAATTTCTCCTTTGTAGGAACCCCTTAATTCATTACTCCCATCTACCTTGTACCAACTAACATGGGGCATGAATGTGTAGATCATATACATATCTTTTCCCCTCCTTGAAGCAGTCTATTTGGGTTTTTCCCTCAACCTAAAGAAATATATGCATGAAAATCATTTGGATGAATTTCTCAAAAATAAAAAACACAATAGACTAATCCCTCAAAGGATATATATTTAAAATATTAAAAATCGTTATCAAAAAACAAAATTTAGACTAATCCCTTGAAGGACAGCTACCCATCAAAGTTGTAGACTGATCCCTCAAAGAATGGTTATCTGTAAAAATTAAAAATCAAAATTTTAGACCATACCCTTGAAGGATGGCTACCCATGAAAAATGCATCCCACTTTTATCAACCTTCAAAACAAATACATCCATATCAAAAGCATCCAAGAAAGCTTCCCACATTAATCATCTTTCCCCCCATATAAAACTTCCCGCATTGATCAGTTTGCTTTAAAATCAAATATGTAAAGTTGGGGAATTTCCCTATGAACTTGCCAAAAAGGAGAACCTATTTTCCCACATTGATCTATACATACGAAACCCCTTTTATGACCCAGGAAGGTACATTTATTTTATCCTACATTTTTGTTGAGTTCATAAGTAACTACCGATTGATAATATTGTTTAATATTTGTGTTAAGGCTACAAGTGCAAGTTTGTTCAAGATTTCAAAACCCATCACGTATGTATCAAATCCATCATGGGGAAATCATATCATTTTACTTAATCATATTTCCAATACAATCACATTTTAAAGTCATTTGATTAATTAAATAGTTCAACATTTTATGAAACATATTCAAAAACCATAATATCATAACTAATGCATCCATCAAAATCCATCTAACACTAATACATTGAAAATAAAAAAACATACATTAAACATATATTAACATATGAAATTCAAATAATATAGGTAAAAACCTTATCATCATCATCATATATATCAATAGATTATGTATATATCATGATCAACATCAACATATATCATATCAATGTCATACAAAAGTGGGCTTCTATGAGTCGTACATCAAAATATATCATATCAATGTCATATTAAAAAGGGCTTCTATGAGATGTATATCAAATACATCAAAAATTATCATCAACTAGTGAACTGATAACCTCTACAGGACTAGATAGGAGGGGCACTACTACCCTCTCCTCCCTGGTCACCACCACCACCAATGACTCCAGCATCTCCAGCATCTCCTCTCTCACTATCACATCCTCACTCTAGTCTCCAAGGTGGGTGACCCACACTCGTTGCACTAGTACTAGGGCATGCGGCCTTAGTAGCCAAATGATCAACATAGAAAACCGTGTATGGAAAATTATGAGTTTCCATATCAATGTAATACTATAAATCAACCCATAATGACTGATAATGTGCAACAGAAACCATTTCAGGTACCATAGGTGCTCTCCTCAATCCACTAGCCTATGGTATCAATCCACTAGCCTCCAGCATCTATCCACTATCATGTCTACTATCTTGTGCTCTCTATCTACTATCATGTGCCATCTCCACCAATTATGCACCAGAAACAGAAGGCCCGATAATCCCTAAAGCCTTCCTCATGACCTCTCTCTACTCATGATATTTTTCCCTATCTTTAATGGCTTGAGTTATCTTTACTCTAAGTCCATCTCACTCAGTAATCATATTGTCTCACTCAGCAATCAATGTATCCCAAACTCCTACAAGGTCATCCCTCTCTCTCTCATAACCACATCTCTCTCCCCCTCTATTACAGCCTTCATGGTCATCACCATTACAATAGCTCTATCTAAATCATCATCACCCTACACTTCCTCTTGTGTTGGTGCTCCTCCCTCCACCTGAGTATGTACTCGTCTGACTCTATGTACTACTCTCTCTACTACTCAAGTCCTGTCAAAACCCCTCAATACTCGATTCCACAATGTTATATACACATGATTCACCCTGACATCATCAATAAGCACTATCTCTCCATCATCATTAGGACCCATAGCCCCCCACTAATCCACAAAAATATCATGATCCGCCACTACTTCCCTCATAGTCATGGTATCTCCATCCTCCCATCTATACTGTACGAGCTCCTAAGGAACTCCATGTACCAATCTAAACTATCTCCTTATACAATCAAAATGGAGCAAATCGTGCTCACCCAATCTACAAACCTAAATCCACCTAGCCTATTGCAAACCTATCAACTCATTGGAAAAATTAGGCCAAACAGGCAATTCCAGGTAAATCCTTCATACTACATCCCCCACCTGCACTCTAAATAATAACTCTTGGTAAAATCTTGTCCTCATCCTCTTCCCCACGTGACCTCTATCTTATATCCACCTTATAAAATTGAGATTCCCATCATCAATCCTCCATGGAAATCCCTCTAGATGAACAATGGAAATGTGCTCAAAATCAAAAGCTTGTAATAAGAACCCAATATCAATACCATACTTCTTGTCAGCCTTACAAGCCTATAAATCTCTAAATGTTTGTGCAAGTAGGGTAGGACCCCACTAAAAAATTATATGATGCTCCATCATCTCAGCCACAACACTATTCAACATCCATCAGAAACAACCACCTCTAGAATCTGGTAACGCGTAACAAATGATGGCCATCTTAATCATGGTCATCCGGGTATAACCCTCTCTCTCAAATGAATATAATATTCCATAAACAAAATCCCCTAACTCATATATGACAACCTCTGCATCCTCTCCATATAGCCTAGTCATCACACCAGCCGTATCCACCTCAGTAATTATATATACGCCCTCTCATCAGGTGGGAAGTCTTAGGATGTGGTGTACATCCTCCAGAGTAATTGTGATCGCCCCAGTAGGTTACCAAAAAGTACAGGTGGAAGGATTCCACCGCTCTAACAAATCTAACATCAAAATATGATATTTTTTTATCTATCGATCATGCCTCATGGAACCAAAACAAACAGCCTCAATGTGCTCCCAATCGTCATTTTCCATATCAGCCTGTAACTCATCTAAAATTAGTGGTATATGATCACAAATAGTCAACTGAGCATCTACCTGCAAACAAAAAATATATAAAAATTATTAATATCATCCCTAAAAACTATCAAAAACATCATCCACAACATATCAAAACTTTTTACATCAACATCAACATCATCACCCAAAATATGAACTCTCCATTTGTGAGCAAAAAGTAACTATAAAAAATTACCCAAACATCAAAATTGACATCATCGCAAAATATAATCAATATTGACATCAATACATTCAAAACCAATTACTATATTTGAAACCACAAAAACCATACAAAACCATATGCATCTCTTAAAAATCATGTCAATAATAAAAAATGTAAATTATCCATATTACAGGTGAATCGTTGGCGATTCATTTCAATCGCTAGCGAGTACATGAATTGTTGGCGACTCCTAGGATTCAAAACTAGGGCATCCGTACGCCCCCAAAATGGGTAAAAACCCCTAAAAACTATGAAAATCAACAAGATAGGTTAAAATCACCTACCTTAACCATCATGGGCTTGAATTTCCTACTCGAAGATGCAATTTTATCCAAATCTTACCTCTTTTGAACCACAAACACATTTTTTACACCCTAGTCGCTCTTCCACTTCGCATTCAACACAGTAACAATTTGGTGAAATGAACTCACAATTGGCTATTTATAGCCCAAATTTTACCTTGGGGCAGTCGCTGGTGATTTCCATAATCGTCAATAATTTCATCAATCTCTAGCGATTAGCCCCTATTTTAGCCATTATTCCCTCCTTTTCTCTAACTCATGTCAATTATTACTCTTTTTCACAAAAGTATCCCTTTCAAAGGACCGTAGTCCTTAAGACATTAATTGAACAAAAAAAATAGTGGGATTCATCGTTCGTCTATGGGGCGTGTGCCCTTTGGCCCCCATCACTTGACTTTCCCCATCTATTTATCCTACCTTCATGAATCATACTTCTATAGGTGTCAAACCCCTTGGTTCCTCTATCATTTGATTCCTTGGCAACACATCTTGTTTTAGTATCCCCTAAATTGGGGCAATGTTTACAAAACACATCATATACAAACTCAATTTTTCCATGTATTGTGTTGCAGTTGGGTCACCTATTCAAACCAACTTCTTTTCATTTTTGTCTAACACTTTGACATTAAAACCACCAAACAAAAGGGTAAAATGTAGACACCAAAAATCTACACTCCATCATTCTAGTCTAGATCATTAATTAAACATACCATTATTTAATACAAATGCACCCTCCTCTTAATTAATCATATGGCATCTCACAAAAACACCCTTTTATTTCTATTCAATTAATCAATTAATTTAAATACATGACCCAAACCACATACTACACCCCCACTTTTTAATATTTCATAATATATACACTATTTAGTTGAACTGATATGTCCACGTATGAAAAATAATTATTTTCTTAAATAATACCTAACCTAATCATTTTCCTAACTACCTCGTAAATCTATTTATTCCTCAAAATCCATTTTTTATATCCTTAACATGACACATCTATCATAACCACCTATATTTCCATTAAAATGATTTACACACTCATCAAAATCATCCATACATTTATCCTAAAACATACGTAAATTAGTATGATTTAACCTATTCTATCACAATCCAAAATAAATAAAACATGTCTCTAAACAATCCCAACAAACCCATCACTTGAAAATAAGAAAAAAAATCTCAAATTACCAAATTGTTCCAACAATTTACTAAACAAACCTTAAGCAAGTTGAAATCATCGGTTATTTGGTAAATCACCAGCGATTACTTAAGCCCATTTTGCAGTCTCTTTTGGGGATCATCCATTGACATTTTTTAGCTTGAGTTTTATATTAGAATTCAGCAGTGTTATTCTACATCAACATGATCATGTTATCATCCAACATTACTGTCAAAAAATCTTGGGAGACATTTTGGAGTCCATGCAGATCACCCTTTCATCACCTAGCTGCAAGTTTCATCAATCTCTTGCATCATCTCCAATTAAGGTCATATTTTATCTTATAGCTTCATTTAGGTACTCTTAAGAATTCATTTCTTTACCCCACATTATTATCTATGTGCCTCAAATACCATAATCTCTAATTAATTAGTTAAATCCTTCGTTTTATCAGTTTGTTATCATTTACCAGTAATCATGTCCTATTTTTTTTCTTGCATATTTATCAAACTTTGTCCAATAATTTCTATTATACCTCTTTTTGTTGCTAATATTTTTTCTAGAATGGCTTCTATTAGATGGAAATAGGTGGCCCACGTCACAAAATTACCATTATCCACTCTCTGCATATTATTCGTCACCCATTACATTGGGAGAAATATGACATTTTACATAACCTCGAGATGTGTGCTATCCATTCCACCCCTTTGGATCATTTATAAACCATATTTGAATATATAATCAGTAAATCCACTGTGTTCAATGAAAAGTTGCAAAAGCCATAGATTTGGGGTAAGAATGTGTAAAGAATCCCCAAAGCCTTTTAGCAAACTGATCAATGGACCATGTGATAAGAAATGAGCAAGGTTTTCTTCTTTGCATACATTAATTTGAAGTAAACATGCAAACTAAACAAAAGAAGTTAACCTCTATTCTTTAAAAGCTTGAAATAATGAACCTAAGAGGATCTAAGCTTTCAGTTGTGTGCTTAAGAGAAAGAGATCTCCCCATTAATGGATTTAAGGCTAATGGATCTTCCCTTTTACTCCCTTATTAGTGCTACAAAATACAAAATGAAATGCTAATAGCTCAAATGAAAGAAGAGTGAAATGCAATCTAAAGCCTAAACAAAATACTATAATCTATGCTAGGAAGAAGAGAGAATTCTTAGAAAATGAGGGAGGGGGTATAACCCTATTTATAGTTTTTGGTTTGGGAGCAAATGGGAGATTTGGGTGCATGTGGGACAAAGGCTAAAGTCCAAAAAGCACTTTTAGCAAGTCTAAGTGAGGTTTGACTATGTTTAGGGTAACTAACTTAGGTTAGACTAATTAATCTCTCTGAGGGAGTAATTAGGGTTATTGAAGGGTTTAGTCAATCCAACGAAGTGGATTGATATTGCAAGGGAGCTAATAGAAGCAGACTAAAGAACGGGAATAAGAAGCTGATGTAGTTATAACGAGGCTATGACAACCTGTTTAAGTGGTTCATAAGAGGAAATACGACCAAGAGGATGTCGTGAGAAGGGAGTTTAGATAGGTATAACTGGCGGTGTGCCATTAATTTACAAAGGAAAGACTAGGGAGTGCAATATTAGGAGTAATAGTGCATTGGTCAAACTATAGGTGTCTACATTTTTCCCTCTTTGGGGTGACATAAGCTACGTCACTTCAAAGAAAGTAGACAAACACAAACGAGTAGAAATTTTTTGAAGGGGTAGAAGAAAAATTAATAGGATGACATACGAAGGATGAATTTTGAAGGGGTAGAAGAAAAATTAATAGGATGATGAACGAAGTATGCCCCCTCGAGTGTCGATGGGGTGACAAATAAACTTAATCAGCGATCGAAAGAGGAAACAACAGGAAGGAAAGTGTGAAGAGAAGATGGGAAACATGAAGAAACAGGAGATATTGAGCTATCCAAAAATCAATTGCTATCAATATTTTATCATCATAATGATCAGGATCCTCCTCATTGGTCCTTATTAAAATGTGAGCATATGCAACGAAAGTGTAAAATGACATGAAAAGCCAAGATACAAATAACCTTCTTGTCGCTAAAAATGACTAACTCCACGCAACATACACGAATGCAATGCAATACAAGAAATAAACAAAATCACCGTAACAGGGAAATAAGTACAATCACACACACTTAAACCAACAACGTTCAAGATAGTTACACAAATATTTTGTTATCAAGATGTATTCCCAAATGTTCTGACTAAACGACAAGGGTGGATAATGATGCCCCAAGAAAGGTGTATTATGCAAGGGGAAAGATGGAGGACACTTGGGTCCTGCGAAAAAGCAATGTGCACATGATGAAAACAGTACCAGGCAACTGATAGTGCCCCAGAGTACAAACGAAGTAAGCAACATAGCTTGTGTAGGTGATTTGAAAATTTTGGTGATGCACGAGTCGTTGTTTCAAACAATTTGAAAACGTCAGCAAGATTTGGGATGAGTGCCATGCAAGAGACACAAATTTCAGCCGTAGATGATTAGCTTAACCAATTTTGAGCCATTTTTGAAGTTTTTTTTAATTTTTTTAACTTTTTGAATTTTTTGAAATTTTTGAAATTTTTGATCGGTCAGAAGAATTTCAAAAGATCTAAGATCTTCTAAAAATATGCACAAGGGCGATAGTGGGAAGGCAAAGCTGTCAGAAAGCCAGAATATATTCCCACAAGAAGAAAAACAGGTCGAGAATAATTTATTTAAAATAAATTAATAAGTAATTATCATGACGGGGGAAAAATAGATGAAAAAGAGAGGAAAATGCAAGAAAAGGGCACCCAAAAGGGGCGAAAATTATTTAAGTGCGACAGAGAAGTAACAGCGGGGTGGCATGAAGTGCCCCAACATGTGGAAATTAGTAAAAATAATTATTTTAATACAAAAAAATTATCACCACAGATAGAAGAAGGTCTAGAAAGACCACGACAGAGAAAACGTGCCCCAGGGGCACCGTGACAGGTTAATACATCCACCTGGGGTCGGTAAAACAATCACAACCAATCATTTCTACCAGAGCCTTTATAAATTTTTACCGTGAGTGATAGTGATAGCCCTAGAGTGAGATGGCAAGAATACTAAGGAGGACGAGGCATGTAGATCGCATCCGAGAGTACATACAGAACCTAACGAATGGACCTTTCATGAGTGGCCTAATCCCCCTATTAATTACACATTTATTGTCTTTTTAGGGTTTTTCTAGGGTAGGTAGGACAGATTTTGATGCATGCGCGTGGGCGTATACATTGGTTTGACGGGTACGTGCATGTACATGCGTCAAACTAGACATGGATGAGCACACATGTCCATTCAGACAAGGAGGTAGGGATGTGCACGCATACCTGTTAAAAGTTGGATATGCGCACACATAACCATCAAAAAGGAGATTAGCACCCTAGGGGCGCGTATGCATCAGATGGAGGTTAAAAAGATACGCACATGCGTGCACATCGTAACGTTAGGTGTGTAAGCATCATACTGGGTGCGTAGGTGTGCTGTGTGGCTTGCAACCAAGAGGAAAATAGACTAGGGGTGCACATGCATTAGCAGGGATGCGTTTGTGTAGAAAGGAGTGTACAGGTGTCAAAAGAGGTGCGAACAAATCCTGGTTAGAAAAATAGCCAAGTATATAAAAATATAGACGATATTAGATTAGAAGAAAGGAATAATTAGTAAGTTAGATGATTTAAAAGATTATTTTTCCTTAGAAAAATATATAGAAATAGGTAAGTACCTAACACTTGCATTTATTTTACAGCGTATGTTACCCATTCTTCAGACTCGCGAGCACTACGGTCGAGCTAGCTATGATAGAGGCACAATTTGATGATGATGATAGAGCGACCCTAGAGAGCTTCTAATATGTGATGGGACTGACTTATGAGGCCAAGATGCCACAAATTACATTAGACCATGGCCTTTTGACAGCCATAGTAGAGCGATGGCATTGTGAGAGTTAGTTCTTTCACCTCCCGACCGGGGAGATTACCATTACCTTTGAGGATGTATGGTGCATCATGTGGGTCCTGATTCAGGGACAGCTTATCGAGACTACGACCATTGGACTGACATTCAATGATATATCGTAGATTTATTTGGCATCCCCATGATCCCATGGTGTGGGATGTCTATCACATTATCACGATGTATTGATGATCCAGAGTTAGACCGAGTAGTGGTCTAGATGATGGCCTTTTTTAATGGAGTTTTGCTCCCTGAAAAGACTAGTGCTTCATTTTTTCTCGGCCTCCTTGGAGTGATACGCAGCTTGGTGGAGGGAGAGACCTACTACTAGGGTCAGTGCATTTTAGCACACTTATACTGGGACCTTCATTTGATCACTTACTACTGTCAAAAGATGGTAGGGCCAGCTTATTTGTTACAGATTTGGGCATGGGACCACATTGCTATTGGTTACCCCTTAGGTGTTCTGAGAGTTTGGGCTCTCGACAAGCCTTCTACAATGGGCTGGGTCCCGGTAGGGGACGATTTGCGACCATTTATAGGAGTTACATACCACTACTGGCACAATTTGGATGAGCTACGGCAGGCTTCCATTGTATGGAGGCCTTGTAGACACTTTCAGTGGCCAGAGGATGGTTTAGAGCTCATCACTGCTACCATTGAGTATTTTATTTTGGGTGGCCACAGCTATATGTGGGAGCTATAAAAATTAGATCGGTGCCAGAGGCACGTTGGCCTTACCCAAGATGTTCCTAGGCCAAACAGATGGTATGCCCGTAGAGCCAAAGAGCATTTTGATATGGGTCCACATATTTCCCGTGATAGAGCACTGGCCAGTTTTTGACAGGTGGTACCAATTATATGGGTACCACTATGGAAAATTACAGATTTGGGCACTATGCCAGAGTATGGGCCATGTTACCACAGTGTCCTCCCAGGTTTTTTAAGTATACCCAGAGAAGCGTATGACATCGGCATGATACCTCCTCTAGTGGGGCCTCCTAGCGGTGGTGAGGGTGGAGCTAATAGTGATGATGATGATGAGGAGGATGGGCCTGTTGTGTACCAGTATGTTAGAGGCAGGGGACAGGGTCCTATACCACAGTAGCCATAGGGACAGGGCCCCAAGCCTAGGTTGAGACATGTATATAAGGCAGTGGATAAAGAGTTTCCCCCAGTGGGCATTCTAGTGGGGATATATACCCCTCTTCAGCAGGTACTTCTAGAGTAGGGCCCACCACTTGATATTCCAAAGAGTAGTAGCACTGGTGAGTAGCGGGATACTCTTTAGTAGTGGTAATAGGAAGCTATTGTAGTATAGTTACATGTTTCTGGTGAGAGAGACGTAGCTAGGGCATAGGTACAAGACCTCACAGTATAGGGAGATCAGACACTCGCCCAAGTGTAGATTTTGTCAGCGGAGAGGGCATATGCTACCTAGGGTATCGATAGTGCTTCATTGCAGATTCAAATACGAGAGATGACCACATAGGGTGCTCAAATATTGACCCTCCTACACCAGTCCCAGACTCAGGTGTGGATGGTTGTGGCCAAAAGGGACCATGCACAGGAACATTCACAGGGTTATATTACACAAAGGGATCAAGCACGAGCCCAGGTGCAAGTTATTACCACAGACAGAGATCTAGAGGTTGCTACCAGGAGACAGGCTTAGGCTAATATTAACAGGTTGACAGGCTAGCGATATGCTACCCTATAGGTAGCTCTCACTTTTGGATATGTGGATTTGATACAAGATGCAATGAGATCCGGTGGTGAGGCCTTGTACTATAGGACTACCTGCTTCAAGGTATTTTCGACAGATCAGCAACTAGTATCATTCCAGTAGTTAGATGTTAGTTTGACAAGCTCTAGGTTGCAAAGATCAAGTCATTCAGCGAGATCAGTTAGGTAGCCTATTCTAGAGTAACCGACTGGATAGGGGCCATCTAGACAGTTTAGTGGTACCCTTGGTGTAGGTCCATCATAGCCACCATTATTCCATCGACCAGGTGATAGACCCAGGAGTCCCAACGAGGGTGAGAGCGATGGTTGAGCTCTATATTATTTTTTGTATAGATATATTATATACATGCCTCTTATGAAGGTTAATTTTGATGTATAGCTGTGTATACCATTATTTTGATGATGCCTTGTGATGAAGGCTTGATTATTTTTTATGCATGCCCCCTTTTGATGGTATATTGTATCGATGATATATTATTTTAAGTACTGACCTAAACAATTATACATGTATATACAGACATTTTGATGTATCATACTATGATGGATTTATGATGCATGATTGTTCTTTCCTTTATGTATGTGGCATACCTTAGATTCAAAAATGTGTATATTTCATGCTTTCATATTGATGTTATATCTGTAGATAGCACCACATATTTTGGATTCATTATTTGTTTCTGAGTTTGTATTCTAGCACTTGAGATGATACTAGATGATATTGGTGTGTGGGGGAGAGATTTGTGATTATACACAACCCCTCTTGGCCCATTGATGATACGATATGGGATGATTAGCTTAGCATACATGCATGATGTAATACTTAGAATTTTGGTATATATATGATGTAGTGAATGATGTTAGAAATGTGGTGAAATGATAGATGATAGATATGATAAAAAACAACTGTGCAAAACACACAAGCAAAAGTTAACAAAACTAAACAAATATACACATACAAATAACACAAAAAACTACAACTAAATAAACACATGCAAAATTCAACAATAGATTAAGATGAGATCTAATCTAAGCAAGTAAAAATGAACTTCAAAAAGACACACATATCAAATAAAGAAGCCTACAACAATTGTTTACAAGCATGAGAGTTCCCAAATGTATGTAATGCAATACAAAATTTAAATCAAACAAGATTCAAAATCAGATAAGCAAACAATCCATTTAAAGAACCAACAATTCAACAAACTAAGTACATCAAAACTATGAAAACCAACAACTAAAATTAATTAGAGCACTACTTTGTTTTTGTGGGATAGCATTGACATATTTTCTAATGTTTTTGGGGCTTATCTAAAGAGATAAGTTTTTGTAGCTATGTTTTTCACTATTGTCTAGGTTTCCCTAAGATAACATTGTGAGATGAATGTATCTTTATCCCTGAAAATGAAAATTTTCCAGATGTTTAGATTTTTTTGTATCATTTTCTAAATGTTTTTGTATTTCCCAAGGTCATGTTCTGAAAGCAATGTACAAGAACAAAGAAGTGTGGATGCCCCCAGCGTGATGTGGGAATGTACAAAAGGTAGAATGCCATGCGTGTATGTGTGAAAAGATGTCAACGGTGTATGTATATATGCTCAACATTGGATGGGAGTATACAAAGGTAATGTCCTCCATGAAGATAGAAGAGAAAAAAAACTAGATCATGACAAGGCAAAGGCGGTCCTAGTAGGGTTCCTAGACCTAGCAGAAGAAGTCGTACCTAAAAAGTGGTAATGATTACCCATCTTTCTGCAAGAGTAACTTGTGTTCATTGAATCTTCCTTAAGTGCCAAAAACTGGTTTTCACTTAAAGACCTACCCACTGCGCCATAATTGCGTGGTTTTCACATGAGGACGGCCTATTTTTTCTTTACTATTTTTCTCATTTTTCTATTTTTTTGCTTGTTTTTTCTTTGTTTTTTCTTTTTTTAGTTCTTATTTGACATTCTTGTTATGCGTAAGCATAGAATCACTTTAGGTGCATGGTGTTCATAATTTCCAGAAGCTCTTCACCATCTGAATATGCAATTTTGTAGGCTCCTAATCCATATTTTGCAATTACAACATAAGGAACTAACCAGTTAGCCTCGAACTTTCCTTTCTTTTCTCTATCTTTGACAGTGTTCTTCTAATTTTCTTTGAGAACTAGATCTCCTACATCAAATTCCCAATGAATGATGTGTTTGTTATATCCTCTAGAAATGCCTTTCTGATAGAATTTTATGTGATTGACCGCTCTGATACGCCTTTCATCTAATAGTTCTAACTCTGTTAGGCGAGCAACTCTGTAGTCTTCATCTTTATCAAGATAGTCTCTCAAAGATATTCTTAGGGAGGGAAGCTCCACTTCCAAAGGTATGATGGATTCAGTACCATAGACAAGTGAATATGGGGTCGCACCAGTACGAGAACGGATGGAGGTACGATAGGCCCAAAGGGTGGGATGTTTGTGTAGATGCCAATTACGGCTGGTTTTACTGACCATTTTCTCCATAATCCATACAAGGGTCTTATTGGTGGCTTCAACATGTCCATTACCTTGAGGGTAATAAGGGGGTAGACCACTTAAGTTGGATATGGAAGCGTTGACACAATGTTTTAACCATTTTATTTTTGAAGGATTTACCATTATCAGTGATAATGGCCAAGGGGATCCCGTAACGGCATATGATATGGTTCATGATGAATTTTGAAATCTGTGCACTGGTGATATAGGTAAGAGGGACAGCCCCTACCCATTTGGTATACTATTCGGTGGTAGTGATGATGTGAGTATAACCATTTGATGAAGAAGGATGGAGCTTTCCTATGAGATCCAAGCCCCATTTAGAGAATGGCCAAGGTGTTGCAATAAGTTGTAAGACTTGTGCTCACGCATGTATTAAATTTCCATATTTTTGGCATAGTTCACACTTCTTTATGAAGTTGCAACAATCAGATTCCATGGTAGGCCAATAATAACCTACTCTCAATAGCTTTTTAGCTAAGACCATGAAACTAGTGTGTGCTCCGCAAATACCACTATGTACTTCTTTAATTGCATGGATAGAATCAGAAACATCCAAACAGTGAAGTAGATTCCCATCATATCCATGATGATAAAAGGTGCCTCCTATGAGGGTATAATGGGCCATGTAGTGAATAAGGGCTTTCTTTTCAGAATGGGTGATGTCAGGGGGAAGAATACCATTTTTAGGTATTGGAAGATAGGGTCGTACCAAAGGGATAAAGGACCAACAACTTCACATGCCAAACATGACTCTAGCATATCATATGTAGGTACCTGTAAATGTTCCACGAAGAAAGGCATCTTTCTTTCTTCAGGTGCTATGCATAAGAGAGACCCAATAGTAGCCATAACATCTGTGGATCTATTATGTGATCTTGGTTTTTGTTCAAATATGACTTGTGTGAAATATTCCTTCAAAGTTTTAACCATTTTCTAATACAAAATAAGCTTCTCATATTTAACCTTGTACTCATCATTAACCTGTTTTACAATAAGTTGAGAGTCTCAAATGACTCGTAGTTGTCGAATGTTCCATGTAATAGATAGCTTGAGGCCAGCGATAAGTGCTCCGTACTCTACAATGTTATTTGTACATGGGAATCCCAACCGGAATGCTCATGGTATAAAATCGTCTATTGGAGTGATGAGCACCACTCCTACTCCATATCCATGAAAGGTAAAAGATCCATCAAAATGGACCTGCCATTCTACGGATTCTTCAATATACATCATAGATGCATCTAGTAAATCTAATCACAAAGGTTCCATTCTTGGGAGAGGAGATTCTACCAATTGATCAGCCAGTACCTATCCTTTTAAAGACTTCTGATTCACAAAATCAATGTCAAATTCACTCAAGAGAATGATCCAATTAGCCATTCGTCTTGTGAGGGTGGGTTTTGATAAAAGGTACTTGAGAGGGTCAACTTTGGATATGAGCTTGGTTTTATTATTCAAGAGATAATGGTGACACTTTTGAAATGTGAAGACAACCGCTAAGCAGGCCTTTTCTATTTGGGGATAATTTAACTCGTATATGATAAAGGTGTGGCTAAGATAGTAAACTGCTCTCTCTTTATGGGCTAAGTCATATTGGGCAAGTAATGCACCAATGGTAAACTGGGTAGCAGAAATGTATAGGAGGAGAGGTTCACCGGAGGTAGGTGGCATTAGTAAAGGGGGGGTGGACAAGTACTATTTGAGTAGCACAAAGGCTTTCTGACAGTCAAGTCCCCAATTGAATGTGACATCTTTCTTGAGAAAATGAGTAAAGGGGTGGCACTTATTTGCAAGTTATAAAATAAAATGACAGATTGCCTAAATCTTTCCTTGTATACTCCTTAGCTACTTGAGAGTGGTAGGTGGTGGCATTTCTATGATAGCCGTACCCTTTGTAGGATCCACTTCAATCCCTCTTTGTGAGATAATGAACCCTAGGGGTTTTCCCAATGAAACATATAAGACACATTTCTTAGGGTTCAAACAAACCTTATAGTCTCTTAGATGCTGAAAGATACTCCTCAACACTTCAGGGTGTTCTTTTCTACTTTTGGATTTTGCTAGGATATCATCAACATAATCCTCCATAATGTCACTTATCATATCATGGAAAATAACTATCATGGCCCACTAATAATTATCCCCAACATTCTTAAGCCTGAAGGGCATGACTTTGTAGCAAAATGTTCCCCAAGGGGTGATGAATGTTGTCTTATCTTGATCTTCTTCCGCAATTCATATCTAGTTATAACCTGAAAAACCATCCATCAAGGACAAAATTTCATAACAAGTTGTTGAATCAACTATCATGTCGATGTTAGGTAGGGGAAAATCATATTTTCGACATGCTTTTTTGATGTCACAGAAATCTATGTAGATCCTTATGCCAACAGGTTTTTTCTGTACTGGGACTATGTTAGAGATCCATTCTGAATAGCTAATAGGTTTAATGAAATCAACAGCTAATAGCTTTTCTAATTCTTCTTTGAATAAGAGTGCCACCTTAGGATGCATATTTCTTAACTTTTGTTTGATTGGTTTGGCATCTGGGTACACAATGAGGTTGTGCACAACTAGCTCCGAGTCCAAACCAGACATATTGGCATATGTCCACGTGAATATGTCCATGCATTCTTTGATTTTTTCGACACCTTTGTTTTTTTCCAACATATTTGAATTTTTTTAATTTTTTTAACATATTTGAATGTTTTTTTTTATTTTGAAATTTTTCTGAAACTATGTACAGGAATATGAAGAATCATGGATGCCCCTAGTGATAGATGGGATATACAAGGGCAGAAGGCCATGTGTGTGTGAGAAAGGTGGAGATGCAAAAATGCCCAGCGATTAGGTGGGAGTATTCAAAGGAAAACTCTTCACATGTAGAAGTGGGACCCAAGGCCATTATGGATAGGTTCAACATGATGATGAACATAAATCAATTAAGTTTTGGGAAGAAACAAGGATAGAAAGGAAGGAGAATATTGTATTTTTGTGAAAGGGGACAAAGGTGTCAGAAAACATGGTAAAAAAGTAATCTTATACACATAGATGTTCTAAACGAAGTAGAATAATGATGTGAATGATATGAATGTATCTTAGAAGCCTCTCGATGAAGAAATGATTAGCCAAAGGCATAAATCGTGAGAAGAGATAAGGACTAAAGCAAGAGTTTGAACAAGGTCTAAAAAAAAGACACATAGTAACATACTAATCCTGCCCACTCATAGAGATCCAGTGTGTGCACGTGGAATTTATTACCTCTTGAAGGGAAGATTTAATAGACAACAAGTGAAGAAACCCTATCCAATGTGTAGGAATGATTGATTTTGATAGGTGATAGGTGATTTGTGAATGAAAGGTGGAAGGATAGCCATACATTGCTTCACTATCAGCTAGGCATCCATAGCCCCGATGGAGATGCATTTGATTCTAATCACAAAATTTCTCTACTGCCAGTCAGGTGTCCATAGCCCTGATAGAGATTATTAGAAATAACCCAAGAGAGAGTAATATATCAATTTCCTTTTTCTTTATAGCTTTTAGATTTTGATTGATTGATTTTGATTATTTTTCTTTCTGAAAAATTATTTCAGATCTCTTATTTGACAAGGGGTTAAGAACCACAGATGGCTTGATGGAAGGAGGTAGAATTGATTGTGATGACAACATTGGCTAGTGTCAATGAATATGTCCAAACGTTGTTCACAAAAAGTTTATTAGATGTTGAGTGTGATAGGATCTCTAAGATGTCAGTCATTCTTTAATTTACCAAGGTGATAGAAGACCAAGTTCAAACAGATACCATAGAGATAAATGTCACAAAATGTGTGCAAAAAGGCTAACCACACTATCACCAAAGGGATGAAAATGGTAGGAAGACTTGCATTATTTAAGAGTAAGAAAGGGAAGAAATAAACATCCATGTGTATGCAATACCTGATTGCAATGTTTGATATTTGTACCTTTGATTTTTCTTGTGTTTTCTCATGTTTTTGTATTTTTGAATTATTTTTTATTTTTAGATTTTTTATAGTTGTAAGAGGTTGGGACTAACAAAGTCACTGTGTGGTAAGATCTAACAACAATGTTTGTGACTTCCTTGATAAGGGAGACTAGGCACGTTTGTTTATCAAGAGTTATATTATCCTCAATCTCGATGATCGTGGTGAGCTCGTACTCAACAAATGACTGAAATTTATCCTTAAACAAGGATTGTTCAAGTGGGAGCTTGAGTTCCCTATCCATAGGTTTCTGCACTTTACGCCAAACTTGATGGTTGTGTTGATGTATGATTTTGAATCACGCTTGATTTACAATTTTGATATTGTTCGAGTTGTTGGGGGATTTCAAACTCTTGGAAGTTTTGATCTGAGCTTGATAATGAACCTTTTTGGGTTTCTTATAAGTTGATGCATGACTTTTTTGATCCCGAGTAGGAGAAGAAAGAGAATGCTGACATTTAGAACTGATGTGAGAAATGACCATGGGCTTCCCACAACCATTAATAGAAGAAATATGTGATGGATGAAAAGGATACGCTCCAAGAAATGAAGAGGATGGGCTACGAGGAGGTGAGACACTAAAAGAAGATGATGAAGGGCTGCTAGGATAAGGCCCTAAGATGGAATAAATTAGGCTACAAGGACATGGCCCAAGAATAGAAGAAGATGACAAAGGGCTTCTAGAGTGTGGCCCAAGTATAGAAAAGGAGGGACTACTAGGAGGGGTCCCATAGATAGAAGAGGAAGAAGGGCTACAAGGACACGACCCAAGAATAGAAGATAATGGGCTACCAAGAGGTGACCCGTAAGTAGAAAATGGAGGACTACTAGGATGTGACCCCAAGATAGAAGAAGATGATGGGCTACTCAATAGCGACCCAAGGCGATATTTTGATTGAGGAATGGTGATAGATAATGAATGATATGGAAACAAGAAGATAGGCCATGGCTTAGTTCTAGACCTTGACATCTCATCATGCTTAAAAGAAGGTGAATATGGAATAACATAAGAAGAATCAAGTTCCATGACCTTATGCTTTTCCTTTGTATTATGATAAAAGGAATCAAATTATTTTCCCCAATACGTGAGTGTATAAATTTCTAGAAAGAATCCTTGTTTACAATCCTCTAAAGGGATATCTTCATGTAGTCTAATTGTTTCTTCATTTTGAGAGAAATTTATCAGTAGAGGTTGTTTTTATTTAGCCATAGAAGGTTGAATAGAAGAAATAGGTCTGATAAGGAGGGAAGATTGATTGATAGAAGAAGCTGACTTAAGAGAGGAAGTAGGCCTAGAGGCTAGCGTCTCATGAATGGACGATTTGGATTTAGACCTATGTCATTGTTCTAGAAGATGACATAATGTAGGTTACAAAGTAGGATCACATATCCATTCATTAAGCTGCAACATAGGAATCAAATTGGATGATTGACTCGAGGGAATCTGAGTCATGGAACTCTTCGAAGGAGGAAGAGGTCATTGAGATGACTGATGAAAGAGGTCCTACAAAGAAAGGGAGGACTGTGACTCAAGAACCAAATTAGATGTTAGATCAATGGAACTTGGAGTTGCATGAGTCTTAAAAGGAGGAAGACATCGTTGAGGTGAGTTGGAATAAAGGTCCTGCGAAGGAAGGGAGGACCATGATTCAGGATTTGATCTAGGGGTATCTGAACAATAGTTGGGATCTGATTCTTCAGAAGAAGAGTGGGAGTGTGATTAGTAGTTTGGAACTGAATCAAAAGAAGAAGAGGGGGGGGAGCCTGAATAATAATTTAGATCAGAAGCATCCAAACCATACCACTGACTATGAGCTGAAGGTGGGGAACAGGGTACCTAAACGGGCTCTCTAGAATGAAGAACCAAAAAAGGTTTATTTGTAATGGGAACCTTTTGATTTGAATTCCTAAACCTAGGTTTCATATTGTTGTAATTGTGAGAAACCGTGCGATAGTCAATCATTATTGGCATCATTTAAGATCAAATTTCTAGACCTAGATAGTGGGATGAAACTCCTTCAAAGGGAAGGAGGTGACATGTCGATTTAGGGAATCATAATGGTAACCAACTAGACATTTCATAATTATAGAGATGCGTGTGTGATTTTCCGAAGAAGGTCTAAGAAAAATAGACATTGTGATGATGCAATCTCGATGAGATTGAAAATGATTGTCCTAGAAATGATTTTTTCCAGATGAATAATCAAAAGGAAAAATCCTATAAGTGTTGGGAAGGAGAAAACAAAAATTTGGGTAGTGTAACGCCACAATGCAGACACTTAGATCATGTTTACGAGAAACGTGACATAAGTATCTTAATTGTGTCGAGACAATGCAAACAAAGTAACAAGTAAAAGGTGTTGGTACCCAAATTTGTTCTCCTTTTCAGTCTGAGCAGCATCAGAGATATTGCATGAAGCTTGAAGTTAGATAGATCATGATGTTTGTTGTTTTGTAGTCGGGGAGGTGATCTAACTGGAACTCAGATTTGTCGAGAGATGGATAGCACTTTCAAAGTATTTTGATCTAATCCTCTTTATGTTAGGTTGTTCCTTTCAACCAAGGTAAGAGAACCTATATTATAACCCCCAAATGGTGAAGGAGATGAAGATATCCCTCAATTTATGCAAATAGTAAAAAAATGCCTTGGGAAAATATGATCAACACTCCAAATATGACTTTCACAAGTTGTCACTACTAGATCATGGAGATATTTTCAATTCAAGGCAAGGGTTACTGAAGACATTGTATAATCCTAATTTACCTTGTACATTTTTGTAGATGGGTTATATCCTTTTGTTGACACACAATGCAATGTAGGGGTGGTATGGGGTAGGATGGGTTATTTAGAATGATTTTTTGGTGGGGTATTGATGAGAAAAACTAGGATATATCAGATCTTTGACAAGCTCTACAATACTTGAAACAACTATTAGATAAAATACTTCAAATAATTAGGAAATTCTTTCAACCTAAAGAGACATAAATGGAAGCCCATGCAGGACTCTTCACATAATCTTCGAGAACTCGCCACAAAATATTGAATTAAAGAACTCAATTAAACACAAAAATCCTTGATCAATCCACGCCTAAGGTGCCCCCAAAGGCTCACAAGTAATCTCTATAGTCAAGGAAGGTAAAGTGATTTTAAATTTTTTTATCTCCTTATCATATGAAGAATCTTCTGAATATGAGATTTCAAATGCCACTAAACTATCAACCAGAAATGAAGATCCTGTGTGATTTCTAAAGACTTTCAATGCAAGATTGCAACAAGAATAATGAAAACTATTTGCAGGCATTTAAAAATGATAACAGACACCATATTGCCCAAAAAAACATATATTAACTCAAACTCTTGTTAGATTCATTAGCAAGGGAGAGTTTCATGAACAATCTCAGAGCTGTGTGATGGTTATACACTTGTAACCAACTCACATACATGAAGATCTAACACAAAAGAAATTATCCTGTTTCTTTGGTGGGTTTCTGAGAAGGTGGGTTTAAAACTTGCATATCTGAAGCATAAAAGGATATTTTAACAATGTAGCAGCTAAAATACTTGAATACACAAATGTTCAAACTCTTCAAACACTCCACAAACACCAAGAAATTCCAAGAAGTCCCCGGCAGTGGCACCAGAAGGTGTTGGTACCCAAATTTGTTCTTCTTTTCAATCTAAGCAGCATCAGAGATATGGCATGAAGCTTGAAGTTAGATAGATCATGATGTGTGTCATTTTGTAGCCGAGGAGGTGATCTAACTGGCACTCAGATTTGTGGAGAGATGGATAGCACTTTGAAAGGATTTTGATCTAATCCTCACTATTTTAGGTTGTACCTTTCAACCAAGATAAGAGAATCTATATTGTAACCCCCAAATGGTGAATGATATGAATATATCCCTCAATTTATGCAAATAGTATGAAAAGGCCTTGGGAAAATATGATCAACACTCCAAATCTGACTTTCACAAGTTGTCACTCCTAGATCAAGGAGATATTTTCAATGCAAGGAAAGGGTTACTGAAGACATTGTATAATCCTGATTTGCCTTGTGCATTTTTGTAGATGGGTTATATCCTTTTGTTGACACACAATGCAATGTAGGGGTGGTATGGGGTAGGATGGGTTATTTAGAATGATTTTTTGGTGGGGTATTGATGAGAAAAACTGGGATATATCAGATCTTTGACAAGCTCTACAATACTTGAAACAACTATCAGATAAAATATTTCAAATAATCAGGACATTCTTTCAACCTGAAGAGACATAAATGGAAGCCCAGGCAGCACTCTTCACACAATCTTCGATAACTCGCCACAAAATATTGAATTAAAGAACTCAATTAAACACAAAAATCCTTGATCAATCCACGCCTAAGGTGCCCCCAAAGGCTCACAAGTAATCTCTACAGTCAAGGAAGGCAAAGTGATTTTAAATTTTTTTATCTCCTTATCATATGAAGAATCTTCTGAATATGAGATTGCAAATGCCACTAAACTATCAACCAGAAATGAAGATCCTATGTGATTTCTAAAGACTTTCAATGCAAGATTGCAACAAGAATAATGAAAACCATTTGCAGGCATTTAAAAATGATAACCAACACCATATTGCCCAAAATAACATAGATTAACTCAAACTCTTGTTAGATTCATTAGCAGGGGAGAGTTTCATTAACAATCTCAAAGTTGTGTGATGGTTATACACTTGTAACCAACTCACATACATGAAGATCCAACACAAAAGAAATTATCCTGTTTCTTTGGTGGGTTTCTCAGAAGATGAGATTTTTCTCAGAATTTTCTCATGATTTTAAATATTTTCCCTAACCTCTTACATGTCTAAAAACATGCATTATATATCTCTTGCCACATTTGATCCTTCTTTCCCAAGAAAATAATATGCCAAGGGATCGGGTCTGTTACAACAATTCTTCATGATTCAATGAAAATGACATCAAACAGAAAAACATTTACAGGTTGCCACGTGTGCCCAAAAATATTAAATCATTACAAATATCAGGATCATTATCCATCTTGGAGGCACATTTTTCATCATTGAGGCATGCAAACACCTTTTACTCATCATTTTCATCTATTCACCTTTTAAAACTACCACTGCAACTTTTGATTTTGACATTCCACGTGTTTGCTCAGGATGAGGTAAAAAATTACTTCAAAAACATCTCAAATCAAAGAATTAAGCCATGAAAGTGATACCAATGATCCTAGAAGGCCAAGATGACACAAAATCACAATAAATTTGATGAATTTTGATGGAAAAATCATGATTCCAATCTTCCTGGAGCTCCCATGGCGGTCAAAACAAATGGATGCACAGCAACTGTCCATCTTATCCATCTTTTAATCCTGACCCTCCACATGAAAGATGTGGACTTAGAAATAAGCTTGAGTAACCTTTTTAATTTTTTGGATAAGGCCAGACACGTGACAAAAAAAAATGGAACTGAAATTGGGATCATTTTTTACTTTTCAACATTTTTTGGAAAAATGGAAAATTTTGACTTTTTTCTCTGCCCCTCCGCACTTGAAATTTGGAGTTGACACGTGGCACATGGTGGGTCACATTGGGATCATGCTTTAATTCTGTGCATTTTGGCATTTTTTGGAAATTGGAAAATTTTCACTTTTTGCCTCATGGGCCCGTACCTCTGATTTCTCCCTCGTCACATGTCTCCTTATGATTTGTCGCGGGCCAGCGCTCCAAATTTTGATTTTAATCCTTTTTTGTAAAAGGGAAATAATTCTCTCCTGCCTCCGTCGGCCCGCTGACCCACTCTGTCCTCTACCACGTGTCACTCGATGATTCACTAGTGGGCCAGCACTCCAAATTTTGATTTTAACTCCTTTTGCCAAAAAGGAAAAAATCCCCATTTCCCTCTGTGGCTCGCACTTCCCTCTAACCATTCATGGATGTTTCCACATGTGATTCATTCATGGGGGCATGCTAAAAATTTTCATTCTGAAATCTTTTGTGAAAAAGGGAAAAAAATCCTTTTTACCTCTGACGGACCGTCGACCCGCTCTACGCCTGTTGTGCTTCCACGTGTCCTCCTCTGATTGGAGTGGGGCTAAAACTTATTTTGAAAATTTAGAGAATTAGAGCTAAAAAAATCTTAGTCCCCCCTTAGCCCGCTCCTTCCTTTTTGGTTTTTTTAAGACACGTGTCCACTCTGGATTAGCTGCAGGGCTTCAGACCAATTTTTGAATTTAAATTTTTTACAAAATAAAGTCTAAAAATTCCAAGGGAATCCAACCATCCATTAACCCCCTGGCAATCAGAACATGCCACATAGGCAAATTTGGAAAAAATGGGTTCCTAGGCCCGAAAATGCCCCATTGTTTGAAAAGACAAAAAATGAAAGGTTACAACACTTCCCCGCCTTTCCTCAACCAATTAGAAGCCGCACATTACCAATACCTTATGAGGATGAATTTGAGGGGAAAATAACACCCGTCTAACCGTCAAAATGTAAAAAATTCCAGGGATGCCCTAGAATTCAATTTTTTCACCAAGGATGGCAAGTTTTTCGATTCTGATCAACTGAAGCATGATTTCTGAACATTTTCAACCTTGGGATAGGATTTTCAATTACACACAAGTATGATTTGATCAATTTTGATTTTTCCACAACCTGGCAAAGGGAAAAATGACATAGCCTGCAAAATTGGAAAAACTAGGGCACAAAAAAGGGCAAACTTGGATTATTCTTCCAAATTCAGGAAAAACAACAAGCTTGTGAGCATTTTTAAAGCATTTCAACTGGAGGGGAAGAATTATAGACCATTAAATCAAAGGATAAAACATTTTTTTTGAGTGGATACATATTTGAAAATTTAGGGCAACATGGTGCAAGCTCAAAAATGGCACCAACATCAGCTCTTGCTTGGGGATGAGCACTCCCAGTGAGTGCCACAAGGACAAAATGTAGACCAAGTGCCAAAATATCCATTCGGTAAAGGAGTCAATATGCAAGGCAGTAAAAAAACTAGAACCATCCTTCAAAAATGAGTTGAGAAACCGACCAGAATGGCTGCTAAGAACTAGGGCAAACCACACACCAACAAAACAACAAAAACAAAGAAGAAAACAAAGACTATACAACTATATAATTGGTGCATACCTTAGATTTTGGGATTAATCCAAGAAATGCTTCAAATGTCTGTCATTAGCAAGAAAATCCAGCGATTCCCCATCTAAGTCCTTGAGAAAGAAGGTATGTTCACCAATTCTTATATCAATGGCATAAGATCCCATCCATTATGCATCAAATTTTCCATGATTTCCCTTTTCTTTATGCCTACTATCCCACAACAAAACTAGATCTCCAACATTGAAGGCTCTAGGAGTGACCTTCTTGTCATACAATCTCTTCAATTTTTCCCTAAATCTGACATGCCTTTGATGGGATGCTCTTCTCTCCTCATCAAGATCTATAATCTGATTGATCCTTGATTCATATGGGCTAAGCTCCTAATCTTCCAATTTTTGGGAAAACTAAAATGAAGACAATTACAAGTGCAAGGACAGGAAAGCCTGAGTTCCATACACTAATTCAAATGGGATGTTACCAGTAGATCTTTTAGGAGTTATCCTATCAGCCCAAACTACAAATTTTAATTGTTCACCCTATTTCTTCTTGTTTTTCTCCAAGGTTCTTATAATTATCTTCTACAAATTCTTATTGTTGGACTCATCTTGTCAATTCCCTTGGGGGTTATAGTTTGAAGAATAAGTCAGATTGATTCCATATTCATTACACATTGCCATTAAATTTTTGGCTCTAAAACACATGGCATTATCAGCTACAATCTTTACTGGGACTCCAAATTTTCATATGATTTGATTCAACAAGAATTCCATAACTATTTGGTGTGTTGCTTTCTTGGTGGGGATTTCCTCTACCCACTTTGTAAAATAATCAGTGGCTACAAGGATCCACTAATGGCCAGCACTAGAAGGATCTGAAATCTCACCAATGAAGTCAATCCCCCATTGCTTGAAAGGAGCTTCAATTGATACATGCTATAAAGGAAGGGAGCCTAAAGCTTTCAGTCTTCCATAAAAACGTTAGCAACTATCACATTTTCTAACCATTTGGGTTGTATCTTTGAATAGATTAGGCCACCAATAACCAGATCTCAAAATCTTATGTGTTGCTACTCTTCCAACAAAGTGTCATCCATAAACTCCCCCATGGAAATCAATAACTATCTTGGGAGCTTCATCTTTAGTTATGAATTTCAAGAGGACACCTTCAGGGTTCTTCCAAGCCATCCCAAGGTCTGTGATGATATACTTTTGAGAAGCCAGCTTGAGGGCTCTTTTATGATTTTTATTCAAGTGACTAGGGCAGCATAGGTGTCTAAGGTATAAGATCACATCTTTGTACCACTCAGAACTTACCAACTTTGCAAGCACATCTACCCTTTCTTCCTCTAGTTGATTCACTTCCACATTCTACAAGTTTATCCTACCCATGAGCTTAGCAAGACCCAAACCTCTTACCTAATTTGTGGTTTGGATGTCCATATCATACTCCTGTAGTTTATTCACCCATCTACATCTTTTGTTTGAGACCTTCATCTCTGATAAGATGTCTTTCACCATGGTGTGGGGAACATAAGCAACAACTTTTGAACTCAATATATAAGGCCTGAAAACTTTTGTTTCTTCCACCAAGGAAAATGTTTGTTTCTCCATGATTGTATACTTCATCTCAGCTACTTGTAAAACCTTACTAAAGAAGGAAATAGGCCTCTCAGCCCCATTCTCATCCTTTTGCAGAAAAACAAAAGCAATGGTATACTTAGAGGCAAAGGAAAAGATTTGGAAAGGCCTCTTATAGTTTGGGGCTGCTAAAACAGGTGCATGTTAAAGTGCATCCTTAATTCCTTCAAAAGCTTGAATGGCAGCCTCCTCCCATTTGATAACTTGGTCCTTATTTAGCATGCTTATGATTGGAAGAGTCAACTCAGCAAAGTTGGAAACAAACCTTCTAATAAAATTAATTTGACCAAAGAAAGATTAGATGCCTTTCTTGTTTCTTGGGATATGTACTTTTCTTATTGCTTCCACTCTCTCAGGGTCTATCATAACACTATCTTTTGACACAATTTGACCAAGTATCTTGGCCTTTTGCACGCCAAAATGACACTTCTTTGGATTAAGAGAAATGCCATACTCCCTACATTTAATCAGCATCTTCTCCAAGCGCTCCAAATGATCACCTCTCTGCCTTGAGAGCACAGTCACATCATCTTGGTAAACTACAATAAAGTCATTGATGTAACCAGAAAAAGCAACATCCATTGCTCTTTGAAAATTGGCACCAACATTCATCAAACCAAAGGGCATCCTAGCAAAAACATATGTTCCCTAAGGAGTAGTGAATGTTGTCTTAAGTCTTTCTGATTCCTTGAAAACAACCTGATTGTAGCCAGACAAACCATCCAAGGTGGACAGTAATTCAGATCCAATTACTAAATGCAGCATGTTCTCCCTGTTTGGCAAAGGATAATTATCTTTTAATGAAGCTCTATTCAGGTTTTTTAAGTCTACACAAAGTCTAATATCTCCATTCTTCTTTCTGACTGGCAAGAGGTCTGCAACCCAAGATGAATACCTTATGGGCAGAATGATCCCTTCCTCCTTCAGTTTCTTCAACCCACCTTACATTTTCATGGAGAGGAGTGGATTGATTGGCCTTTTCTTCTGTTTGAAAGGTTTGGCATTTGTTTCAATAGGAATCTCATGTTGAAACAAGTCTTATCTATATGCTTTCAGCTATGAATATGACCAGGAAGGCAGTCTTGATATTGTTTCAACAATTGGAGGTAGGACTATTTTTCTTCCTTGTTTAAACTGCTGCCCAACCAAAATTTTCTTGGTTTTTCCTTTGTGCCCAAGTTATGCTCTTCCACATCCCTTGAGGCATACATTTTTCTATTTATGATGCAATCAGCATTGTTAAAATTTGACTCAAGTGCAACAAGACCTCTAGGAATGGTGTTTGTTTTCAATTGGATGATGTATTTCTAGAACAAAGTTTCTCTTCCTTCATTCATGATAACATTGGCTCCAAATCAATATTCTGATATACAAACTCACCTTGATTTTGCAAGAACCTTTGCACTTGATAATCATCATCAAACACTTGCCAATGCTTGTTGTTTTCAAGTATAACTGGCCTAGTTAACACTTCAATGTTGTATTCACAATAAGGTGAAATGGTGCAATTTCATAATCTAGAACCTAGCACTGCCAACTTTTCAGCAGCAACATTGAGACCTCTATCATGATACACAATGTTAAAGGAATCAAACATTTCAATTAGATCCCAAACCGCATGCTTATACTATTTCATACGCTGATTTTTTGTAGCATATAGTTTTCTGATTTGTTTGACAACCAACTCTGAGTCTCCTTTTGCACCAATGTCTTTTACTCCATATTTCCATGCAATTCTTAACTCTAAAAACAATCCCTCATACTCATCAATGTTGTTAGTGCATTAAAAATTAAGTTTGAAAAAAAAAAGAAAACTCTTCCAAACTAGGAGAAAGCAGAACTGTACCAGCACCATTTCTGAATTTGGAGCAAGCTTCATTAAATAGCAAGGTCCAAGGACAACCTACCACCTCAAGGCACTTTTATTTGTCCATCTTGTTTTCTTTTCCATTAACAAAACCAATGAAATTCTCAGCATCTACATCAGCAAACAACACTTCATAGGAAGTAATGTTTGGGTCCTCAATTAGATGCAACATTTTCTTTTCTCCATAGAACTTGACAAGGCTTCCCTCAATGGGAATAGTGGAAAATTAAATATCCATTTGGACACTCCCTCCAACACTTGTAGCCCACTTTCTTGACAAAAGCATACCCCATTTGGCAGGGCAATCAACAATCACAACATCCAATTTAAAATTCCTCCCTGGATAAACTGCAAGCTGCACTATCAAACCCTTCACACAACCAACCACTAGCACTTCCCTTGAATCCATGGTAGTACACTTTCCATAGGCTGTTGTCATGTTGATTTCTAACTCATTCATGACTTCTAGAGGCATGACATTACATGATGCACCGGAATCAAACATACAATTGTTAAGTAGATTATCCTTTATGATCAAAGTTGTGAAGAATGGATCAACATTCAATTGGGAATCAACCAAAGATGTTCCCAAATATACCTTACGTGTCTCTCCAAGATCTTCTAATACTGGTGGTGTTTCAAGGTCAACAATGATCTGAGGTGGAGTCTCAACAACATTTACATTTCGACCTAGATTAACCTTCTCTTCTTTCAATCCCAAGTACTCAAGTGCTCTCTTCTTATGCTCGGGAATTCTAAGTAACTCAATGATTGGAACACTCACTTTAATTTGGCTCAATACTTGGGCTATGTCATAGGGGAAACTCTTTGGAAAAATAGCATTGGAAGGGAGACAAGAAGATTCATTAGATGGCAGTGGATTCTTGGTAGCTTGGGCATGAGGAGGAATGTAATTTCTGTTTGGGACAGCAGAACTTCTGACAGGTGTTTCTCTCCTAGGAGCTTCTTTTGGAATGCTTGTGAGCAAGGGTGTTTTAGGTTTGGCTTCAGGCCCAACTTCCTTAACAAATTTTCTTCTAATGTTATATTATTTCTCTTGAGCTACAACATCATTCATCAACAATTTTCTATCTTCCTCCAAAGGGATACCACCATCATACTTCTTAATCATCAAAGCTCTTAAGTATTCAAAGTCATTGTTAGGAATTTCAAAATCTTACACTACATCAACTTCAAGAACATGAAGGGGAAGAAAGACTTGTACCCAATTGATGCAATCCCAAAAATTTGCAGCTATCCTAGCAATTATTACTTTAGTAGATGTTGCTCCTCCTTGTGAGCTTGAAGAATAGCCCATCATGCAAATATTATCATCAGTACCATCATCATTATTAGCTTCATCAACTTGTTGGTCCACTTCACATGTAGGATGAAGAAAAAAACATCTATCACACCAATCCATATCAGCAACTTCATCAATAGCAGTAACCCTAATAGTTATAGGGTCAGGAACCAATCTACTTTCACGTGCTTGGGGTTGTCTATTTCCCCCTCCCATAGGTCCTTTACCTCTATCATCTTGTCTTTGATCACCCCTAGGATGATTACCAAATCTATCATGGTTTTATGCTCTTTGCTGACCTTGTGAAGTCTACCCAATTCCCTTCTCAGCTCTTGCCAAATTGTATGATATTTCTTTGACAGCCCCTGCCAAAGTTTTCACAACCTCTTCTAAATCAACACCTTTGCTAGCTTGAGGTTTTTCAGGGTTTATCCATTTTACACCATCTCTCTTCCGAGAGGTTTCCCAACAGCCTTGATATTGTTTTCCATTTGAAGTTCTATGGTGAAAGCTTGTCTTAGATTGGATGGGTACTTGTCTCTTAGGTAATAGGCTACCTTATTATCAAATGCATCAGCATATTTGATTAGACAAGATTCATCACAAGGCCTCAAATTAACAGGCAGCCTTCTCAGAGTTTGGTTAAACCTTGTGTTGAAGTCATGGACTGATTCATTAGGGTTCTTCTTGATATTCTCAAACTCAGATAAAAGAAATCTAGGATCAGTCTTCTCACCATATTACAACCTAAATGCATTTTTCATTTCAGACCATGAATCAATAGAATTTATCAGGTAGAGCCTTGTACCAATCCCTAGCATCCTTTTCTAGTGTATGAATAAACAATTTGACATACACATCCTCAAACTCTATCTCAAAATCTTCCATCATATTATCAAAAAGTTTGAGATGATGATCACCAGTAATAGCATTGTTACCCTTGAATTTTGGCAACCTATTTTTGACATCTTGTGGGACAGCATTTGGGTAACCATCCATTCCTCTAAAATTTATAGGACCAAAGGTGTTAACAACAAATGGAGGTCTAGACTAAGCCATATTGTTTGGTGGAGGTGATCTTGGAGTTGAAACAAGTTGATGAGGAGTGCAAGATCTTTGGGGCTCAAGAATGTGATTCACAAGTCATGTATTCTCTAAGTGCTGATTTTCTTGGAAAGTTTTACTCGAATTAAAACACAAAGGTGTATATTGGAGAAGGAATTTTGTACCAGGTACAACAAAAGGACCTTCACTAGCTGAGGTAAACTAGTTTATGAAAGGATTGCTTGAATCAGAATCACTTGAAGAAGAATTATAATCTTCTACTAAAGGATGATCTCTCTCACCAATGGATATATCTTTTCCTGATGTCTGAACTTTAACAACCTTCCAAACTCTTATTCCTTCCAACTCTGAGTTCCTTGAATCTGAAAATAATTTCTTAGCAGAGTCTGTAAGGAAGAAAAATCTTCTTCCTTCTAATTTTGCAGAGATTAGCAGCACAAAAATAAATGATAGAAAGGCAAGACACTGGTATTTATTAATATCAAGTCAGCATGGATTCGCCACTAAGAACTTTCACCCTAGTTGTGCAAATGCACTAAAATACTTCTGTCGATTATTTACCAGCACTGAAAATATTACCAAACTTTACAAATCAGACCTTCTTTCTTTTTAAATCAATCAATCACAATGCACCCAAAGTGTATGAACTGCTAGGAAATGGAAACAGGGCAGAAAAAACTTGAAACCCTTATTTAAAACTTGCAGATATGAAGCATAAAAGGATATTTTAACAATGTAGTAGCTAAAATACTTGAATACACAAATGTTCAAACTCTTCAAACACTCCACAAACACCAAGAAATTCCAAGAAGTCCCCTGCAGTGGCACCAGAAGGTGTTGGTACCCAAATTTGTTCTTCTTTTCAATCTAAGCAGCATCAGAGATATGGCTTGAAGCTTGAAGTTAGATAGATCATGATGTGTGTCATTTTGTAGCCGAGGAGGTGATCTAACTGGCACTCAAATTTGTGGAGAGATGGATAGCACTTTGAAAGGATTTTGATCTAATCCTCACTATTCTAGGTTGTACCTTTGAACCAAGGTAAGAGAACATATATTGTGAACCCCAACAAGGTGCAGGAGCTGAGATATCCAAGACTTTATGCAACTAGTATTTCTAAAATAGTTCTCTTTCCTTCAATTCATGATAACCTTGGCTCCAAATCAATATTCTGATTACAAACTCACCTGGATTTTGCAAGAACCTTTGCACTTGATAATCATCATCAAACACTTGCCAATGCTTGTTGTTTTCAAGTATAACTGGCCTAGTTAACACTTCAATGTTGTATTCACAATAAGGTGAAATGGTGCAATTTCATAATCTAGAACCTAGCACTGCCAACTTTTCAGCAGCAACATTGAGACCTCTATCATGATACACAATGTTAAAGGAATCAAACATTTCAATTAGATCCCAAACCGCATGCTTATACTATTTCATACGCTGATTTTTTGTAGCATATAGTTTTCTGATTTGTTTGACAACCAACTCTGAGTCTCCTTTTGCACCAATGTCTTTTACTCCATATTTCCATGCAATTCTTAACTCTAAAAACAATCCCTCATACTCATCAATGTTGTTAGTGCATTAAAAATTAAGTTTGAAAAAAAAAAGAAAACTCTTCCAAACTAGGAGAAAGCAGAACTGTACCAGCACCATTTCTGAATTTGGAGCAAGCTTCATTAAATAGCAAGGTCCAAGGACAACCTACCACCTCAAGGCACTTTTATTTGTCCATCTTGTTTTCTTTTCCATTAACAAAACCAATGAAATTCTCAGCATCTACATCAGCAAACAACACTTCATAGGAAGTAATGTTTGGGTCCTCAATTAGATGCAACATTTTCTTTTCTCCATAGAACTTGACAAGGCTTCCCTCAATGGGAATAGTGGAAAATTAAATATCCATTTGGACACTCCCTCCAACACTTGTAGCCCACTTTCTTGACAAAAGCATACCCCATTTGGCAGGGCAATCAACAATCACAACATCCAATTTAAAATTCCTCCCTGGATAAACTGCAAGCTGCACTATCAAACCCTTCACACAACCAACCACTAGCACTTCCCTTGAATCCATGGTAGTACACTTTCCATAGGCTGTTGTCATGTTGATTTCTAACTCATTCATGACTTCTAGAGGCATGACATTACATGATGCACCGGAATCAAACATACAATTGTTAAGTAGATTATCCTTTATGATCAAAGTTGTGAAGAATGGATCAACATTCAATTGGGAATCAACCAAAGATGTTCCCAAATATACCTTACGTGTCTCTCCAAGATCTTCTAATACTGGTGGTGTTTCAAGGTCAACAATGATCTGAGGTGGAGTCTCAACAACATTTACATTTCGACCTAGATTAACCTTCTCTTCTTTCAATCCCAAGTACTCAAGTGCTCTCTTCTTATGCTCGGGAATTCTAAGTAACATCATGATTGGAACACTCACTTTAATTGGTCTCAATACTTTGGGCTATGTCATAGGGGAAACTCTTTGGAAAAATAGCATTGGAAGGGAGACAAGAAGATTCATTAGATGGCAGTGGATTCTTGGTAGCTTGGGCATGAGGAGGAATGTAATTTCTGTTTGGGACAGCAGAACTTCTGACAGGTGTTTCTCTCCTAGGAGCTTCTTTTGGAATGCTTGTGAGCAAGGGTGTTTTAGGTTTGGCTTCAAGCCCAACTTCCTTAACAAATTTTCTTCTAATGTTATATTATTTCTCTTGAGCTACAACATCATTCATCAACAATTTTCTATCTTCCTCCAAAGGGATACCACCATCATACTTCTTAATCATCAAAGCTCTTAAGTATTCAAAGTCATTGTTAGGAATTTCAAAATCTTACACTACATCAACTTCAAGAACATGAAGGGGAAGAAAGACTTGTACCCAATTGATGCAATCCCAAAAATTTGCAGCTATCCTAGCAATTATTACTTTAGTAGATGTTGCTCCTCCTTGTGAGCTTGAAGAATAGCCCATCATGCAAATATTATCATCAGTACCATCATCATTATTAGCTTCATCAACTTGTTGGTCCACTTCACATGTAGGATGAAGAAAAAAACATCTATCACACCAATCCATATCAGCAACTTCATCAATAGCAGTAACCCTAATAGTTATAGGGTCAGGAACCAATCTACTTTCACGTGCTTGGGGTTGTCTATTTCCCCCTCCCATAGGTCCTTTACCTCTATCATCTTGTCTTTGATCACCCCTAGGATGATTACCAAATCTATCATGGTTTTATGCTCTTTGCTGACCTTGTGAAGTCTACCCAATTCCCTTCTCAGCTCTTGCCAAATTGTATGATATTTCTTTGACAGCCCCTGCCAAAGTTTTCACAACCTCTTCTAAATCAACACCTTTGCTAGCTTGAGGTTTTTCAGGGTTTATCAATTTTACACCATCTCTCTTGAGAGGTTTCCCAACAGCCTTGATATTGTTTTCCATTTGAAGTTCTATGGTGAAAGCTTGTCTTAGATTGGATGGGTACTTGTCTCTTAGGTAATAGGCTACCTTATTATCAAATGCATCAGCATATTTGATTAGACAAGATTCATCACAAGGCCTCAAATTAACAGGCAGCCTTCTCAGAGTTTGGTTAAACCTTGTGTTGAAGTCATGGACTGATTCATTAGGGTTCTTCTTGATATTCTCAAACTCAGATAAAAGAAATCTAGGATCAGTCTTCTCACCATATTACAACCTAAATGCATTTTTCATTTCAGACCATGAATCAATAGAATTATCAGGTAGAGCCTTGTACCAATCCCTAGCATCCTTTTCTAGTGTATGAATAAACAATTTGACATACACATCCTCAAACTCTATCTCAAAATCTTCCATCATATTATCAAAAAGTTTGAGATGATGATCACCAGTAATAGCATTGTTACCCTTGAATTTTGGCAACCTATTTTTGACATCTTGTGGGACAGCATTTGGGTAACCATCCATTCCTCTAAAATTTATAGGACCAAAGGTGTTAACAACAAATGGAGGTCTAGACTAAGCCATATTGTTTGGTGGAGGTGATCTTGGAGTTGAAACAAGTTGATGAGGAGTGCAAGATCTTTGGGGCTCAAGAATGTGATTCACAAGTCATGTATTCTCTAAGTGTTGATTTTCTTGGAAAGTTTTACTCGAATTAAAACACAAAGGTGTATATTGGAGAAGGAATTTACCAGGTACAACAAAAGGACCTTCACTAGCTGAGGTAAACTAGTTTATGAATGGATTGCTTGAATCAGAATCACTTGAAGAAGAATTATAATCTTCTACTAAAGGATGATCTCTCTCACCAATGGATATATCTTTTCCTGATGTCTGAACTTTAACAACCTTCCAAACTCTTATTCCTTCCAACTCTGAGTTCCTTGAATCTGAAAATAATTTCTTAGCAGAGTCTGTAAGGAAGACAAATCTTCTTCCTTCTAATTTTGCAGAGATTAGCAGCACAAAAATAAATGATAGAAAGGCAAGACACTGGTATTTATTAATATCAAGTCAGCATGGATTCGCCACTAAGAACTTTCACCCTAGTTGTGCAAATGCACTAAAATACTTCTGTCGATTATTTACCAGCACTGAAAATATTACCAAACTTTACAAATCAGACCTTCTTTCTTTTTAAATCAATCAATCACAATGCACCCAAAGTGTATGAACTGCTAGGAAATGGAAACAGGGCAGAAAAAACTTGAAACCCTTATTTAAAACTTGCAGATATGAAGCATAAAAGGATATTTTAACAATGTAGTAGCTAAAATACTTGAATACACAAATGTTCAAACTCTTCAAACACTCCACAAACACCAAGAAATTCCAAGAAGTCCCCTGCAGTGGCACCAGAAGGTGTTGGTACCCAAATTTGTTCTTCTTTTCAATCTAAGCAGCATCAGAGATATGGCTTGAAGCTTGAAGTTAGATAGATCATGATGTGTGTCATTTTGTAGCCGAGGAGGTGATCTAACTGGCACTCAAATTTGTGGAGAGATGGATAGCACTTTGAAAGGATTTTGATCTAATCCTCACTATTCTAGGTTGTACCTTTGAACCAAGGTAAGAGAACCTATATTGTAACCCCCAAAAGGTGAAGGAGATGAAGATATCCATAAATTTATGCAAATAGTATTAAAAGGCCTTGGGAAAATATGATCAACACCCCAAATCTGACTTTCACAAGTTGTCACTCCCAGATCCTGGAGATATTTTCAATGCAAGGCAAGGGTTACTGAAGACATTGTATAATCCTGATTTGCCTTGTGCATTTTTGTAAATGGGTTAGATCCTTTTGTTGACACACAATGCAATGCAGGGGTGGTATGGGGTAGGATGGGTTTTTTAGAATGATTTTTTGGTGGGGTATTGATAAGAGAAAATGGGATATATCATATCTTTGACAACCTCTACAATACTTGAAACAATTAGATAAAATGCTTCAAATAATCAGGACATTATTTCAACTAGAAGAGGCATAAATGGAAGCCTAGGAAGCACTCTTCACACAATCTTCGAGAACTCGCCACAAACTCTTGAAGTAAAGAAATCAATTAAACACAAAAATCCTTGATCAATCCACGTCTAAAATTCCCCCAAAGGCTTACAAGAAATCTCTACAGTCAAGGAAGGTAAAGTGATTTTAAATTTGTTTATCTCCTTATCAAATGAAGACTCTTCTGAATATGAGATTCCAAATGCCACTAAAATATCAACCAAAAATGGATATCCTATGTGATTTCTAAAGACTTTCAATGCAAGATTGCAACAAGAACAATGAAAACTATTTGCAAGCATTTAAAAATGATAACAGACACCATATTGCCCAAAAAAAAATAGATTAACTCAAAAGCTTGTTAGATTCATTAGCAGGGGAGAGTTTCATGAACAATCTCAGAGCTATGTGATGGCTATACACTTGTAACCAACTCACATACATGAAGATCCAACATAGAAGAAACTATCTTGTTTCTTTTGTGGGTTTCTCAAAAGATGAGCTTTTTCTCAGAATTTTCTCATGATTTTCAATTTTTTCCCTGACCTCTTGTATGTCTCAAAACATGCATTATATATCTCTTGCCACATTTGATTCTTCTTTCCCTAGAAAAGAATATTCCAAGGGATCAATTTTGTTATAAAAATTCTTTATGATTCAATGAAAATGACATCAAACATACAAATATTCGCAGGTTGCTATGTGTGCCCAAAAATATTAAATCATTACAAATATCAGGATCATTATCCATCCTGGAGGCACATTTTTCATCAATGAGGCATGCAAACACCTTTTACACATTATTTTCATCTTTTCACCTTTTTAAACTACCTCTGCAACTTTTGATTTTGACATTCCACGTGTTTGCTCGAGCTGAGGTAAAAAATTACTTCAAAAATATCTCAAATCAAATAATTAAGCCATGAAATTGATGCCAATGATCCTAAAAGGCCAAGATGACACAAAATCACTATAAATTTGATGAATTTTGATGAAAAAATTGTGATTCCAAGCTTCCTGGAGCTCCCATAGCGGTCAAAATAAATGGATTCACAACAACCGCCGATCTTATCCATATTTTAATCCTGGCCCTCCACGTGGAAGATGCAGACTTAGTAATAAGCTTGAGTCACCTTTTTAATTTTTTAGAGAAGGTCGGACACATGGCAAAAAAATGATTGGAACCGAAATTGCGATCATTTTTTTACTTTTCCACATTTTTTGAAAAAATGGAAAAATTTTGACTTTTTTCTCTGCCCCTCCACCCTGAAATTTGGAGATGGCACGTGGCACATGGTGGGTCCTATTGGGATTGTGCTTCAATTCTGTGCATTTTGACCTTTTTTGGAAAATTTGAAATTTTTCACTTTTTTCCCTGCGGGCCTGCACCTCTGATTTCTTCCTCGCCATTTGTCTCCTTATGATTCGTCGTAAGCCAACACTCAAAATTTTGATTTTAACTTTTTTTTTAAAAGGGAAAAAATTCTCTCCTACCTCCGCTGGACCGCTGACCCGCTCTGTCCTCTGCCACGTGTCGCTCAATAATTCACTAGTGGGCCAGTGCTTCAAATTTTGATTTTAACTCCTTTTGCCAAAAAGGAAAAAATCCCCATTTCCCTCTGTGGCCCACACTTCCCTCTGAACCTTCATGGACACATGGCCACCTGTGATTCATTCATGGGGGCATGCTAAAAATTTTCATTCTGAACTCTTTTGCGAAAAAGGGAAAACTTTCCCTTTTACCTCCACCAACCCGCCAACCCGTTCTACACCTACCGTGCTGCCACATCTCCTCTTCTAATTGGATCAGGGCTAAAACTTATTTTGAAACTTTAGATAATTAGAGCTAAAAAAACTCTAAGTCCCCCCTCAGCCTGCTCCTCCCTTTTTGGTTTTTTTAGGACATGTGTCCACTTCAGATTGGCTGCGGGGCTTCAGACCAATTTTTAACTTTAAAATTTTTACAACATAAATTCTAAAAATTATAAGGGAATCCAACCACCCACCAACCCCTTACCAATCAAAACATGCCACATAGGAAAATTTGGAAAAAACGGGTCCCTGGTCCCAAAAATGCCCCATTGTTTGAAAAGGCAAAAAATGAAAAGTTACAACACTTCCCCACCTTTCCTTAGCCAATTAGAAGCCACCACATTTCCAATACCTTCTAAGGATGAATTTTACGGGAAAATTATGCCCGTCTGATCGTCAAAACGTAAAAAATTCCAAGGATGCCCTAGAATTCAATTTTTTCACCAAGGATGGCAGATTTTTTGATTCTGAATCAACTGAAGCATGATTTCTTAACATTTTCAACCTTGTGATAGGATTTTCACTTACAGATCAATTTCAATTTTTCCATGATCTGGCAAAGGGAAAAATGACATAGCCCATAAAATTGGAAAAACTAGGGCACAGAAAAGGACAAACTTGGATTATTCTTCCAAATTAGGGCAGAACAACAATCTTGTGAGCATTTTTAAAGCATTTCAATTAGAGGGGAAGAATTACATACCATCAAATCAAAGGATAAAACATTTTTTTTAGCGGATAAAGATTTGAAAATTTAGGGCAACATGGTGCAAGCTCAAAAATGGCACCAACAAAAGGGAGATCAAATGATGACTCAATCTGAACTATGATGATGATCTTGAAATCAAGATCAAGTGGCCATGAAAGATATGTGTACACATCCATACACTTTAGACTTTTAACAACTCATCCGTAAACATGGATGAACATAGATACGGACAAAAAAGTGGTGAACACTATCTATGACAACACTCCTCAAAAGATGCCTTCTCTTGTCCCAAATGGGTGACAAGAACACAAAGGTGTAGATTAAAATATGGAAATAAACTAAGTGTTACTTAGTGCAAAGTTTCACCTTACGTTTAAAGACGAGAAAGAAACCAAGATAAGTGAAACGTCATTGTAAACTCCGTGATGAGATAGGCACTTAGATCTAACTTAAATGGATTCGTTACCATGTTCGAAAAACAAGGCTTTGATTCCAAACAAGTTATCACTTCGTGATGGCTAAGATGTGATAATGGAATAGTAAAGTGGGCCCCTTGATGGAATGGCTTCCCTAACAAGATCTCTCAACTAGGTGTCACAAAGTTGTCTTAGAGCGGGCATCGATTTACCCAAAGAGTTGTACACTGACTGATTTGGGAGTATCTCGGATTTACTTTACCCCCTTCATGATATAATGAGAAACTAAATGTGTTTATCGTTGTACTCGTCACTGGGGTCGCCATATAGATAAGTTTGTGACTCTAACTCACAAGTGTAAAACTAGTCAAGTGAGTAAGCGAGATCGCTTCCTATTTCATCCACGAGGTTAGACTTAATGATGGATTACTTTAGGGTTCCAAGAACCACCCCCCATTGTTGTAGCTTAAGGCATGCTACGCCAAAGGGGTTATGTTCTAGTTGTGTGGATAGGGACGTACCCTTTTCCGAAACCTGACAATACAATGTGATGAATAGTGGTGTGTTGTTTTATCTTTTTTAATTTAAATGGGGTTTTAAGTAGCATGCCGTTTGGCAACTTGCATAGAAACACGTGTATTATAAGTTTTTTGTCTTGTTTTTTTTACGCCTTTCTTCTGACAAGCAATTTTGGTCCTGTAGACATACCAAGTTTTAGTAATTTTTCATAGTTGTCATACAGATTGATGTTTAAGAAAGTTGAACTTTACACCTTGCCATATCGATTCCTAAGATTGCCAGGAAAGAGCATATGCGACAAGGAACCTTACTCAAATTTTTACATAAATGTGAAAATCCTACTAAATACACATGTGAAAAGGAGTTACTTTTAACTAACCTTGAAAGCTAAATAGAACAAGTGTTTTGACACAGTATCGAAGACAAGTGGTGTAACAAGTGTTTCTGATTCTCCAAGATCACTTTTGAAAGGAGCGAGGGAGAGAGCATACACATTTTTACAAAGCTATTTCAAGCTAAAAATCGAAAATGTTTTTGACTTAACTTAGTGCAAACCAAAATTAATGCAAAGGAAAACTGTAAACCACTGTTAGAATCATGTTAGAGTCCTAGAAAACCTACAAAATCAAAGATTCTAAGAAATCCAATTTTTGCAGTTTTTAACAGACTGTAGAAATTTGCATTTTTGGAGGTCTCCGGGGAATTTTGGGAGTTTTGTGACAGACACCTACGTATACTAAATATATCCGACATTTTGGAATTTTCCTCACAAAGTATGCTTCGATGGGTTTCTGACACCAACTCAAACTGGGTACACATGTTAATTTTTCATAAGATATGATCATAACATAGTAGCACCCCAAATAAAATAGATAAATCTGGACTAGAGAGAGAGACCTGCTTGCCCAGACTGACGACATACGTACTCTTAGGGTTCAACGGAGATGTGTCCAAGCATAAAACATAGAAAGTTTCAATTTTTTATATAGTCAACCCTTATTTACGCATAGACGCAGCCAAAGACACGGAGACGCCAACCCAGATGACAGAGATGCACGCATATGCATCCTACTAGAGAGAAAACTTGTACAATGTATAAGTACTATCTAGACAGGTGGTGCACCTGTTCTGACGGGAACATCTAGGGTTTCAACGTGGATGCGCCCCTTGTACAACACATACGTGCATACCCGGTGAAAAACCTACAAAACTCATGGATTTCAAATTTTTTAAAGAGCAAAGTAGGTTAGTTGTTATTCAAAGTATCCTATTTCTAGTATCAAATCCACAAAATATATGTAACATAAACGGTCATTTATCTAGTTTTAGAAATAGAAATGAGCAAATAACTAGTTTTTTTAACTAAGAAAACTTGCAAATGAACTTTGAAGAACCTCAAAAGACCTCCATTAATGGAGGATGGACATAAGTGTCCCAATGGGCATGCCAAATGTATGCAATGAGAAGATTTTGCAAAGAGCTATGGATAATGGGGCAAGACCCCAAAGCTTACTAAGTAGCTCCATGATCTACCTTAATGGACCATATCATAAGACATGAGCAAGATGAGTGCTATTTGCAAGTATTAAAACTCTGACAATAATGCAATTAAATCTAACAACACTATCATTTTATCTCTAACTATTCTATGATTAGCTTAAAACATAATATTGAACCTAGTTAAGACCTATGAGCAATCAAATTAGATTTGTTATTTTCTTCAATGAGAGGTGAATGATGTCTCTGTAAAATGGCTACAAGGCCAAGTTTAGATACCCTCCTTACTAACCTAACTATGAAGTTATGGATGCAAGATGGAGGAGCTATCAACAATGGAGGATGAGCTAAGATCAAATGCCTTATTAGCTTAGCTAATGCAAATGAGGTCGTAATGCCAATATATCTAAGGCTCGTGAGAGAGAAGTAGCTTGTGAGTGAAGTTGTAAGTGTCTTTGAGATGGGTAGGGGTGACCCTTCTATTTATAGTTTTCTAAATTGGAAGAGTTTGAAATTTGGGTGCATGTGGGACTAAAGCTCAAAAAGAACTTTTAGGATTAGATTACGTATAATACATGATTTAGGCTTAGTTAAGCTAGGATTAGGATAGTTAAACTTTGATTAGCAAGTGATTAGAGACTCATTGAGAGTTGTAAGGGGTTTGGTTAATCAATTGTGACTAATAGATAGCCTACGAAGCTAGTAGAAGTGGTCTAGAGAGAATTAGAGAGGTTCTAAATGGTCGAAAGGAGGAATGTTTAGCTAATAAGAGAGATATTGGCCAAATAAGATGATTATATGAGAAATACAACCGAAATAGGTGTTCATGAATGGGCATCCGAGAATGGAGACAAAGAATGGGTTGACTAACGAAGTGTCGTTAATCGGTTGAATGGGAGGAAATGCTAAGTGTAAGCATATTATAAGTGTCTATAGAGAGAATGAGCTTTAGACTTCAAATTTCATCAAAAGATCATACCAGGAGCTCCATAAAATCAGGTCTTGCGCATGTAGAACTAGGATTAGGATCATTGGTTCGAGTATCTTAGTATTTGGTTTATACACAACAAGAAATCCATGAGTCTGTACCTTTCCTAGACAAAACTGGTTCTGAGCACTCCGATTCTCATTCTAAATATCAAAATGATGTGGAAGAATAAGGTCCAAAATATATTTTAGATTTCTTTAAGGAAGAGTATATTGAAGATAATATTTTAGACTTTTCTGAAGAAGAAGACCCGGATTCCACTGAAGAAGAGATTTCTCCTTCCTCTAAAAGTTTGGATACCGATTTAGCTTCTGATTTCAAACCATAATTTCTTATCCCTCGTTAGATTTATATTTTTAATAATGGAATATTAATCAAAACATTTATTATTACCATTTATCGTATATCACTTGTTGCTTTTCTACCCAATTAATTGTAAAAGTAGATTGACACCCTTGATAGGAAGTCCTTCGATCTCTAGGGACTAGCCTTTTCCAGGTAATCCACCTCATATCTTATTAATCATTTTTTTTAGTGTGTATGATTTTCAGGTGTTCTTGTAATAAAGTATCTTGCATCATTTTGTATACGAAGCATAACAATCAAACATCATTCATCCACATCTACGGGTATCTCTAAACCCCTTCATCCTGAGGTTAGGTAAGTCTTATTTTCTTGCTTATTTGATTAAGTTGAAGAGGTAGGATTTATTCTCAACACCTAGTTGAACCCTTGGTTTGTAAGATGCCTAATAGTGCAATTTTAGCATATGTAGAGACCGAAAATGATTCTGCTACCTTGGATTTCACTGAGAATGATGAAGTAATCTTAGGATTCTTCAATACATACATTGAACTTCATCCCACACATCATAAGAAATTATTTTCCATTATCCCTCACCCTTCTTCATACGTTGGAGACAAAATAAATAATCCCTCTTCTTCACAAGACCTTGATATTTATGAAGTTGAGGAATATCCTTTGGAATTTCCTCCAGCTCCTCCCAAGTTTGAAGAAGGGAATGCCTATATGATAGAATGAACAAATGACATAAACATTGGGACAAAATAATATCCCATAATTCTAAAGCTTAGTTCTTCACTGTTAGCCAACGAAATAGAAGAACATATGAAAGTGCTTAAAGAACATTCCTGATATTTTGCATTTAGTTACAAATACATGATAGGTGTCACTCTAGAGATAGTGGTTTATAACCTAGTTACCAAACCCAATGCAAAACCCATAAAACAAAATCTAAGACCTATGAATCCCAAAGTAGATTTATTGGTCAAAGAAGAAGAGATGAAACTTTTTCATATGGGGTTTATAAAGCCAATGGACTAATCCATGTGGTTGTCTAAAATCATCCTGATCCTTAAAATGAATGGGAAAATGCCAGGATATGAATCTACTTTAAAAAAGTATAAAACCATTTTCAATTGTCCTAAATGGAAGACTTTAATCAATACCATCCATCCAAATCATTGTTCCATGTGATGGCTGGTCTATGATAAGTTATACATCATACCATGGGTTCTTTGGATATAACTAGATAAGGATCTCTGAGGAAGATCAAACCAAGACTACCTTTTCCACTCCTTTGGGAACCTTTTGTTATCTTGTCATACATTTTTGTTTGAAGAATGATGGTGCTACGTATCAACCACCATGACTTATATATTACATGATCAAATTTACAAGATTATGGAAACATACATTGAGGATATCTTAGTGAAATCTAAAAAGAGAGGTGACCACCCTAAGGTTATTTGAATCATTATTTCATGTTTGATCAAATATGGCATAGCCTTAAATCCATATAAATGTATATTCAGAGTCACAAGAAGAAATTTATTAGGTTACATAATTTCCTCTCAAGGAATTTATGTAGATCTTGTAAAGAGCTGAGCGATTCTTGAAACGAATCCTCTGAAAAATGACTATTTTATTAGGTATTTCGTAGGAAAACGTGGGGCAATCCATAGTTTTTTCCCTAATTTGACATTTATTATTCATCTTATTAATTTGCTAAAGAACTATTCCAAGTCCTGGACCGATGAATTTCACAACGCATTTGAGTCAATAAATTGATTCCTCAAGTCATCACCGACACTCATGTCACCCAAGGCTGATCATCCCCTTATCATGTACTATTGATACATACATGTTTCAATAGCATGCATGTTAGCACATCAATATGTTTATGGTCTGGGTAAGTGTAGAAATTTGGGGGGCTAAAAAGTGGACAAGAATCTAAAAAAAAACAAAACGCGCTTACATTTTAATTTGTTTGGCTTGGAAATCACCAAACCATAATGCATGCTCATTTTGTAATGGGTACATGTTTTGTAACATGTACACATTTTTTAACGTGTACGCGTTTTGTAACATGTACGTGTTTTGTAACACGTACGCATTTTGTGTAGTATGGACCATGCATATGTGTTTTTGTGGGGTATACTTACAAAAATAAATTTAAAGTATAATATTTCTTTTATTATTTGTTATAATTTAAATTTATTTTAGTAAATATAAGAAATTAGGGTCACTTTGCACCTTATGGAAGTGGTCTCGTAGCTCCAACAGTTATAATCTAGAAGATAGTTTTTCAAAATCTAATCTGGTTAGTACTTACTCATTTTCAGCATTTTAGCAAATGACCTAAAACTAACACGGCATATATATTATAGTCGGTATTTGTTTTGGGAAATCATATAGTCATTTTTTAGGGGTTTTGACCTTCTAAAATTGACTTTGGCCCTACCATTTCTTGAATTGGTACTAATTTTTAAATTTGGTCCATAATTCACTTTAGTGACCATGAATTAACTTTATGATGTTTGTCTACTTCTTACTAAAAAGAGATCCTCACTTTGTAGATAGAGGATTGTTCCTCGAATGTGATTCTTTCCCTATGGCCAAAATGAAGTGCTTGTAATGTGCCTCCTCCTTAAGGTGTGATAACACTACTAGGTGTTGAATGATTTGTTACGAATAGTAGCAAGTGAACTCAGATGATTGCTCATTCTTAGAGACATGGTGCTCCACATAAAGATCATCCCCTCACCTTTCCTAGCTCTAAAATAATCCTTTCATGGAATCAAATTCATGATTCTCATACATGCTTTTGCTCATATGTCTCTTATGGACACAAACGATGCCTTGATACTTCACAAATAATGATCCTTCATAACTAGGTGACATGACTATCTCATTTTAGCTTGTTCTGAAGGGTGTTCAATTAACTACAAAATGGCTAAAAATGCCTTTTTAGGCATTCAAAGGAAGTAGTCTCTCATAAAAACTAAATGAGATGATCGATCACCTTAAACACTATTCCCTACACACTGAAACATGTTGAATGATCTTTTTAGGACTTTCCTTTGGGTGAGGGTTTATGATTTAGGGTTTAGGGTTTAGGGCTCAGGGTTTAGATTTTAAGGCTAAGGTTATAGGACTTAAGGTTTAGATTTTATGGTTTAAGGTTTAGTGTTTAAAGCTCATAGTTCATATTTTAGGGTTTAGGTTTTACAATACGGGGCTTAGGATTCATGGTTTAGGGTTTATGGTTTAGGGTTTAGAGTTTTGGGCTTATGGTTCAAGGTTAAGGGTTTAGTTTAGGGCTCAAGGTTCAAGGTTTAGGGTTTAGGGTTGAGGGTTGAGGGTTTAGGTTTTAGGGCTCAAGGTTCAGGGTTTAGGGTTTAGGGATCAGAGTTGAGGGTTTAGGGTTTAGGGTTGAGAGTTGAGGGTTCATGGTTTAGGGTAGAGGGTTTAGTTTTTAGGGTATAGGGTTAAGGGTTTATGTTTGAGGGTTCAAGGTTTGTGGTTTTGTCTTAGGGCTTATGGATTATGTCGTAGGGTTCAGGGCTTAGGGTTTAGGGTTTAGGGCTCCAGGTTTAGGGTTTAGGGGTTAGGGTTTAGGGTTTAGGGTTTAGGATTTAGGGCTTATATTTTAAGGTTTAGGGCTTAGGGCTCAGGGTTTAAGGTTTAGGGTTAAGGATTTAGGGTTTACGATTTAGGGTTTAGGAGTTAGGGTTTAAGGTTTAGGGTTGAGGATTTAGGGTTTACAGTTTAGGGTTTAAGAGTTAGGGTTTAAGGTTTAAAGGACAAGGTTCAAGGTTTAGGAAAAAGGGCTTAGGGTTTAGGGTATAGTTATAAGGGTTGAGGGTTTAGGGTTGAGAGTTGAGGGTTTAGGGTTTAGGGTTTAGGAGTTAGGGCTTACGGTTTAGGGTTTAGTGCTTAGGGTTTAGATTTTAGGGTTTAGGGATCAAGGTTTAAGGTTTATGATTTAGTTTTTAAGGTTTAGGGTTTAGGATTTAGGGACCTTTAGGATTTAACATTTAGGCCTTAAGGTTTAGGGTTTACGATTTAGTGCTCAGGGCTTAGGGTTTAGAGTTGAGGAGTTAGGGTGCATGGTTTAAGGTTTATGACTCAGGGTTCAGGGTTCAAAGTTATGGGTTTAAGGTTTAGGGGTTAGAGATCAGGGCTCTATATTTAGGGTTTAAGGCTCATGGTTTAAGGTTTAGGGGTTAGAGATCAGGGCTCTATATTTAGGGTTTAAGGCTCATGGTTTAAGGTTTAGGGTTTAGGGCTCAAGGATTAGGGTGTAGGGTTCAAGGATTAAGGTTTAGGGTTTAGGGATTAGGGATTAGGGTTTAGGGTTCATGGTTCATGTTTTATGGCTTAAGGTTTGGGGTTCATAGTTACTAGTTTAAGGTTTTATGGTTGGAGCTCGGGGATCTGGATTTAGTATTTAGGGCTTAAGGCCTAGGGCTCAAGATTTAGGGTCTAAGGTCAATGGTTTAGGGTTATGGGTTTAGGGATTAGGTTTTAGGGTTTAATATTTAGTGTTTAGGGTTTAGGATTTATTATTTTGGTTTTAGGGTTAAGGGTTTTTAGTTTAGGGTTTAGGTCTCATGGTTGAGGGTTAAGGGTTTAGGTCACAGATTTCAGGGTTCATCAAATTTGTAGGTAGAACATTCAAAGAGAGTCATCAAAATTTGATGTTTTTCATCTGTTAATATTTTGAAGGAGGGAAATGTCATATTGTTAACTGTCCAATCCTTCCAAAGACCCCAGTAGTCCTCAATCCTTAGATTTATAGGTAGACGCTATTACTTGGCTTCCGTTTATAATGATGAAGATATTTGTAAATTCGTGTTATGAGCTCTAAATCTATATGAATTTCAATTTGCTTGGAAATCACATCACACCCTTCACTAGGATTGATGACTAACCCTATCTTTTTGTTCAGGGTATTTTGAAAACATCCATGGGTTTATCATATAAGGAATTATCAATGAATGGAAGGTCACTAAATTGTAGGCCAGGTAACTTCCATTTAGAACTAAACAAGAAAGATTTACTAGGTGATTTATAACCCCTTAGTGTTCTTAGCAATTCCCCTATTTTTATGCTTATTTTGAACACTTTAGGAAGTTCTCTCAAATTTACTATCCATTCCAGTAGAACACTTGAACTTTATCTTTCTCCGGAGGAGAGGATACTACAGGAAATTCAATTATGATCCTACACCTCTGCATTGATATATTCTTTATGTTTTTTTTGTTTCCTTTAAGATTAATTTTTTTGTTGTGATGGTTATTTTTTCCAGCTTCCAATGGGTCATCCTATCTTACATAATAACATACATGGAAATATGAGAAATGTGAAATTTGTTTCATTATGTGAATAAATTTACATTCAAGAGTGCAAGTATATGTGGGGAGAAACAATTTTGGAAGAGATATGTAATATATGCATTACAAGGCACAAGTTAGATGTCATATCCATTTAGTTACTTGTCCCACCTCTCATAAAAAGGGTAGTTCTATAACTAGACTCAATGATGGTTCTAGGCACGAGACTAGAAAATATTGATGAAATATGGATTGGGGTTTAGGGTTTAGGGCTTATGGTTCATGGTTTAAGGTTTAGGGTTTAGGGTTCAAGGTTCAAGGTTTAGGGTTATGGTTTAGGATTTAGGTTTTAGGTTTAGGGTTTAGGGTTTAATGTTTATGGTTAGGATTTATAGATCAAGGTTAAGGATTTAAGGTTTAATGTGTAGGGTTTTGGGTTTTGGGTTTGGGGTTAATGATTTAGTGTTTAGGGATAAGGGTTTATGGTTTACGGTTCAGGTTTTAGGGTTTATGGTTCAGGGTTTAGGGTTTATGATTTAATGTTTAGAGATTAGGGTTTAGGGTTTATGGTTTAGGGCTCAGGGTTTAGGGTTTAGGGTTTAGGGTTTAATTTTTAGGTTTTAGGGCTCAGGGCTTTGGGTATATGGTCTAGGGTTTAGGGTTTAGATTTTAGGGCTCAAGGATAAAGGTGTAGGTTTTAAGGCTTAGGTTTTAGGGTTTAGGATTTAGTTTATACGGTTTAGGGTTTAGGGTTTAGCATCTAGGGCTCATGGTTCATGGCTTAGGGTTTAGGGATTAGGGCTTATGGCTTAGGGTTTAGGGCTTAAGGCTCAGGGTTTAGGGCTCACGTGTAAGGGCTAAATGTTTAAGGTTTAGGGTTTAGGGTTTAGGTTTTAGGGTCTAGGGATCATGGTTAAAGGTTTAGGGTTTAGGGTTTAGGGCTCAAGGTTTACAGTTTAGTGTTTAGGTTTATGGCCTATGGTTTAGGGTTTCGAATGTAAAAGTTAAATGCTAGAAGATTTAGGCTGAATGTTGAAATCCTAAAAAATTACATATGTACTAACTAGATTATACTTTAAAAAACTATCTCCTAAACCATGACCCATGGAGCTATAAGACTAATTCCATAAGGTGCAGAGTAACCCTAATTTATTATATTTACATAAATAAATTTAAAGTATAAGAAATAATAAAATATAAATAATAATAAATGAAAAAAATATACTTATTTATAATAAATGAAAAATATAAACATTTATTTATGTAAATAGAAGCATGTCAAAAGCATACATAATGTTTATACTACATAGAACACATACATGTTATGTAACGCATACGCCTTATGTTTATACTACACAAAACACGTACACGTTATGTAACGCATACGCGTTATGTAACACGTATGCATTTTACATTTTCTATTTTCCCAAGCCATGCCTCAAGGCTTGGGATCTGGTTTGGATCCCAAAGCCTGAGGCATGGACTTGCACAAACACAACAAACAATGATTTTTTAAAATAAAATGTAAAAACGACACTTTCTCTATGATAAATCAAAATAAAACAATCAATCCATTTTTACAAAATTATACCACGACGTAGAGCAGAGTCTCTTCTTTCAAAAAATATAATTTTTCAAATTTTCTAACTAATATAAGGTTTCCATATTATTTATTTTCTAACTATGCCTTTTTATAGCTTTTTTTGAAGTGTAAATATGCCTATCTTTCATGGTGTATCTTTTTTTTGGGTGATCGAAATTTTAAAAAAATTATACTAGCCAAAACTAGGAATAATTCTATACATATTCCAAAAAAATCTAATTTTCGATATTTTTTGAGGTAGTTAAGGGGGGCACGGTTGGAGCTCCATTATTTTTCAAAACATAAAATTTCTATACTAGAAAAATCATAAATAAAAAAATATTCACTAAAAAAATCTAAAAACAATGGAGCCCAAACTAGATGCTCCTAGCTATCTTTTTACTGAAGGGTTTTCAAAAATACTAAATGGTTCTCAAAAAGTGGAGGGGGGCACGAAAGTCACTCTATTATGTTTTTTAACAAAAACAGGAGCATCTATTGGTATTTTAGTTGTTCGACCCACTTAAACTTATCTGTTTTCAATAAAATTTAGTAGCTTAGAAACTAGACTCAAAATTCTATGATTCATATTTCGACAACATCTTCCAATTTTGAGTGTAACTATTTCAAAAAACTCGTAGAAGTAAAAAAAAAAATTCAGAAAAATACGTCCACTTAAGACCCCCTTTTGGCCCCCCAACTTGGTGCACTTACCCGTCTCAAACGCACCATCTATTTCATAAGTTGTACACTTGTTGACTACGAAACTCGATATACCCGAGCAAAGAAAGAGTGTTTATCCATTATTTTTGGAACTAAGAGGTTAATGTACTATATGATTAACCAAGAAATGAGAGTGATCATCAAATCAGAATAGTTGCAAACATTCTTAACCCAAAAACCCTTATCTAAGAAGGCCGAAAAATTTATAATGGTAATTGGTGAATTTGAACTTACATTTGTCAATGAGAAGTCTTTTAAGGGGAAAATCATTGTTGATTGATTAGATTAAAACCCAATATATTGTAGATAGATAGTTGACTTAGACTTCACTGATGAATTTTCTACTATATAGACTCGAAACTTGTCATCGCTTCATGCCCCTATTTTACAGATAGATCAGATTTATCCTAAAGGGAATAATTCACAACAAAGGTGATGATGGTGTGTCATTGAACAGGGGATATTTTTCAGTTTCAAAAGTTCCCTAAACTTCCCTAGACCATTCCAATGTAGTAGAGCCTTCAGATAATTTCCGGTGATAGTAAGAACGTGAAAAATGGACACTCTGAGCTCAAGTTATGTCTGGTCAAAGTTCAGTCAACATGGAAGTCAACTTTGGTCAATAGGTCAACAAGTGGACTAATGGCAAGGTGACACGTGGCAATTGGTGACAAGGCAAAATTGATGGTTTTATAATTTTTTAAAAATTAGTTCCATGGTATAGAGATCTTCGTAATATTTCTGACGCATTATAAACGGACTAAATTTGAGTTCGTATGCGAAAGATATGCATAGTCAAAGTTGTGGTCAAATGATGATGTGGCATACTCTGACATGGACAAATGACATATTATGGGCATGAAAATTGGAAGGTTTTTAGTGGATTTGGATTTAAAATAATAATAATAATATTTTATTTAATCCATTCCACAAGAATAAGCCTAATTCCATGGGATAAGGAGGATTTTGTGGACAAAAAGCTATTTAAAGGCTTATCCTATCATTTTCCCACCAAATATGGGGTCAATAGCTAAATTGGGCACCTAAACCTATGGAATGGGGATTTAAACCCAACATATCATCTAAAAATATAAGTGGCCTTACCAACCCACCACTCTCTTGCAAGTATTATAAATAAAGCGCACTTGTATTTGTAATAAAGAAGTGTCATGTCTGTGTAAAAAAATAAGGAGGTAGTTTTGGAAAAGTGCAATTTTGGGGCACTTCTGCTTACTTCCAGATCTCGAGTTATATATGAAAGTTACTCAAAATTTTGAGACTATCATGATGGTTGGATAATTTATCCAATTTGGAGCATCTGTAATAGATTTATGTTCTATTAAAGTCACACAAAGGCGTAGAACCAAAGAGAGACACTATTGCAAGTGGATCAGGAAGGTGAAGGACATAAGCTGAGCTCCATTAACATCCTTTGAAGGTCTGAAACATAGTTTTTCAGGTTTTTGATTCATTATTAGTTAATGTAAAGGTTATTGTATTTACATTTTTTAATATTATTAATGGATCGGTTCACCAGGAACCTGGGGACGTAGGAATTTCGAACCGCGTAAACAATCTGGTGTTTCTTTCTGATTTTTATTTTTAGTTTCTAATATTTGCAAGTAATTTAAATTCATAATATGAATATGGATGCAACTATAATCAATAATTGATAAAATTGGAAAAATCAATTAAATTTGAAACAGTGACTTTTTGGGCTTTGATCAAACAGTGAAATTTTGAGTAAATTGTAAACTTAATTTCAGTTCTGAATTCAGTCCATAATCATATTTTAATCAATAACTTGGAGTATTAAAATCTCTTTAGTTTTTAAAATTGAAGATCCTTTAAAATGATTAAAAGTGTTAGTTTTAAGCACCTGTTTTCGGATCAAGTTTAGTATAAGAGCAGTTAGATTTCCGGATTAGCTTCTAATTATGTTTGAAAATTTGGCTTCAGTTTCAGTATTGATTTTAGTTTTCATTTTACAAACATTTTGGGGCTTGTTAATCTTCTTTTGCAAGTGTGTAATTTTGGAAGTACAGGTTGTGTTTGCAGGAACAGGGAATAATGGGCAAGTCATCCAAATAGGAGCAACTAGATGAGCTTGAAGTCATTAACTGCCAACTCCAAGAAGAAAAATCTTTCCTGGGAGATAATTTTTATTCCTTGGAAGAGGTAATAGTCTAGTTAAAATCTGAGCCACAATCCTTTATAAACAAGAAAGAGGAGTATGTCAATGAGATGCTTACACAAAGCAAGAAGTTGATGGGCTTTGTTAAAGAGTTACAGGAATAAATACGAACCAAGGATGGTCTCTTGGAAAAGATGCAACAAGGTGAACACAAGAAGGAAATGCCTTCCAAAGCAGATGCAGGTACTATGAAAGAAAAATGCACTATAAGTTATTCACATGAAAATTCTTCCTCTCATTAAATTTCAGATATTCTTTTGGGTCAGTTTGAAAAAAACACTAAGGGAATTAGGTCTAAGCTAATGGTTAAGATGGGATATAATGGAAAAGGCCTTGGTAAAAATGGACAAGGTAATGCTAACCTAATACAGGTAGAGGATCAACCTCGGTTTACATGTTTGGGTTATTCTAGTGGTCAAATGGAAATTGGAGAAAGTTCCAAAGTAGCTGAAGGAAGACAAGCTTCCAATGGCCAAGGATCTAAGCTTCTAGAATTACAGGATTCCACCATCAAGAGGAATAATGAAAGGTGTAAGAAAACAGGTAAATGAGGTAATGAAATTCCACCTCCTCCCACTTACACTAAAAATAACTCTTAAGGGGAAATTTAATCCTAAAACTTCTAAAACACTCTTTCAGTTTGAACAATATAGTTTTGGTAGACAGAAGTATGCATTTCCTTACATGTTTTGTGAAGGTACTAATCATTCTGCAGCTTTTTGTTGGAAGAGGAAAACAATGATAAAGAAGTTAATGCCTTTTTTGAAAGATAAGGCAGGTGCAAAAGACCAATCTCACTCTGGTAAGGTGAGAAATGGAAAAAATGTTACCTCTCCTAAACAAGGGAATCATTTTCCTAGAAAAAGTTCAAAGAATGAAAAAATAGGTAAGACTCGTAAAAATATGGAAGTTAAATTTTGTTCCCATTGTAAAAGGAATGGTCATGATGTTAAGATGTGTTGGTATGTTCCTTCAATGCAACATTGGAAAGTTTTTAAAAAGGAAAATAATGTCAAACCAAAATTTGTTAATTTAACTCATGTAAATGCTCATTCTAGTACTAGGAAAGTAAAACCACCTAAAAAAAGAAATCCAAGTAATTGGATGGGTAAAACATTTCTCAAATTTATGTATACATTGTAGTAACTAGTGATGGTATGCAAACATTTTCAAAGCTATATTTTAGGGATTTTGATCCTATGTTAATATTCAGCTTTGAAAAAATTTGGAAGCAACTGTAGAGAAGATTTGAGTGACAGGTTAATCATACTCATATTCATCTTCTCACATTGTGGTTGGTTATTCCATTTCTGAAAACAGTATGTAGAGATATGGGCATCATCAGAATGTCGATTTTGAAACTTGCACTTTTATAGTGTTGTCATTTGTGCAAATTTATGGATGCTTATAAGACCCATTCAGGCACCTGTTTGATATTGTAATAAATAGAAAAACTTGTTGTATCCATGTGTGTTATTTGCACTAATTTATAAGACCCTTATTTTGGGAAATTTTGATTTTTGTAACTATCAGATGTGGTTGCAATTAGGGTGTAAATTTATTACACTAACAAACTAGTTTACAAAGGTATCATGTGATCATTTTGTAGATTATGAGAGTTCACTGATTCGGGTAAGCATATAGTTTATAGTCTATCCCTTTATAGTTCAGTGTATGGATAGAATATTTGCATATTCATGTTGATTCAGATTTTGAATAGAGCCATTTTTGGTTTTGATGGTTTAATTATTCTGGATAGTGAATATTTGTAGTTGTAATCAGCATAATCAAAAAGTGTCAGTTGAACACTAGCTTCCATTATAAATGGGTGTTATTATCTAACTTATTATTTGTGGTGGAGATACACTATTTTGGGAAGATTCACGTGGATTCAGTTGTTGACTATAGCTATTTTTGGGCATTGATAGTCTATTTTATTATGGATAGTGAATACTTACAGTTGTTACAGTTTCAGATGAACAGTGGGCATGCCTAATTATGGGCAGTTTAGATGTCTGGTATACCAATATATGTTATGAAATTGTAATTTAAGTAATTGGTCATATCACAAAGTGACAGTTGAACACTAGATTTCCGTAATATAATGGGTTTTATTATCTAGTCAAGTATTTGTAATGGCATTACAATGGGGTATGACAGTTCACAGTTGTGTGTAGAGTTGACAAGGTTGCAGCATTTCAGTTGAACACTAGCTTAATTAGGTGTTATTATCTGATCAATTATGTATTTAGCTAATCAAATATTTTCATTTTAGTAACATATAATTTTATTTCATGTTCTTGTATGTGTTTTTGCAATGCAAGAAGAGATAGCATGTTTTGTGGGTTGATACATAGCTTTTTGTGGACAAAAAGCCTTCTCAGTAGGGAGGAGTGATTAGGGGATATTTTTTAGTCTCAAAAGTTCACTAAACTTCCCTTGACCATACTAGTGTAGTAGAGCCTTCATAGAAACTTCTGACAACAATAAGAATGTAAAAAACGGACACTCTGAGCTCAAGTTATGTCCAGTCAAAGTTTAATCAACATGGAAGTCAATTTTCGTCAACATGTCAACAAGTGGACCAATGGCAAGGTGACATGTGGAAATTGAAGACAAGGAAAAATTGATGGTCTTGTAATTTTTTAAAAATCAGTTCCATGGTATAGAGCTCTTCGTAATATTTTTGACACATTTTGAACGGACCAAATCTGAGTCTGTATGCGAAAGATATGCATAGTCAAAGTTGTGGTCAAATGATGATGTGGCACACTCTAATGTGGACAAATGACATATTATGGGCATGACACTTGGAAGGATTTTAGTGGATTTAGATTTAAAGTAATACTAATAATAATTTATTTAATCCATTCCATGGGAATAAGCTTAATTCCATGGGATAAGGAGGATTTTGTGGACAAAAAGCTATTTAAAGGCTTATCCTATCCTTTTCCCACCAAATGTGGGGTCAATGGCTAAATTGGGCACCTAAACCTATGGAATGGGGATTTGAACCCAACACATCATCTAAAAATATAAGGGGCTTACTAACCAGCCACTCTCTTGTAAGTAGTATAAATAAAGCGCACTAGTATTTGTAATAAAGAAGTTTCAGGTCTATGTAAAAGAAAAAGGAGAGTTTTGGAAAAGTGCAATTTTGGGGCACTTCTGCTCACTTTCAAATCTCGAGTTATATATGAAAGCTTGTCATAATTTTGAGATGATCATGATGGTTGGATAATTTATCCAATTTGGAGCCTTTGTGATAGATTTATGTTCTGTTAAAGTCACACGAAGGCGTAGAACCAAAGGGAGACACTGCTACAAGTGGATCAAGAAGGTGAAGGACATAAGATGAGCTCCATTAACATCCTTCAAAATTATAAAACATAGCTTTGTAGTTTTTTGATTCATTATTGGTTAATGTAAAGGTTATTGTATTTACATTTTTTAACATTATTAACGGATCAGTTCACCACGAACCCAGGGACGTAGGAAATCCGAACCCCGTAAAAAATATGGTGTTTCTTTCTGATTTTTATTTTGAGTTTCTATTATTTGCAAGTAATTTAAATTCATAATATGAATATGGATGCAACTATAATCAATAATTGATAAAATTGGAAAAATCAATTAAATTTGAAACAGTGACTTTTTGGGCTTTGATCAAACAGTGAAATTTTGAGTAAATTGCAAACTTAATTTCAGTTCTGAATTTAGTCCATAATCAGATTTTTAATCAATAAATTGGAGTATTAAAACCTCTTAAGTTGTTAAAATTGAATATCCTTTGAAACGATTAAAAGTGTTAGTTTTAAGCACCTGTTTTCGGATCAGTTATAGTTGTTAAGTACATAATTGTAGAGAATTTCTTTATCGCAGAGATTTCAATGGTATGTTAATAATATGCATCAATGAAGAATAATCATAAAATATTCTCTTTCAAACCCACATTGGAGTCTATGGTGGCCACTTTGGAGGGCATTCAACCATTCATAATATTTGTCAGATGGGCTATTTTTGTACTATGCTAGATCATGATGTTGTGGAATATATGTGAAAGTTCCAAAAATATTAAGAATTCTCACATGCTATACATATCCCAAACTAGGATTTACAACCAATATTCACACCCTGGCCCTTCTCTACTTGGGGTTTAGATTTGATAGGGATATTATTTCCCGTATCATCATATGTCCACAAATTTATAATCATAGCCACAGAATATTTTATAAAGTTGGTTGAGGCTATGCCTTTGATTATAGTACTTGGATCAATCATATCTAAGTTCATCTCAAGCTAGATTATCTGCAAGTACGGTGTCCCACAGGTCATTATTTCAGATAATGGCACTCCCTTTAAGAAAGAAGATGTGCATGAACTATGTTAATAATTTAAGATATCTCACCACACATCCTCTCTATACTACCCTCGGGATAATGGAAAAGATTATTCCACCAACAATACTTTGAATTCCATTCTTCTTAAGATAATTGTTTTGTGTTTTGCAAGGGAAAATTTCAACTTGAAATCAAAACAACTATACCAAATGTTAAAAAATTTCATTGTAGAACTTCTCAAACACCCTTCTAGATCATCTCATCCCCTATATCAAGCCTAAACCCATCCATGTAATTTTCATGTCTTTGTTCTTAACCTTTCCCATATGTTGAAGAGATGAAAACAAGCCCACAAGTTCCTTTTGAGACAACATCTTTCGAGGTGGATCTTTTAGAAAGCTTAGGAAGGGATACTCTTAGCCTTTCTAACATTGGTGCATATTCTCTGGAGTTGATTGGAAGTCCTAAATTTATTAGGGAGGCATATTCATGAGCCAAGATAATTTTTCATATGTTTTAGGAATATTTTGGAAAGATCCGGAGGTTTAGGAGAAAGTTCAGCAAAAGTGGGTTTTGAGGCCAAAGGAACTTCCACTTTAAAAAAGCACCTGAGCTTTGGAAGATAATTCTCAGAGCTCCAGAATGAGTCATAGGTCAAAAAAAATATCAATGGAAATATGATTCAATGATATACATGGTGATACTTTCATATTTTTCTCAAAACCCATGCATTTCTTTCCACAACTCATTTTTCACAGGCATAACTGGTAATCTTGATATAAAAGGCCATTTTTGGGATGTTTTAAAGCTAAATCAGACATTAAGACCCAAAACATTCTTCTCAAAATTCCTTTTTGAGTAAAATTCATATAATTATGTTCCTAAAAAGTCCTTTTGGAGCTTCGACAACGTCATTTTCAAGCTCCTCTCCAAGGTACAAGCTTCATCCTTAGCCAAAGTTTGCATGCCACGTGGAAGCATGAGATTGAAGCACACTTTTGGTGTCCCTTTTTCCCTTTCTAATGGGACATGGGGGATGATGAATTTATTCCCCCCAACCTTGGAGCTCTTAGACCCTCACATGACCCTGTTAGGCTGCGTGAAGCAAGTTAAGCTCTTTTCAACTCATTCTAGCTCCCTCCATTGTGTAATCACAAAGAGCCACTTTTCATTATGATAATGAGGCACACTTTTTTTTCCACTTCATACCTTTTCAATGGGACAAGGGGAACAATAAAATTCATTCTCACCCATTACTTTCGTATGGTTTTTCATATGACCCAGTCTTATCCCCCGTGGGGAGAAGGTAGTCAAAACATGTACCTGATCTTCATTGGATGATTGTGGGAGCTATTTAAGGATTTATGAGGAAAAAAAAACTCATTAAAAATATAATAGTATCCTCTACAAGTTATAACATTAAAAATTTTCACAATCCCTTGGCGCTTCTCAAGGAAGCTCATTTTTAGTGAGCACACTTTGTGATTCCAAGAAATAAGGTCATTTTTGAAGGGGTTTCAGGAAGAAATAAACCTTGAGACCCATCACATTATTCTCAAAATTATTTTATCAAAAAAAATACTATAAGGAAGTGCATAAAAAGACCTCTGGGAGCTCTGATGACTTCATTTTCAAGCTCTCTCTTAAGAACACTCTCGTAGTTAGAATATTTTTCCAGTGCCACTTGTCAACATGGCACTAAGGCACACTTTTCATGTCACTTTGTCCCATTTCCAAGTGGAAAAAGTGGTCAATAAATTTTTCCCCCCACCTTGGAGCTTCTGGACCCACCATATGACCCTAGGAGGTATCCATAAGCACCTTTTGGAAATTTTTAAGCCCCCTCTCCATGTTGCGCATGTCCGCCACTTGTTTACATGGGGCTAAGGTGCACTTTTGGTGTCCCTTCATCCCTTTCCAAGAGGAAAATGGGGGGAAAAAAAAGGTGCCCCCATCCTCATGCTTATAAAACCCAGCACTTAGTCATTTTTCACTCTCCCCCATTTTGCTCCATTTCTACCCGAAACTCTAGCAAAAATTTTCTAGATTCATCCATTCCCATTTTCCCCCTTGCATTCATCTCTCCATTTTCTTGTGATTGTAGTGGAAGAAATTTCATGAAAATTGCATTTTTCTAAAGGCTTCTGGCACAATTGTTTTTAGATATACTTCGTAAGCCCACGACAGAAAATTCTTTGTATCTTGCAAACCAGTTCCCAAATTAAGGTGGGGTTTTTTACATTCTTCATCATTTCTATGCACCGTCACAACCTAAGTGATAGTAATAACATGCATAGACCAGATTTTTTATGGCAAAAAAACCAAGACTTTGTTCCCTCATTTTGAAAACTTTTATTTCTCGTTGTTCTGGAGATCAAATAGAGTTAAAATTTTGTACGGGAGATTATGAGAAAAAACATATCCTAGTGGAGGAGGTTTCATCAAAATATGAGGTGTGGAAATCCACTTTCAAAAAATAGTAATTCTCTACATGAGAACTTACTATAAATAGTAAACTCACACATTGGGAAAAATTCTCCAAGGTAGTGTGCACAGGGAACAACTAGGGTAACAAACAAGGTGGTCGAAAGTGCAAAAATTAAAAATAACAATTTACTAAAAATAGTAAATTCACATTCCATGTGTAGAAATTGGAAGTGAGATCAATTTTCATCCTTCTCTCTACTTTCTAACCTCTTTATAGGGTTCCTAGGTGATGGCATTTCACTTAAAATGTAATTCATCATTCCCAAATGACTGGAGACATCACTTTGGTTGTAGTAGTGTAAAAAGGCAAAACAAAACATCGTGGGGTGTAACAGGAAAAATCTCAAGTCATTATGTAGTCTGATAAAGTATACAAAAAAGGGTCAAGTGCTTCAAATATCATTATTGTAAATATTCAATTAGGTTGAGGCCATCTACCCTCCCCCCAAAGATAAAGTTGAGTGAGCTTAGTGAGCTCAATGAGATTAGTGAGCTAAGGAAGTTGATAAACTGAGCTTCAAGGGGATCATCATAAGCAGTGTCCAAAGGCCATCTTGAATTAATATAAAATCTCAATCGTGTTTCTAAAAACTCATTATGCAACACAAAGCACATGTGCATCATACAACGGGTAGGTTGTGATCATCATCAGCAAGGGAAATGTGTTCAAAGTGAACTTCATAAGATCTTTCTAATCAATATAGTAATGTTGCAAAGGATCATCAAAGGCCAATTTCCATCTTCAACTTCTTCATTGTAGATATTCATCAATGGAAAAGATATCTTAATCCATGCTTTGGAGCATCTCTTTTGTCTTCTCCTCTCTCATTCTTTCCCATCTTCTCTTCCCCCCTTTCTAATTCTTTATTATGAGAAATCATGACATTTGTTCTATTCAAAATATGAATATAGTGGAAATTGTAATAAGTTTCCCTTAATTAATAAAAGGGGGATTAATTTCATTCCTAAGGATTTTAAAATTCATATATTGTAGAAGGACAAATGAAAGGCCATGTTGGGGGTGGTGAAGAGCCTTCTCAAAATACATAAATTGTAATGACTTCTCCATTCTTAAGGGATGTCAATTTTGTATGCTCAGGAGTATATAACTACTTTTGAAAAGAAAAAGAGATAGAAATTTCCTTTATTCTCCTTCCTAATTTTTCTTCCATTCCTCACATGTAAATATTTTTCCAAAATATCAATGAATAATAAAGGAGTTTATTTCTTTTCTTGATGAGAGAGTTAATGAGACTTTGTGTTCATAATTCTACCTTGTCTTAGTGTTAGTAACAAACTTTTTTTATTTCTAAATTTATGTGAAAATATGTTCTAATCGGTGTTTGTAGGAATCCGATTTTCTACCTGCAATATTAATCCCCCTTCCTCTTTCCCACTCCCTTTTCCCACCTTCTCAGAAAATTCCTTCCTTGCAAGAAATTTCAAGATTTTGCCACAAGTTTACTGGAGTTTTCCTGTTAGAACCTTGACCTCTAGGTCACCCCCATATTTCATTTTCATTCATGCATAATAAATGGAGTTTCACCATTAAATTAGTGGAAACTAGAGTCTTAGAGCATTGGAAGATACACAAAAACTAGTCCACCTGAAAAATTTTCTCACTAAAAATACTGTTAAGGAGAACAAGAGAGATTGACATTTAAAGTTATTTCCTTCTTTATGGGCTTACAATATTTTAGTGTGGACACCCATGGGGGAAACCCCTTTATCTTTAGTTTTCAGTGCTGAAGCGGTCTTACCATTGGAGGTAGAATTTCCTAGTCTTCGTGTGTCTTTATAAGGAATTTTCGATGAAGACACATATCGAGACATGTGACTAGCTGATTTATATATCCTAGATGAAAATTATCTTATAGCTAAGAAACATCATTACGTTTATGTAGACATGTTTTTTCGGTATAACAAAAAGGTCTATGAATGAGATATCCAAGTAGGAGACCTTGTTTTGGGACTTTACAACCAAATAGACAAAATGGTCAGTGAAGGTAGAAAATTTAGGCCAAAATGGTTAGGTCCTTATCAAGTAATGGAAGACTACAAAAATGGTGTGTATCATTTGTGTACCTTAGAGGGAAAGTATTTTAGTGAATCTATTAACTCGCTTCACCTCAAACATTTATATATATACTTTTTTACATCTTCGCACTATCCTTCATTGCATTCATATTGTCTTGGCACTTGCATTATCATTTTGTTGAAATTTTAAAATGGAAAATTACGGTTCAATTAATTCTTTAACTTTCAAACATTGTAAAACTTCTCAATCATGCATATTCTACACTCTTTTCACTCATTCTAATTATATAATCCTTATCATCACTATCATTCATGAGATAAATTTTGACATTGTTTTATAATGGCTTAATACTCAATCTTTTTCATGGTTGCTTCTAATTTGTATGTTTCTTTCCTATCATTTTATATAGAAGCTTCTTAATGATGAATATCTTTCAAAAAATCTCTCTTCTTGACAAATACATTATAAAAATTTCACTTAGAACCTTTGTTTTCCTATCTCAACCTTTGATGATGAGCCCTCGCATCATACTAGTTGTGTGGGGTTGAGATTACGGGAAAATGTTGTTGAACATTCAAGCACATAGAGGGTGAGGGGGTGAATCAGTGCCCTTAAATACTTGTAAATTTTTACTCAGTAATAAATATCACATTTCGGCAAATTCCATTTAATCATAGACCATTCAATACACATTATCATGATCTAGAGAAAAGCAAAAACACATAGAGATGTCAAAATTCAGGTAGGAAACCCAATAGGGGAAAAACCCATAAGGATCAAGAAATATTGAGAAAAAATGTTATTACACCGATTACAAGATCATGAAGCACCTACTTGCAATGAAATCACCAACTTTCAACTTGTTGATTTACAACTCAAGATTACATCAATTTATTTTGACCACCTTCTTCATAGTTGCTTACATCAACATTTGTGATCTCAGTTTCATTTCTTCTTCATCACTAGTTCACCTATTTGTGCACACCACTTTTATCCTACAGCAACACACCTCAAAAACTATAGAACTATACTTTATCATCAACTTTTATACTCATACATATGAATTTTCATTTTCATATTAAAAAACAAACTCTTCATCTCACTCTCTTAATACGTATAAAAGGTGATCCTTTGTCTTCTAAAATGCCTCTATTTTTATTTTAACACTTCTGAAAAATCCTAGTTTTGTGTCTTGATGCTTAGGATTTTGGAATATGTGAGGAATTATTTTAAGTTTCTGACATCTAGATGAAACTCATAACAATCCATTTAGACCTTTGAGACAAATTTGTAACTATACATGCACCTCTTGACTCTTCATCCACATCCACCTAATAGATTTTTTTCTTGTTCCTTCACCGAGAAAAATCTTTTCCTTTAGTACTAATTGCTTTTGTAGAGGAGTTACAAAAATCTTATACGTTGCATACACCTTACAACACCATTTTGAGTCTCATTTCAGCTCTTAAAATTTTTATATCTTCTTATGCTCTTCATTTCACACAAGGGAGAATCTTTGAGGTTTCAATTGGTTTGTGCATCTTCTTATTCAGATATAGCTTCAAAAACATCTTCCAAAGGGAAAAAATAATTTGCAAAAAAATTCAAGAGCCTCTACATTCTTCAATTAGTCTTAAAACCTCCCCATTCATCTAATATACTTCATTTTGAGACACATAGACAAGATAGATGGAGAGATATTTCACCACATTTATGATCATGAAGAAATAACGTGCATATGATTTCAAATCATTCTTGTGATTAGAGAATAAAGACTATTAAGAGGTTCTAACCAATGTTCAGTAACTTGGAGATTAAAATAAAGAGGTCTAGTTTATTATTGCTTCATATTTTCAAGTTTACCCTCACAAGCCACACTACCTCAGTCAGCTAAGTACATGTCATATCACAAAGGAAAGGCTATTGTTTTCTTCACAATATGAACATGATGTCAAAGTAACATATCACCTATTTTCTATAGTCAAGAGATCAAAATTTCACCAGACAACTTCATTTCTAAGCTGTGTACTGAGAATTCACAGTTTCCTTAACATATACTGCAAAAGTGATTGATTTGAAGAAGTTATTAGAATCTTTTATCTATTATGACTATAGTGTCATACTTCAAGTATAACATGAACATTTTGCAACTTCTTAGAGCTCCTTTCTTTTCTAAAAGCATGCCATTATAACATGTGAGCTAGATTCTTCAAAATCGTGCTAGTGAGGGTTTGAGTCTCAAAACCCTAGCTCATCGACTGAGATCTCTAACCATCTCAAACTTCACAATTGTAGCATTGTACCTTTACGAGTATTTTAGGATATATTCTAGCTGTAATTGTTAGGTGTAGCTTTGCATTTTATAGTGGATGGCTTGAAGGTTTGAGACCAAATTTGCAGTTTATCTTGACTTACACCATAACACAGACCCTGTTACAAAAATGAGTGAAAAGACACTTTGTGATTTATGATTTCAGATATCTAGTTTACAAACGTAAGAATTTGTTTCCCTTTGACACCTCACAATACTTAAACATCCTCCTCCTTAAGCACACTTGTCATAATTGATGAGAATTCTAGCTTTGAGATCAATCCTTCATGTTGACATAACAGTATAGTCCTAATGTGAAGGCTTCTAGCTAGAAATCTTGTAGATTACATGACTATAATATGAAAGAGACACTTCAGGTGGAGCGCATATAATGACCTTCACCTATTTTGAATGTAAGAATATACAGCACTTGCCAAATGGAGTATGCATACTTCTAGTCATCTTAACAAGTTTACACAAATAAATCAATAAACAAAAAGATTTAGACACCACAGCACATCCAAGGCATACCACGTACTAAATTGAGTCACCTTGACCTTGTAAAAGGATCTCACACCCATTTCTGCTTCTAGAATAGTTCCTCATACAAAAACTTTCTCACAACATCATCATGATTGTTCAAAGCATGCATGGCTCTCAAGTGGTAGACAATGTAAATGAAAATTCAACTCAAATTTTATTCACATACCTTGTTTAAGAAATATCTTGATCATTTGAAAGATAAAAATGGGATTTCTAGGATAGCAAAATATTCTTCATGGCATACCAGCATACACATATGCCTGTAAACTTCATTAAAAAACTACCCTTTTCTGTATCATACAGTCATACCTATACCTACACCATTAATTATTCATGACCCCTGGGGAGAATTTTTCCTTCCCAAAGTAACAAAAACGTTTTCCCAATACATTTTATGTCCACATTTTGAATATTTCTCCTGTCACTCAAAAAAGGAGTTGAGGATAATAGAAAACTAGCTCAGAAGAATAGATAGAAATTCTCAAATTCATCATCTTATGACGTCAAAAAAAATTCATTTTATTTTTACCCCAATTTCCTCTAAAAATTTATGTAAAGAAGCCATGTCAACTTAGCACAACTGCTAAGAAGTTGAGGTGCTTAATTTGACCTTCTCAAAATCCCAATCTTGGAAAAAAATTATCTACAACCTCAATTTTCACTTTCTACCCCTAACATTTTTCTCACACCATTAGTACTCACTCCTCTACCATCTCCCATGGTTTATTTTTCATAAATCCCTCTTAATTTTCTTAACCCATCTCATTTTCATATGATTACTAGGTGTGTTCTCACTCTGTATTTACACTAGGTCTCCTTTAAGTATCAAAAACCCCGATTTCTTACTTTTTGCATCCTCAAATGTCTTGAACAAGGTTCCTACATCCTTCAAAATCTTGGAATAATCATGTTATACATGCAAGGCATCATATACCATGGCCAACTAGAAATAGACCTTTGCACTAGACCTAGTTTGGCTTGTTTTCACTTAAAACACAAGGATATGATTTAGAGAGAACTAAGATACAACCCTCACATCTCTAAAACATCTTTAAAGACCCTTTTGACACATTTTTACTTCATACCAAGCCCTAAGAATATTTAAAAACTCATTTATACATTTGGAGTTTGAGACACACCTCTAAGCCAAACACTACTTGACCCTTGGATACACCTAAAGAGCAATGGGACATGTATTTAAAACCTTGGGAACCTGATTAGAACTGATATGGACACAAAAACAACACAATGACCATGTTTGACCTTAATGACCTTGTTTGACTCCTTAAGATAGACACACAGATAGACGAATGACTCCAAGATGAGACCATGTACCAGAGTGAGACCACTACAAGAAAAAACACAGAAAACAATTACTTACTTCAACAAGAGCTCAAGAAGAGTAACATACCTATGAAATACCTAATCAAGCCCATTCTCAAGCCTATTCGACATCAATGACAATTTTTTCAACAAATGTTTCCTCCTAAAATCACAATCCAAAATTAGACAAGATAAAACAAAAATATATAAACACAAATATTCTTATTGAAAAAATTACGCTTTTCGTGCCTTCCAAATTTTGGTGATGAGCCCATCCTTCTTATTGGAGGCATGAGGTTAGGAAAGGAGGGAAGCTCCATTACTTGCCTATGTATTGTCTTTGGTGATGAGCCCATGCTTCTTACTAGTAGCATGGGGCAAGACATAGGGGGTCTCATCAAAAAATCAAAAGTTCTAAATTCTAATAAAAGTGCTTAAAAATATAAAATTCCCAAGAAAATGAATTAGATACACATGTTAGGAGAGACAATCATTATTTAAACCAGATTTCATCAATCAATAGGCCATTCACATATCTAAGTCTATTCAAAACTTGCAAGTAGAATTCATTTATAATTGGTTAGTTAATTTTGATTGGGGATGGGTTGTAAGTTTCTAAATAAACCTTTGTCAAAATTCTTGTCTCTTATTCATCCTTCTTGTTCACATTCTTCAAAACATATATATCATGTTCTTCTTGACTCTCAATGGTGAGCCCTCACATATTATTGGTTGCGTTGAGTTAGGAATGAAGTGAGGTGATATTATCATCATACCATATTCAATACATTTTTCCAATGTAAAAGAAATTTTGAACATTACTTGAAAAATAAAGTATCCATATTACAGTTTGTTATCATATACATAATCATACATATCATTTTTTACCACATTACATAATCATCCATAGCATGCATTTGAAAATGCAAAAACATAAAAAATTATAAACCATATAAGAGTACATAGATGAGATACACCATAAAGAAGTCAATGTATGCAAAATAATTTCAAACTAAAAATGCATCACTATGTATATATGTATATCTGTCAAACTGTCTTGAATACAATTTCGTCACACCATAGGACAAGTGTGGTCGAAATTTTCACCATGAGCCAAAAATACAAAAAAAAATGATATATACATCAAAATCTATCTTAAAGCCATAAGGCCCTAGGTCTATCCATCCCTCCTAGAATACTATAAAGGAGCATGACGAGGACACCTATTATGACTCCTACATCGAGATTGACTGGTTGTGGCATGAGAGCCTCCATCTGTCAATCGATGAGAATTCCTATGTGAGAAACCAATAGTTGTGGTAGCTTTGTTGAGTCAACATCCTCATCATCTTTCTTGGTCCTCATGCACATAAATATTTTTCCTCAACTGATTCATATCGTCCGAAGCATCACAGGCTACTCTAAAAATGTTGATATGACAACCATCTCATGTTGGGAGTCCAAGGTCTACAATAATATTCTCTCAAATCATCCATTTGGAATCATGAATAAATCTAGGAGTGTGTCCTGAATAAGATCCCTCCATCCATCAGCTATGATTTTAAAGAGAAAAAAAACAATGGTGAGTTATAAAATGTAGAATAATAATAAAAAGATAAATACTACTAATATCTAATCTAGGAAGTAAGTTCAAGAGAAGTGTGTTTTACTCACTTGGATCTCTAGAAACCCAACTCGGATCTATAATTTTTGCTACCACAGGAACTATTACACCCTCCTACTCCTCATCCCTCTCCTCCTCCACCATCCCCCATGGCTAGACTGACTCATCCTCATCCGCATCCTTGTTGTAAATGGTCTCCTCCTCTACCTCTTCATCAGCTCTAGTAGCCACTGAGGCTTCTCACGAACCCTTCCACTTAGGATCTAACTCCTCCCTCAAGATTGACTTTGTCTCATCCTCCTCCTTATTCTCACTCTATGTTGGACACTCACCAATCGTAAGAATACGCCTTGGTCTAGCTACAACACCAAAAGATGTGTCTAGTGTGGCTCTTGGTGTACTAATAGAAACCCCAAGCACTGTAAGTATAAAATGTAGTTCGCCTCTCTAATCGGGTCTCGCCTCCCGTATACCTCTATACATTGTCACTATTACTATGAGGGCCTCTAATTAGGGTAACCCAAACTGTTGGGGCACCCGAAGCACTAGGTGAGTCTAAACTCTGCTACTACAATCAACCAGCTACACAGTAGTACTTCATATAGTCAATGTAATCCCATCCATACCCCATCTTCCATCCATATCTTGATATGGTTATGTAATCATGTATGTTATGGTCAGGGAAGATATCAACCATTGTGCACCCCAGAGTGGGGTCATTTCAACCCAACTAGATGCTCTAATCTCAATGGGATATTTTATACCAACACCCTTCTAGTAGGGGATCATCCACTCATAAACCCGTGACATAACCAATGTGGGGTGGCTGAGAGATCTCGATTCACATCTAATAACCATGTATAGGTCATGGTATGTAGTCCCTAGAATATCAACTCTCCACGCATATAACCAACTATAGAGCTCAATCCTCTCAATGATAGGATCTCAACAAAATAAGAACCTCTTGCCAGCCTTATCCCCGATCAAATGTGAGGCCAATATACCAATGATGGCCTTGCTCAGAGTAAGAGTAGGAGTGGTATTCAATATAAAAAGTATGACCCCCTACTCGGTACCCATGTTAGGTGCCTGTGCATCACCAAGAAAAGTATCACATTTATAGGCCTTAACTGCTGAACTGACGCTCTTTATCATCATTTTCCTTCTGGTGACAGGAATTCTGATGATCCTATAAACATCCTCCAAAGCAATTGACCACTCTCCTATGACACATTATCCTTTTCATGAAGTATCCCTATCCTCCTTAGTTATATCCAACTAGGTCACAATAGTCAATATGCCCAAATCTCTACATAGGCACTTTGCATCATCATAACACTCATATGCCCTTTTTTGAGGACTTTACTAAGATGGTGTGACTCTCCATTTAGTCATACCTTTTCTTTTATGCTAGTTTCTCAATTGCACCTTGTTATCCTACTTGCCCTTCCTATACATGAATGGCAATGGATCTAAAATTCCTTTTAAACAATGTTACTCTCTCTAGATGGATTTGGAGACCCTTTATGGGGTTCTTGAATGTACCTAAATCTTAATACTTTTTCCTTTGTATGGAATTATACTTCTTTTGACCTGTGTTGTGTAAATTAGGCTCCTATATGTGATAGTAGGTGTTTATCAGTAGAGAGTCACTTGAATTCCAATGGATCCATCACTAAAATACCTCTAATAAGGGGATTAACAACTTTGGTGGCTTGACTCTTTGTTTTTATTCACCTTGTAATCTTTTTCCTCCCAATTATGTGCATAGTCATAGTTAGTCTACCAAACCTCATACAATTTTCCCGCACATGTGATTAATACCCTGAAACTTTACAAACCTCATCAAGACAGAGGTTTTCACCAATTTTTGTATGTTTTGGCTTGATAGAGTTTAAATTATGAAAATCCCTAGTTCGGTCCCAAGAGTAGAGAAAATAGGCTATAGATAATTGGAGTAAATTTCATGAGCTAAGAAAAAAATTTGGGTCTTATCTAACCTCTAGCCATCTATCTACACTTTCACAGACTTCTAAATCCTCTTGTTTGATGACTGTCATAACTCCATCTCTCGGCCTTTTTGGGTTTTAAAATGGTACTTTAATCAAAACCATAGTCAAGGGACAACAAAGCTTATATAGGAGAGGTTCCCTTATTGAAATCAAGTAGCAAAGCTTATATACAAATGTACAACTTTCATCTTAAGGTTAGACCTCTGACATATTGAAATTCTTCCATACCAAAATAGATCATCAATACAAACGAATGGATGAACTAAAGAAAGGAAAGAGTAGAATATAGTAGTAATTTCAGGAAATATAGATAGTAGAGTATAGCCCTATACGTACTGAGAAAGAATGATACAGAACATAATCATTCACATTCATAGCATAAGATATCATTCCCTAGACACAAAGTTTTAGAAATCATATCAATAAGAACACAAATTTTTTTATTACAAAAAATAAATGATCTATAGATTAAAGGTAAGCAAGAAGAGATAATAGATGAGATGGAGAGAAAGGGGAAATTCTTCTGTATCGATTGCTTTCAATTCTATTTACACTTCAAAAGTATCAGAGTCCATTATTTGCAATGAGCCAAGCTCTTACATTTATAGATGAAGCGAAAAGAGGAGGAGAAGAGAAGGAAATAAATCTGATTTGGAATATCAACCATAAAAAAACAATGCCCCTGCAAATCCACCTACAATCTGTCAAATCCACCTGCATGTCTTTGGAGTGCTGAAGAAGGAAGGATGGAAGATCATATTAGATTTGATCTAGTTAAAGCAGTCAGATCCCGTATTAATGGCTTGAAATACATTTTCTAGATTTCCACCCAAATCAATATATCCATTCAGTTCCCCATGTTTGTTTTTTGTGTTGGAGAAGGATGAAGATCATATCATATTTGATCTAGTTTGAAGTAATTAGATCACACATTAATGGAGTGAAATACGTTTTCAGGATTTTCAACCAACAAATCTTATTGAAAACAATATTTTATGCTTCCATGGTGTAGAGGAGACCAAGACCTCTCCAATAGTATAAAAATTTTCAAATTTCAAGCACTGGAGCGAAAGTTATGCCCATTTGATTATTTGAATCGAATCCATACAAAAATGGTGAAAATGCAAAAATTGATCCCTAGGCCTGAAATTGAAATTACACCTTTAGCGCAAAAGATGTAAAATTTCAAAATTTTCCCACAATCCCACAAGCCTAAAACTTCACATTTTGCATTTGGGTCTGACACGTGGCTTTACCTGAGTGGTAACGGAGTCGTGGCTCACTTTATAAGTTTACTTCTTTTAGAAACATGGCTCAAAATCTCAAATTTCTCTGTCGACCCACCTTCCCACTTTGACTTTTAATGCAGGCTCAACCTTTGAATTTTTCCCACTCATTTGGAGACTCTGTTTAGATTTTCCTCTTGAAATAGTGCCAAAGAGACACGTGGCTCCTTCCACTACCTCGCCTTGTTTCTTTGTGTTTTGGCTAAGTCCATTTTTTGTGGGGTCATATGTATGACCCTAGACATGTGGAGGCTTAACGCACATTTGGGACCTACCTCCATATTTTTCCTTTGAAGTTGCGTCGAGCTGACACGTGGAAGCTTCCACAAACCCTTCTATAATTACTCGATTCAACGGTCGGCTCTGTTCCCTTTTTTGGACCTGGGACACATGGAAAGTTGGCACTCATTTGAGGGACTGCCTTTGGCTTTGACCATTGAAGGTGTGATATTGAGACACATGGATACTTCCACCAGTTCTTTTATACTTAGCCAATTCAGGCTTGTTGCCAATTTGACTTCTATCAGACCCTAGACACGTGGAGGGCTAGCGCTAGTTTAGGGTCTCTCTTTGGGCTGCACCTTTGAAGTTGCACTGATGAGGCACGTGGAGAGATGGTGCATTTTTGGGGAACCACATTTGGCTTTGAACCTTGAAGGTGTGCTAATGAGACACGTGGCACCGTCTGCTGATCATTTTGTACTTAACTGATTTGGACCTGCTCCTCTTTCTCTATTTTTTTTTGCCAGGTCCCTTCTGCTTATTTAGGAGTGACTATTTTGGGTTCTAGACATGTGGAAGCTTCACGCTTGTTTTGGGACTTGCTTTTTATTTCACCTTTAAATTTGCACCAAGCTGACATGTGGTTCTTTCCGCTGGCCTTAGAGCTTTCAATCGCTGATTTTACTTTTTGAGGCTATAAACACATGGAGAGCTGGCACTCATTTGGAGTTTGTTTTGAACTTGTCCTTTATAGGTGTGTTGTTGGGACATGTGGAGGCTTCCATCGGATCTTTATACTTAGTTGATTTATTGACTAGCTTTATCTTTTCAGACTCTGACCACGTGGAGGGCCTGCGCATGTTTGGGGTCTCCACCTTTGTGTGCCATACCAAAAGTGCACCGAAGAGACACATGGCACCTTCTGCAGTCCTTCTATACTTAGCCTATTTGGGCCTCAATTGAACATTTCCTTTCTTCATACAAAACCAAATTTCCAAAAGTGACCCGACGACTTGCCTTACCACATCCAATCAGAGATGTCCATGTACTCGTGGATGCTGGGGCCAAAAGCTGATAGGGAAGATGCACCTGTCACTTATGACTGTGGAAAAATACAAAGAGGGAAAACTCCACCATTTATGCTTGAATAACACATTGCTCCTTGTGGAAAGGATAATTGTAAACAACACCAGGCTCAATGTGACCCAAGGTCATAGAGAAAGAATTTGACAATTTAATTTGAATGGAGGAAACAATTCTTGAGCATCCAGACGGGAACCATGCAGACTGCAAGATTCTAATTTAACAGAGTGATATTGCAAATGAGCAACCACTTCTCTAAAGTAATAATTTTTCCTATCTCTTATGACTTCTCACTCTACTCAAACATCTCTCAAAGGCACCAGCTCAAAAAAATTCAAATCTTGACCTAAAAATGAGGGGAAATTTGAGGGTGACAACAGCTGGCTCTTTCTGGGGATGACTTGACTGGGATAGAGGAATGAGGCAAGATCAAGAATCATGGAAAAATCTGGGAAACTATACCAGTGTCTTATCCATTGTGAAAATAGATTCAAAGGTAAAACCAATACAGAAAACAACACACACATAAGGGAAACAAACCAAAAAGGAAAGATAAAAACAAACAAAAAACCGCACACAGTATATACAAAAGGACTGCCTAATCACCTAGGACTTGAAAAACTTCAAATACTACCCACTTTAAGGAAGTGGGAGAGAGGATCCATCCATATAATCTAATCAGAAATAATTTTCTCCAGCAAAGTATCTAATTTTGAAAGGACCAAGCCAAAGAGAATAAAACTTACCGTGGCTTTCTCAAGGTTCATGTCTTTTTTCCTATAGCAGAACAATGTATCCCACTTGAAAATTTATGGGCCTAGCCTTCTTATCAAACAAATCTTTCACCTTCAGTTGATGAACTGAGATCCTATCAAAAACTTGCATCATGTATTCATCCAGCTTCTAAAGGTACATGATTCTCTTGTCCAAGGAGCTGATGAAACGTGTATCTTCAATATCATTCATTAAGTGCAAGGCTGGAAATTCCATTGTTACTGGCAGTTGAGCTTCAACACCATACACCACCTGGAATGGATACATCTCAATTTCTCTTTTGAGTGTAATTCTATCTACCCAGAGAGCTTCTTGTGCCAATTCCCTTGAGAGTCATTGACAAGCTTCCAAGTGATGGTTACCAGATTCTTATTTGTTGATCATGCTTGTCTAGATTTCCTTGAGGATAATAATCTGAAGAATGAGAAAAATAAATTCCATAGCCATAGTAGAAATCCATCATCTCAGAAGAATAAAAATTGGAAGTGTTATTAGTCACAATATTTTTTGGTACCCCAAACCTTATCAAGATGTTCTCTTTGATAAAATTACACACCACCTCCAAAGTAGTGTTTTTGAATGGAATAGCCTCTACCCACTTTGTGAAGTAATTTGTAGTAGTTAGCACGTGATTATGTCTAGCACTTGAAGGTGGGTTAATATTTCCAACGAAATCCAGTCCCCACTGTTGAAAAGGTTCATCAATCACTACTGGTTTGAATGGTAAAGAAGACAACTTTGGTATCCCAACAAAAGTTCAACATGCTTCACACTTACCTACCCATTTGGATGCATCTCTTAACAATGTAGGCCAATAGTACCCTGCACAAAGGATCTTATGGGTAGAGACAGCATAAGAGAAGTGACCTCCACAATCTTGATCATGAAAAGATGAAAAAAACTTCTTATTTTTCTCTTTGTCCACACATTTAAGGAATCTTCCATTATGCCTCGCTTGAAGAAATAATTTTCCCACAATACATATTGTAAATACCTTAGCTTAGTATCTCTCTTTTGCTTGGCACTCAAATGGGATGGAAATTCTCCATAAGTAATAAAATATGCAATATCAGCATATCACTCATCTGTTGAACTGAGGAAGAGGACAATAGGGACATCAACTACTTTTATGGACAATTCTTCATCAACCCCTTCAGCAATAAGCTCACACAAGCCTTTACCCTTAACTAACTTACTTGGCTTGATATCAAGGTCATATTCTTAGACTTTAGTTATCCAATTTCCTCTCTTAGTTCCAAACTCCTATTGTGTAAGAATAGACTTGATGGTTATATCAGGTACAAGCAAAACATATTGAGAATTAAGAATATAAAAATGAAACTGCTTGATGGCTTTGACCACTGTAAAAGCATGTTTCTCCATCATAGTATATTTCAATTCATGAAATTTCATAACATAGCTCATGAATGCAATTGGAATTTCATGATCCTCAGAATTTCTCTGAGTTAGCACAATAGCCAAGGTACCCTCTATAGCATAATAATAGATGATAAAATCCTTGCTGAAATCAGGACATGCTAAGATAGGAGTTTTAGCAAAGGCTTTCTTGATACCTTCAAATTCTTATTTACCTTTGGAAGTCCAACCAAATTTTTTCTTTCCTTTCATCATGTGAGAAACACTCATAGTTAGTTCTGCAAAATCTGGAATGAATCTCCTCACAAAATTTATCTCGCCAAAGAAAGAGTGAACGCCCTTTTTACTTGTGGGAAGAGGAATATGTTGGATTGATTGAACTCTTTCTAGATATATCTTGATCCCTTATTTGGAAACAATATGCCCCAGTAAATTACCTTCAGTGACACAAAAGATAGATTTATTAGGATTGAGAGAAACTTCACATTCTCTACATTTTTGAAGAACTATTTCCAGATACTGAAGATGATCTGCCCTTGTTTTGGAAATAATAGTCAAATCATCAAGGTACACAAAAATAAACTTTCGCTTCAGGCTGCCAAAAGTTAAATCCATTACACTCTGAAAAGTGGCACCAACATTGACAAGACCAAATGCCATTCTCTTGTAGGAAAAGGTGCCCCAAGGGGTAGTAAAAGTAGTCTTGCGATGATCTGGGGTACTGACTTCCACTTGATTGTATCCAGAGAATCCATCTAGCATAGACAACATCTCAGAGCCTAAGACAGCTTGTAAAACTTGATCTATCATCGGGAGTGGGTAGTTGTCTTTTAGAGAGTCCTGATTTAAATTCTTAAACTCTTCATAGATGTGGATCTCACCATTCTTCTTTCTAATCAGAAAAATTTTGGCAATACATGTGGAATGATGTATAGGGAAAATAATATTTTCTCTTAATAACTTCTGGATCTCTTGAAAAATAGTATCAACAACCTTAGGATTGTATTGCCTTTGCTTTTTCTTGAAATTTTTGATCCCAAGTTTCAGAGGGATATAGTGTTGCATCTCCTTTGGTTGAAAATCCTTAAGATCTTCATATGAATAGGCAAAAACATCAGTATACTTCCTTAATGGGTTTACTGCTTTCTTCTTCTCTTATTGAGTACAGCATTGTCTAATATTCACCACCTTGGGTTCATCATTGCTTCCAATGTTGACCTTCTCATACTCAGTATATTGTTGAGTCCTTTGAGAAGCTTCAGATTTGATGAACCTATCAAGTTTTTCAAACAGATATTATAAACTCACCAGTCCTTTGGGAATATTGTTACCCTTCAACTTAATATAGCCATCATGATCCATATCTTCCTCATTAGAGGGCACATGTTCTCTAGGAATATTTTCACTTCCTTCAAAATATAACTGATTGAAGTTATCTTTAAGCTCCAATAAAGAGAGCAAGTTTTGATCATCATTGAAAACCTGCCATTTTCTTGCATTATCGGGAACACTAGGCCTATGAATCATTTCAATGGTAAATTTCTCTTGAGAGAAATCTCTATAAGGAATCAACAAAGATCCTAAGACAACTAGAGAATAAGCTCTAGTATTTTTTTCTCTTGGCACAACTTCAATTGAGAAGGCATCAAGGAATTCAATGGAATCCCAAACAAGATTTCTATACTGTCTCAATCTCCTATTCTTGAATTGGTAAAGATCCCTTACCTGTTTCACAATCAACTCTGTATCACCACGAGAAAAAAGATTATTTACTCCTATTTATTTTTCCTTTCTCAACCTAAGGATGAGAGCCTCATACTCAGTTGTATTATTTGTGTTTTCAAAATGAAGCTTGAAAGAAAATGGATGAATCTTCCCTTCTAGAAAGATTAACACCACACTAGCTCAAGAACCAACTGAAGAGAAGCATCCATCAAACTCCAGAGTCCAGATGTCATTGGGATCATGAATCACTCCCTTAGGAATACTTTCCTCATCCTCTGACATGATCATATAGTTTCCATGCCCTATATCTTCATAGTGTATTTGTGCTTTTGGATCATCAATCTTTTACACAATATATTCAATTTTATTTTTTGGTAATAGCTTTATTATTTTTCCATTGACCAGAATTAAAGCATGTGACCATTCCCTCTAAATTTTACCTCCTACCTCTTTACATAAATTCCTACTCAGCAACATACCATATGAGGGAGGAATATCAGCAACCAAAATAGTGGCTAAGACCCTTTTCTCTGGAAAAGCAGCGAAGGCTACTTGTGCCTCTTTAATCCTTCCAACCAAAGGAACTTTTCTACTCTCCATGGAATAGCATGAACCAAAGGCATGTGTTAGTGTCAGGCCCAAATTTGTAGGAATTACATTGTCTGATGCTCCTAAGTCTATAAAATAGTTACTAAGCTTATGGCCACCTATGAGGAGAGTCACATAAAATGGTTCAATTTTCTCATTAGGGGAAGTGATTGCAGCCACAAGGCTTGATTGAGGTGAGGAAGACGGAGTGGGGAAAATACCTTTAAAAGTATTGGATGAGGCTTTGGATTTGGAATTGACAAAGTTTACCATTTTTACAAAGGCTTTTGGATGGGTCTGGTAAAATTTTGACTCTAAGATTTGGATTTTGGTCTTCTTAAGGTGATCAATGATATCAAAAGATCTAGAGTTGGATGGGGAATCATTACAAAGAACTTGAGAAAACTTTGATTTATCAGTTTTAGGAGTTGAAGGACATGAAGCTATGGAAATAGAACCAAAAGGAAAAGGATTACTATTACTCACCTTTTGTGTGGAGGCAGTGGGAATAGGAGCTTCTCTTATTGCAACCACTGGAATAGTTATAGGAAACTCCTTGGATTTCTTAGTAGGCTACATCACTTTTTCTTTTATGTTCATTTGTTCCTGACTCATAACATCATATGACTCACTATTCATATATACCACTCTTTCATCATATTCATCTTTGTCATCTATACCTTCAATGGGAAGGAAATGAACTTGAGATCCACCAACTTCATCTTGTTCTTCATCAACCTCTTCTTCTAGGTCTTCTTCATCATCATGTTCTTTGACTTCAAAAGTTGCATTGATTGGAACCTTGATAGGTGGGCCTTCAATAGCCAATTTATTCTAAGGGGGAGGTAATCAATTCCTAGGCTTAAAGTTCCTTCTTGGAATATGTTGATAAGGAGTATGTTGAGCCAATTGTTTCTTGATAGAAATGAGATCATTTGCAAGCTTCTGCACTAACTGATCAAAATTGGTTCTAGGGGAAGAGTGAGAAGAATATACTTTAGATTTGGAGGATTCTCTTTTCAGTTTACCAGACATGATTAAATCATCCTCAACATTGATAGCAAAGCATTGGTCATCATCCAGAGTTGCAACGTTAGCTATCCTTAGTGCATAGCTTACTTCGGGAAATTGAGCATTAAGGAAGAAGCACTTTTGGATTTGATCTACAAAGTGAGTGTTCTGTGGAATTTTAATAACTAGCTTGTTGAATTCATCTACAAACTCCCTCATGGGTTCATGTGGTTCCTTCTTGATATGAGAAATTTGAGCCAAGAGGGCATGCACATCTTCAGTATGTTTGAAACATTGCTCAAACTGAGTTTTCAAGGTGGTCCAATTAGTAATTGACCCAACAGGAAGATGATAGAACCAATTAGCAGCATTTTCCTGCAATGTTTCCATAAATAGCCTGATGGAAACATCTTCATGTTCAACCCCAAGAATCCCACATGCAACAATGAAGGCTGTAATTTTTAAATCTGAGGGTACTTTCCCATCACCTTGGAATTTAGGAAAACCTTTCCTACTTCTCCTAGGTAACTCATTCCATGGCTGAGGAAGAGCAAGGGGCCCAATACATTATCCCCAAGGTAGAGGTGTTGCTATATATGGGAAGATTGTCTAAAGGGGAACTGAAAAACTAGAAAGTATCAGGGCAAGAAGATTAGGGTTGAGTTGTTATGAAGGAATGCTATTCTTAGAGTTTTTTTTTTTTAACAGGAGGTGTGCTTGTAGAACAAGTTCGTCTGTTCCTTCTTTCTGGAAGAAGAGAGAAGTTTTGTTTCTCCAAAAGTTGAAAATGAGAATCTTCAACCCTGAGAGATTTCTTCCCACATGTATATCGTAGAGTCATTAGATCAAAAATTATCTTGAAGTTGTTATTCTGAAAGGGATACGTTTGAAACAAAATCCCCAGCGGAGTCACCAAAACTCTTGGGTTTTAAAATGGTACTTTAATCAAAACCAAATTCAAGGGACAATAAGTCCCTCCTCTTTATGGGAGAGGTTCCCTTATTGAAATTAAGAAGCAATGCTTATATACAAATGTACAACTTTCATCTTAAGGATAGACCTTTGACATCTCAAAATGCTTTCATACCAAAATAGATCATCAATACAAACAAATGGATGAACTGAAGAAAGGAAGGAGTAGAATATAACAGTACTTTTAGGAAATATATATAGTAGAGTATAACCTTATACATACTGAGCAAGAGTGATATAGAACAAAATCATTCACATTCACAGCATAATAAATCATTCCCTAGACACAAATTTCTAGAAATCATATCAAGAAGAACACAAAGTTTCTTATTATAGAAAATAAATGATCCACAGATTGCAAGTAAGCAAGAAGAGACAATAGATGAGATAGAGAGAAAGGGGAAATTCTTTTGTATTGATTTCTTTCAATTCCATTTACACTTCAAAAGTGTCAGAGTTGAACATTTGTAATGAGCCAAGCTCTTACATTTATAGATGAAGCAAAAAGAGGAGGAGAAGAGAAGGAAAGAAATATTATTTGGAAGCTCGACCACAAAACATCAATTCCCCTAAAAATCCACCTACAATCTGTCAAATATGGTTTTGCATGTCTTTGGCGTGTTGAAGAAGGAAGGATGGAAGATCAGATCAAATTCGATCTAGTTGATGCAGTCAGATCCCATATTAATGGCTTGAAAGACATTTTCTAGATTTCCACCCAAATCAAGATATCTAGTCGGTTCCCCATGTCTGTTTGGCATGTTGGAGAAGGAAATATCGGATCAGATTTGATCTAGTTTGAAGCAATCAGATCATGCATTAATGAAGTGAAAAACATTTTCCATATTTCTAACCAAAAACTCCTACTAAAAATAATATTTTATGCTTCCATGGCGTAGAGGAGACCAAGACCTCTCTAACAGTATAAAAATTTTCAAATTTCGAGCACTAGAGCAAAATTTATGCCCATTTGAATATTTGAATCGAATCCGTACAAAAATGGTGAAAATGCAAAAATGGATCCGCGGGCCCGAAATTGAAATTACGCCTTTAGCGCAAAAGATGCAAAAGTTTCTCATAGTCCCACAAGCCTGAAAATTCACATTTTGCATTTGGGTATGACACGTGGCTTTACCTGAGTGGTAATAGAGTCACGACTCACTTTATAAGTTTACTTCTTTTAGAAACAAGGCTCAAAATCTCAAAGTTCTCTGTTGGCCCACCTTCTTGCTTTGAATTTTCATGCGAGCTCAACCTTTGAATTTTCCCCCCTCATTTGGTGAAGACTTTATGTCTGACCTGAGACATGTGGAGGCTTCCCACTCATTTGGAGACTCTATTTGGATTTTCCTCTTGAAATAGTTCCAAAGAGACATGTGGCTCCTTCCACTGCCTCACCTTGTTTCTTTGTGTTTTGGCTAAGTCCCTTTGGTTTAGCGGGGTCATATGTCTAACCCTAGACATGTGCAAGCTTAGCACACATTTGGGACTTGCCTCCAAATTTTTCTTTTAAAGTTGTGTGGAGATGACACGTGGAGGCTTCCACAAACCCTTCTATACTTAGCCGATTCAACGGCTGGCTCTGTTCCCTTTTTTGAACCTGGGACATGTGGAAAGTTGGCACTCATTTGGGGGACCGCATTTGGCTTTAACACTTGAAGGTGTACTGTTGAGACATGTGGAGACTTATGTTGGTTATTTTATACTTAGCCAATTTGATCCTGCCACCCATTTTACTTCTATCAGACCCTAGACACGTGGATGGATGGCACAAGTTTAGGGTCTCTCTTTGGGACGAGCCTTTAAAGTTATGCCGATGAGGCACATACAGAGTTGGCGCATGTTTGGGAAACCACCTTTGGCTTCAACCCTTGAAGGTGCACTGATGAGACATGTGGCACCATCTTCTAATCCTTTTGTACTTAATTGATTTGGGCCAACTCCTCTTTCTTCATTTTTTTTGTGTCGGGTCCCTTCTACTTATTTAGGAGCGACTATGTTGGCTTTTGGACATGTGGAAGCTTCATGCTTTTGTGGGGACTCACTTTGTATTTCACCTCTAAAGTTGCACTGAGCTGACGCGTGGTTCTTTCCATAGGCCTTAGACCTTTCAAAGGCCAATTTAACTTTTTGAGGCTCTGAACACATGGAGAGTTGGCACGCATATGGGATCTATTTTGAACTTGGCCTTTGTAGGTGCACTGTTGGGATGTGTGGAGGCTTCCATCGGCTCTTTATACTTATCCAATTTATCGTCAAGCTTTATCTTTTCCGAATCTAACCACATGGAGGGCCTATGCATGTTTGGGGTCTCCGCTTTTGTGCGCCATACCAAAAGTTTGCCAATGAGACATGTGGCACCTTTTACAGTCCTTCTATACTTAGCTGATTTGGGTCTCGATTGAAAACTACTTTTCTTCATACAAAACCAAATTTCCAACAATGACCCAACGACCCGCCTTACCACATCCAATCAGATATGTCCACGTACTCGTGGATGTTGGGGCAAAAAATTGATAGGGAATATTTTCCCGTCACTCACAACTGTGGAAAAATACAAAGAGGGAAAACTCCACCATTTACACCTGAATAACACATTGCTCCTCATGGAAAGGAGAACTATAAACAACATCAGGCTTCATGCGACCCATTGTCTTAGAGAAAGGATTTTATGATTTCATTCAAATGGAGGAAACAATTCTTGAGCATCCAGACGGGAACCATGTGGACTACAAGATTCTAATTTAACAGGGCGATATTGCAAATGAGCACCCACTTCTCCAAAGCATGAATTTTTCCTATCTCTCCTGACTTCTCACTCTACTCAAACATCTCTCAAAGGTACCAACTCAAAATTTTCGAAAGCTTGACCTAAAAAAAGAGGGGAATTTTGAGGGTGACAACAGGCCTGGAATAGAGACACAATGTACAGTCTATACAAAAACATAAAAAATATATAAAATAAGGATTAAACTTCTATAAATTCATTCATATTCCTTCATTCATCATTTTCAACCTTGTTACACCACCCCATGTCCCTTTACACTTGAATTCTCTCTATTTTTTGAATGTTTCTCATATTAGCATCAAGAAACAATAACCCCTATAATGGTACAACCACCACTATTTTTGACTCCACAATATTCTAAACTTAAAACCTGATAAAATAACCTATAGACAACCTATGAACACATATGAAGAAAAATCTTACATACCTTTATGGCCTACATGGCCTTATTTGACATATATTCACCTTATCTAGTCAAACTCACTCTTTACCAACATATCCACACTCACAAACCTAGTTACTTATATATTTGAATTTGAACACTCCAATATGGAGGGA